>JBBIGA010000106.1:33444403-33461903 GCA_037576975.1 Alestes dentex | reverse complement strand
AACTGTGGGTACTCAAAATATCCAGTTCTTCTTCCTCCCACATTCTCTGTAAAAAAAAAAAAATTGGTAAGTATTCCTATCCCTGTTAAGCAATGTACCATACTGTTGTATCCCCAAAGACCTATAATCATGAAATGCTCCCGTTTATTAGCAAATTATGTATCGGCCATAAAAAAGGTTCGAGGTTCCCTTGAGTAAGGTACCATCCCCACACACTGCTCCCTGGGCACTGTGTTCCTGGCTGTCCACTGATTCACTTGGTGAATGGGTTAGAGGAAGAATTTCATGCGGTGGTGTGTTCACGTATGACAGAATGGGTCACCTTCATCTGTCGTGCACCACTAATAACCAGTTCAGATAATCATGGAGTTTGTAGAAGTTCCAGGGCTGGTGACTGAAACTTCCAGCCCACCTGAAAAATGTCCCATTCCCAATGCTACAGTTAAGACTTCAACATCCAGCACGCTTTTGATACCTGGTCTCAGCCAAAACTTCAACATGTTGTGCTTTAATCACTTTATACTGTACTTCCATCTGCCACTTTTTCCTATTCCCTCTTAGATATCTCTCCAGCATGATTGCAGCCGTGGGCTACTGTTCTATCCGTAATGGAATATAACTGATTGACTGATTACAGGCAAAACTAGATGAGCTGCTCCGTGCTGAGCATTCAATAGAGGGAGATGAAAAGCCCCTCTTTTTCCTCATCCGCAGCATCAGTTGTGATTTCTAACCTGACCACATGCCGAGATATGAAGGAAAGTCCTCATAAGAAAAGCAATGTAAAAAGAGGAGGCCCACAACAAAGCAGCCTCATCAGTCGCATGCATTTTGTTCTTTTCTCTTAAATGCTCTGCATTTCCCTGAATCTGCAGAGAAATGCAAGGAGCAATACGTCCAGTTCTCATACAACAACCCCCCCCCCCCAAACCCCCTCCGACACAAACACACACACACACACAGAGGGAGAGGGAGAGAGTTCATATTTGTAATGGTTAGTTAGTGTGCTACTTGCAAATAAGCTGCTATAGAAACAAATATGTTACAAGAAAGGCAAGACTTTTAAGCCCATTTCCAACAATCCCATAGTTAAGCTACTTTATTGATAGTAGAGTCTTGATAGTGTTATATAAAATATTTTGAAAAATATTTTTGGAGATTTCTCCACGTACCACTAGAAGGAGCACCAGTAAAATGAGGGATATGGTGAGGGAGGACAGCAGCTTTGCTCTGTGTACTTTGGTCCAAAAGCATTTGACCAGAGGGGAGAAAAGGAATAAACAAGAAAGACCTTTTAGACGTTTTATGGAGAAAATATTTGATGGCCTTTGTTGCTAATGATTTTGCACTTGTTTCGATCCCCCAAAAGAGGCTTTTCTGCCGCACGTAACTTGTGTCAGCAGTCGGGTTGGACACAGTTGTAGGAGCATCAATAAATTAGAGAAAGCAGAGGGCATTTGGGACGTCAGCTCCATTTTCTATGCTCTTCGGTTCAGAGCTATTGTGAATGAGGTAACAAGACATGATATATATATACACACGAGTGAATGTGGACTTTCAAGAGGATTCCAACCAACTGCTTTTGTTCTACACAACATCGCAGTAAGTGTAAGTACTTCATTGATGGGTACAGTCCACCTACATGTGTCATATGATCTAAAGCAATGGCCAAAACGAAGTAGGCCATTTCCTCAGATCATTTTTTTTTCATTGTAAATATATCAGCACTATAAATAAACAACACAACAATATATGAGAAAACATGGTAAGTATATTCAGCTGCAGTAACTGCCCTATCTTTCACTAAGCCTCTGAGTGGCTTTCAAATGGAGACACCAAAACAACAGCCGTCTGATCAATCTGGGGACATTCGTAGCCATCTGCAAGTACCTGTGAATGGTTGTTATTGATTCCAGGCGCCTCCAAATACAAATATGAGATGAAGGAGCTCTCAGATGAAAGTGCTGGACACGGTCCAGTGTCATCAGTACTTCTGGCCAAATTGCATTCCTAAGGCCTCCATTACCTTCCTAAGAGCTCCTCAACCTCTCCTCGGGAAGCGAGGCCGTATTAAGATTGCTTACGTTCACCCGATATGATGATCAGCATTTATTACTATAGATGACTTTTACAAGAATTTACCAGGGAGCTCCTACGAGAACTCTGACTCATAAAGTCTAGGATACTTCAGTCCAGCCTTTGCAGTAGAACCAAGCACAATAAGAAGAAAAACAAGTCAAATCCCTCCGGCAGTTCAGCGTCAACCTGAGGTCAAACTCATTAATGTTATAGAGTGATGGCAGTGAATGACACATACAGTAGACTAGTCGATGAAAAAAAAAAAAAAATTGTGAGGCAAGAGCCCAAAAATAGCGTCCAACTGCATTAGACAGTCATCGAGCTGGCCGGCAGAGACTACTCCAGAAGCGCCTACCTGCGTATTTTTCCAGCTTTAATAATGGAAACAAAATGAAAACTATAAATTACAGCAGGTACACACTTTGAGTGCGGAGCTTTAGCTGTAATCACATGAGCGAGCAATCCAGAGGGTTCCAGCCCAAATTTGCTTTTTATTTATACTCTCATTATTTCACTTATTGTTGCGGCTATACGTAAACCTGAGATCTTAGACGTCATGGGAGAATTAAAAACATTCTTAACTTTCACTTTATCGTAATGGACCTATATTTTCATTTATTTCAAATAAGTTCTACAGGCCTACTCACCGTAAGAGGTTCACCTAGGAATGGCACGAAAAAAACAAAGAAGAAAGTAAGACGTTTTTTGTAAGGCTGCCATAGATACTAATACACACACACACACACACACACACAAACACACACAAACATATGTATATATATATATATATATATATATATATATATATACACACACATATGTTTGTGTGTGTTTGTGTATATATATATATATATATATGCAGATTACAATTATATATTATTATTGTTCTTGTAATTGTTATTAGTAGTAGTAGTAATCTAAGTAGACACTGGTAATTGTCCACTTTCCTGTTTCTTGCTATGACTGATGGCCATTAAGCTGACAGTATGTGCTGCACTCGTTGTTACTGCCATGATCACCAGAAAATGGCTGGACTTCAACTGTTGCCTGTCTGCCTCCAGCACTGTGGAAAAGACACTGCTGCAACAATCTTGAGGGAAGGCATTACACAAATTCTAAATCTCTCATAATAAGGAGCTACTATGCGCACAGCACTATAAAATAACTGTGTGTAAAAGAGAGAGAACGAGAGAGCGAATAGGATTAAGATCAAGGAAATCCATAGAGGCACACAAAACGGTTCATAAAAAATAATGTGTTACGAGAGCTAACGCAGGGCCTTGGGTTGGGCTTGGTGGGCTTTAAGACCATAATGAGTGGTGAGCGTGTGTCAGAGGAGAGGGAGCAGAGATGAGGGACTGTCTGAGTGAGAGAGCGCCATGCTCAGAGACAACCTGTCACAGCCTTCACTCGCTTCTGCCAGCCTGCTAATACCAGAGACAAGCAGGCCGAGAGGTGTGCGTGTGTGTGTGTGTGTGTGTGTGCGCGTGTGTGTGTGTGTGTGTGTGTGCGTGTGTGTGTGTTAGGGGGGGCGGGGGTGAATCCGAGACAAAAAGGGGGAAAGAGAAAGAGTTGGAGAGAGAGAGAGAGAGAGAGAGCAAAAGTAAGTGAATTGGGACTCTAGCTGTCAATCTCAGTATATCATACTCCAGCTAAAGATTGTATTTAGGATGAAATACAGCAGCTACTGTTGTCTTGACAGCATGAAGAAGCATCACTCATCCCCAAGCGAACAGCTGAACGTTAACATGCTTCAAGGACGATGTCTATTTGTACAAGCCTTCAATTACGAGTTACAACAAGGAAAGCAGTCTTTGAAGCATTAACATATTGTCTCTAATGTCAAAGCTAATTTACTTGGCAGCGTGTTATGCAAATGCATTTTATTTTTCGTCCCCAAACAGTCTCACCTTTCCCAAGGTGAGAACAACGTGCACAATAAAAAAATTACAAATCCGTCTCACGCTGTGCTGAAAATGAGAAGAAGTGTTCACTGGTGTGATGGGTGAAAATGCACATTTGAGGTCCAGACTTTCATTTCATAGGTTGTTCGACTCGAAATGAAGTTGAAGCGTTTCCACTGTCGAAACATTTCCACCCATGAAGAATGCTAGTGACTTTGTGAACTCAGGCAAATCAACCGGGGCTCCAAAGTGTGAATAGAAGCATTGTGGAGGAGGGAGAGGGCAAATCGGCTTGGCTGGAAGCTGAAATGAGTCTGCACTCGTTGCCAAGCAGCTGGGGGTGTCTGAGGCTGATACCTTTGCTGGTTAGCGCTGGATCCTCGAAGGATTTTTAAAGATTAAGAAGAGCTTGTGCTACCTAAACGCTTCTCCAGCTGAACCGCACACAGTCATAAGATACCGAGGCACGGCAGAGCACACAGGCATGAAATACAGCTACTTAACATCCACCTCGCCAACTAAAAGGAAAGTACAAACCCTCTCTAGGTTTGTTGCCTTTTTTTATGTTACTACTTCATGCAGTTAACATCATCTTTTAACCAACGTCCTTGTCCTTGAAGTAGAAGTATGGGTTGTGAGTAAAAGTTCACAGTTTTGTATAGAAATGGGGCCACAATTTATTTCAAGGATCACTTATGGCTGCTCAGATTGTTACTAAACTTTCTAGTGAAGCTCAGTTGATTATCAACAGCATTCCAGTACATGTCCACTTATAGCTTCAGTGGAGAGCCTGGTATAGTGGAGAGCCTGGTATAGTGGAGAGCCTGGTATAGTGGAGAGCCTGGTATAGCAGAGAGCCTGGTATAGTGTACGATGGCTTGCAATGCAGCGAAATTTGATTACAGAATCCAGCTTTATGGCAATGAGTGTGATTGACACATTCCACTGTGATTGTGATTGACACATTCCAAGTTGCTACAAGAGTTGCTCGCTTTTGAGATTTACTAATTCACTCACTCATGTGGCATGACATAGATCTGTTCAATATAATCAGTTCTCAACAAAGAAATAACAACGAAACCAGTGGTGATCAGAGAGATCCAAATGTGGTGAGAAAAGTTCGAGTTAGATGGTAGGCAGAATTAAGGCCAGGTTTTTGGCCGAGGTTAAGATAATCTGTACATCAGTAAAATTTCATCAAGACCATCTGACCATTTCAGTTTATATAGCTGTTTTGCTTTCTAACAGTCTTGCTATCCAAACCACTGTTTAGACAAACGCTTCTGGTCGCTTTGCCTCTTTATACTGCATTTGCTCCCGTTTACTACAGCGTACTATGTGTAGCACTTCATTCTGTCTGTGAGACCGAAAGGTATTTGAGGCCTAAATGAACTCAATACCACTGCAATCTTCAAATCACAAACTATTCATTTGGAGGGCCGCAATTTAAACTGAAACTGAAAGTGTCGCAAAATGTAGAACATCAGGCCCAGTGTATTGAAATGTGTTTCACTGTATCATTGATAATGCATGCTAGCCTCTTATGAGGGTCTCTCATTTTTTAACCTTTCCTGGTTTTTGGTTCTGGTTCAGGATACATTCCCTACTCGGACACACCTGGCTCAGCTCACCTATCAATTGCCAGGCCTGAGGATATGTGAGATGTACAAACTACTACTTACAACTGTCCTGGACCCTAAAAGCATCAAACTGCCAATTTTGACCCTCGAGCTTCAAGTACATACTATAAAACAGCATACTACTTTTCTTGATATTGCTACTTATGCTCATGGTGAAGATATCTGACTCAGCATAATGCAACACAATCTATCATTTCTTACCCAGAGCTGTGCAGATTCTAAGTATGTCATCTGGAGTGCTATCAAAACAGCCGTGGAGAAACTGGTTTTGCCAACATGCCAGCAGAACATGCCAGCAGCCTGTCATTCCTGCATGTTTCTCTTGTGTACACACTTGATGTCGCCTGGATATCCTTCCACATGCTCCATATGCTGCGGTAATTTCCATCTGAACAAATAATCCTATGCATCTCTCAGTTCTGCGTACGAGGTTCGCTCTGGGCCAAGCAAAGACTGGCAGCAGAGACCATGGGGTCCCTAGGTTAGGATGGATGAAGCTCAGGGAACTGAAGTGAGCACTTGTGTTGGTTCAGCTGTGAGTACTATGCAAAGATAACCCTCTTTCCATGTTTTGTGTTAATGACCATGTTTCTGTGTACGTGTGACTGTTACTCCAAGCCAAGGTTTAGGCCTTCTGAAGATGGGCAACTTGGCAAAAAAAAAATGTTCAGTTTCTCAGGTTTTATCTTTTATAGATGCACGTATTGAACTGAACAGCTTTGCCTTCGGTTTTAAGAACTGCTGACGATATTTCTCCTAGTTTCCAAATGAAAATGTCATTCTTTAAAGCATAATTTTAAAGGAAATGACAACACACCAAAATAAGAGAACTGACGCAGTGTTTACAGAGCTTGAATAATTAGAAGAAAACAAACCTCCTGTTCACTCTTCAACAAAATGGCAATAATCTTTGACAAACTTCTAGTAGTATTTTGCCATCCAACTGGTGACAAGAGGAGAGTGTTGATTACAGCAGTGTAGCATTAAATCAGATGTGATTCAGGTGATCACTAATCAGTTCCTCATAAAACAGAATGAGGTGTTTGTGTTGGAATTTAACAGACACTGGCATGGAATGCTAGTCATGCTCATAGAGATGCTGATTTAAAAATAAATTGCAGTGGTCTCTTATTTTCTTTCTGAAGCTGGATAACGGAAGACATTTACATGCACTAAATTCACAAGAAAACCAATTCGTGCCATATTTTCAAAAAGCTTTAAAATGATAAGCCAAACATTCGCATTTGTACTTCAGTTGTTGTTTACAGTCTCTCTATAGCTGGTTTATATTGTTAAGTTTTATTAGAAATATTTTTATTATAAAAATTGTAATATAAATAAATAGATTATAGAGACATATAGAGCAATACTGGGTCCAACCATGAATAAGCTCACTGAGACACAAGAGGGACATAAGATAAATAATAAGGAGTCAGAGTTTATTAAAACGCCTCCATATATCAAGATTGTTGAACAGAGGTCTTCAATGAAAATATTATCCAAGTTATGGACAGACTGACTTTTTAACATTGCAATAGTATTTGTATTTTGAACAAATAAGTGAAATTGCCAGACAAGCAGTATCATTCCGGACATAATTTGTAATTGTAAGGATTTTTTTTTTGCAGGCAGCAAATTATTTCAAGACCAATTTCGAAAGGACTGGATGAAAATCCTAGTACTACTCTGAAAAATGCTGATTTTATTTCACAACTGCTAAATAGTGCATTTTATGAAAATTCGTATCATTACAAGGTTAGATGATGCCTGAGTAGATGATGCTTGGTCAATGCTAAGCCTGTCAAATAATTGCTGAATTTTGATTGGCAGCTTTCCGCAATGTTCTAATTAGCAGGCCAGTCTAATATTGCCTGCTATAACCTAGCTCAAAGACACACAAAACAAAAGGTTTGCTTGACTGAGTGTACAGATGCTGAAAAACAGTTACTTAGCTATTGCAAGGCCCCCTGATGACAAATACAATATTTGCCAGAAATGACACGTCGCATCAAAATATCAGGTTCCATTTGAGTGAAATATATCATTCATTTACTAGAATCAGTGGAACCCTTGAGTATTTCTGTCATAAAATGATCTTTTTATGATAATTTAACAGTTAAAGTTTCTATCAGCAACAAACCACATAGAGGCAGTGTTTTTTTTATTTTAGTCCTGGATGCCCCTTCTGTTTGGCACACTTTAGTGGTTTTCCAGATTCTTTATACACTCTTCATCCCAGAAAAAGCTTGTTAATGAATTGGATCAGCTGTACAGGGAGCATGGAAAACTCTAAATCGTAGGTGGGGGGCAGGTAGGAGTAGGCGGGACTTCAGGATGGAAAACACTGATCTAACTTCTTAGCAAAATTTGAGTTTCTGTCACCACAAACTAGCATGAAATTTAAATTTCGACCATTACTATGTTAATATTGTAGGAAAAGACTAGGAAACGCCCTGTTGTGATGATGTTTCCTAAGGCTTTGGGATTAAAAACTATATATCTGCGCCCACCTAAACAACCATTCAGCCTTTAATAATGAAGACTGCAGATTTCAGTAAGTTCAGTCCGGCCTCACTCACCCAGCCAGCACAATGAAGAAGTCTAGCCGGTTCCAGGTATCTCCAAGGTAACACTTCTTGCCAAAGATGCCCAGTGCCACCATCTTAATCACCATCTCCACAGCAAAAAAAGCAAAGATGAAGTCATCAAAGTCCTAGAAGGAGAAATGCATTCAAAGTGTTAGCATTAAATTCGTCTACTGCCGGATTAGCAAAACAGTTCTTCTTTAGACATCAAAGTGCAAGGGACTATAAAAATCTAGAAATGAATAAAATGTAACTTCCCAGTGCAATATTGTGCATTTTCGGAATTAACTTTCTCAGCATGGGGTTTGTGTGTGTGTGTGTGTGTGTGTGTGTGTGTGTGGATCTATAAGCTGACCAGGCCTGAATGCAGGTTTAAAGCGTTCTCTGCTGGAAACGCCTTGCTTATTTATTCATGATAAACACGAGTTTTCAAGGAACACTGTGAAAAAGATCTGCGTGCAGGCGCCAAGCACATGATTAATTAATGCAAAGCCGACCAATTAAGCGAAAAAGTGAGTTTATAGCAGGAATTAGTAAGTTGCACTTTGCATTCTCCTCTGGCGTATTTGCTCACGGCGCCAATTTGCTTTCCCTGGCCTTTATTTTGCATTCCATATGAAGATGAGAAATGGAGTCAGGGCATAGTCTTATTAGAGCACAGAGAAAGAGATATACACATATCACTATTATTCACAAAACACTTGTCTGTAACGTAATGAGACACAGATAAACTCCACTGGACAACAGCTGTGGCTGCCGAATGGGTGGAAAAGGGCCTTTTCAGAACAGAAAAGGGGGCAAATTCATTAAGAATGGTAAGAACAGCATCAAATCAGAATACACCACTGAGTACTTTCCAATTGGAATCAGTAACTGGACAAACAGGGTGACTTATATTCATCTCCCCTGCCGTCAGACATGGAGAATGCCACTGAGAGAAATGTTTGTATTGTGTAGTTTAAGTATACATAAAAAAAACAACACATCGTTTACAGATCGGTAAACGGTACAGTATTAACAATAAATCATCTCTGGTTAAATGCACTTTCTGCGGAGGCAGAGATGAAAGAGTCTAGCCTGCTGGTGCACTTGTTAATCACACGTGAAATGGGCGAAGGCACTCGGGCTCGTCTGGCCTCACTGACCCCTTCCGTTCCCTCAAGGGTAATTGTCATCGCATGGGAAATGCACCTGGGTTTTCCGAGCCAGCTGGAGCATTAGTGATGACTCTTAAGCGAGGGAATCCCTCCAGCCAAGATCGCTTTCGCAATGCAGGGGATGTTAATTAAGTTGCGGTGGATAAGCACACTGTCAAGCTCTGCATCATTTCAACCCCTGCTCTAAAGTGCTGGCCGCCCTACCCTCCTTCACTGTCATTCCGAGTTAAGCGTAATGCTTTGGGGTTTTTTCCATAGGGAACACTGTCAAGAGGCGGATTCTGGCACAGTATGGTGACAGGCAGTATAACGTAACTGCTTTGAGTGCACAGTGCCTTCGAAGCAAATGAAACCTCCATCCACTTTAAGAAATATTTTCATGTTTGGTACGGGAACACCACTGTACAGCTTGTCATTTTAGAACATAATAAAATATGACATAGGGCAGGGGGCCCCAAATCAGATCCTGGGGGGGCTGGTGTCCAGCACAGTTTGATGGTTTGATGGCCCCCTGCTTGAAACAGGGTACACAGACATGCCATCCTCTGTACAAAAACAAGTCATTTTGATTACTCTTGAACAACCATGAACCACTACACTCGTCCGTAAATAATGTCCCATAGTCACCGCGTGCAAAATACAACATCTGCACGTGGTTATTAACATTTTGTCAGGTTTTACTGGAGAGCTACTGATATCTTTAATATGAATGTATTATTGCACTCTCACAAAAAGGTTCTAAGACGGATTTGTTGGCTTAGAAGCAAGGTTCTAGGAAAAACATCATTAACCGTCCTAGAATCTTGTATGTAAGTATTTTTAAAAGGTCCTTCGGGTTTTTACATTTGCCTAAATAAATATCTGCATAAATAAATGGTTGAGATGTAAACAAAGTCACTCAGAACAGTTGTGTAAAATGTGTGAGATGCTCCATTCTAGAGAAACTAGAAAAACTTGTTAATAATGACTGGGACAGGAACCAGAAGTTTGAAGGGTTTTAATGCCCCTAAAAGCTCTTTCACAGAAAGTTATCACACAAGGGCGCTACCCTGCCTGACATTGCTTTGCATTCGTTTTTAAATAAGATTTTGGCTTAAACGTGAACGAAACACTTATTTTTTTCATATGTAAAGCCAGTAAAAAGCCAGACATGTCTCTGGTTTTGGAAGCTGAGGCACCCTCAGAGCATAAACTGCTCTTGCTGTCTTTAGCTTATATTCTACACGTAGATTTAAATTATATTTTCTGTTTGGATTTAACTAAAAATCACAGTCTTACCTAATAAACTATTCACTTTCTATTTCACATTTGTGTCTGGCACCATTCACGCATTTGTGAGATCAGTTTGATTTCAGTTTCCATTGTAAATACACAAAAACGCAACTACCAACAACGCCCCCTTGTGGAGGATCTGAATTAATGTGGGGGAAAAAAAATCTGTTTTCTTATTATACAAAATAAATATTCAAATGTATACCTTCTACATGGTGCAGGTTTTTTACATATGAAATGACTGTTCCTCATTCCAGTCAGCACTACCTGCTCGAAAGCAGTACGTACAGCCCCGAGGGGCTTGTTTTACAACGTAATGAACTCACTGCTGTAATATGACACTCTTCGAAGAGAATTATAATAGTTCCATGCTCCTTTGCCAGTTTCTGCACCGACAAGTACACAGTGATCCGCTCTATCACAGCAATACAGACTGAGTTCATGGCTACCAGTTTAAAAAATCCTGGGATGAAAAATAAGAAAAAAAAAAAAAAGAGTTCATTACCAGTAAAAAAAAAAAAAAATTGTAAAAGCATAAAGAATCTCGGAATCTGCAGCACTAGTGCTGCAACATTTAAGGGCTTTATGCTTATATGACACGCAAAAGCATACCTCAATTTTTTGGGCAGCTGGTGGTCTAGTGGTTAGGGAGTCGCTTTTGTAACGAGAAGGTTGTTGGTTTGAATCCCAACACTGCTAGTATCACCTCTGTGGTTCCCTTTGAGCAAGGTACCATCCCCACACACTGCTCCCCAGGGGCTGTGCTCACATTGGTCATAGGGTGTGCTGTGATGTGGTGTGTTCACATGTGACTACAAAGGTTCACTTTATTTTTACATTTAAAATGAAAGTTGATGCTCGCTTTACCAGACTGAGGTGGCATAAATCCATGTTTCTGGGGTCTGTGCCATCAGGTCTGTGCTGATGGTTTATTCATGAGCTGCTTTTGTTGTTCCTGATGCGTGCGGATCGTTCACAAATTACAGATTAGGTCGTGTGCATTTGGGTGCAGGGTGCAGTTTGTTCATTCTCACTGATGACAGATGTGGGTCACTTCCACACACAAATGTAAACCACCAAGCAAAAGATAACAGACCTGAGCAAAAAATCTGTATGGAGCAAAAAGCCATGTGATGTAAATATAGCCTTTGAAGCGTGAAAATTGAGAACTTACAGTTATAACTGACCATTCATGGATTCATTCCGGATTATCCCTTTGTATGTGAGCGGCTCGGATCCGTGCTGGAAGCGCAAGAAATGGTAAATTATATGTAAGTTTCCCTGGTTTGTGTTGAGGCCTGAGGTGTCAGACGTCATGCTGAGCTTTGTTTGGAGTCCTTATGTCACGTAGAACCAAAGTTATTGCAACTTAAAACATAAAAAATATGAAGACTTTGCATCATACGCAAATGTCCATGAACAACAAACTTGACAACTTTTCTTTTATTTTAGGTCTTAGAAATAAATGGGAAAAAACAAAAGACCTTTGAACCCGGGAGAAATTTCAGGATTGTCTCCACCAACAAGTGGGAGGGGAAAACCCGCAGAAGGAGGGGGTCCGAAGGATCAGGGAACAGCGAGCGTATAGGACAGCGAACAACAGTTTTAGACTGATTTAGACCGTTTAATTTGATGAAATCAGATTTTACTAATGCGCTCAGAAATCTAAGGGCTATATAAAACTATACTGGCCAATTTTATTGGTAATCAGGTCATATTTTCATATTGTTTAGACCTTATGTATACAATAAACGAGACCAGAAAGTATCATAGACCGGTTTGAAGAAAAACTGAACTACCTCTCAGAGGGCTTCTTCTTCAAGGCATGGAATTTTGAAAGAACTCGTAGATTCTTATACTGCGTCTGGCCTGCTTAGCTGGGCGTGCATGAGCATATGCGTCTCTGTGGACATGGTTCAGCAGTTCTCGCAAGGAAAACAGTGCAGACTGGGGGAACCCCTCAACACGGCGCGCAGCCTGCCAGAACTCCTTAATGATTCAGTATTCTCCTAGGGATCTATCCTCCTTCACTCATTCCTTCTCTCTTTGCATCTCTCCCTCTTCCCACTCCGTTCCCTAGTCTCCCACCCTGCATTGTTTCAGCTATATTTCAAAAATTCCTCCCCTCTCCCTTTCTCTCCACCATCTCATCCACCCATTTCTATTAAAGACTTGTCATCCCTCTCTTTCATATCGTCTGCCGAGCGTTTAAAAATAGCCGGAGTTGGAGGGGAGAGTCGCATGTGGTGTGACTGAAGGCGAGAGAGTTCATCTGTGTGCTGTGATCTTTTCGCCACTGAATAAATCTTCTCATGGTGTCCCCTTTGTTGTCCGAGCAGCTTAGCCGTTTATTGCCTGCGCAATGAGTTTGATAGGATTTTGCCTCTGCTGGCAGAGAAGGCTTTTCTGGTGCGCATGACGCCCTCTCTCCAATGCATATACACACACTCGGGCGTCACGCAGACACCAGTGCGGAGAAACATATGGCCACCAGTCTCTCGACTCGGCCATATTTCTGTCTATTGACTGTGTCTTTCATCACACGTGTATACAGAGCGGTTGCTATGCAGATGATGCCATGATTGTGTATCAGGAAGGTGCAATTTGTGGCAGTTATAGGGGTCCAAGCACACTTCTGCAGGGAGTTCCTACTTTGGAACCTACTTGGCAGGGAGCTTCTAATTTCCTCACTCAAACTGAAGGAATACATCTACGGATTAATTTGTAAAATGTATTTAACAAAAAGTAGGTTTGGTAAATGAGGCCTATTAAGTCAAGATTGTGCTTATGCTTAGTTGAGACTATTTATTTTGATGCATGAGTTATGGGCCTTAAGACATAATGCTGCACTGTATACCACTTTCAAATGATTCATACAATCTCATTCTCTGCACATCTGCCAGGTTTCGCCATGATTAGCCATTGCTAGGTCTGTCAAAAAGATGCTTACACCTTGTTTGTCATCCCCTCTGGGATGAACTCAGTGTGGACTCTAGTTCCAGCTCCCTGTTTCTTGCTAGTTGCTTTGTCTTCCTGGTCGTTGTTATGGATGTTTATTTTTAAATTTACTTCAAATTTTATTTAATTGGCAGAATGCAATTTTAAATATCATAATCTAGACATCAAAATTCATTTTTAAATGTTTTATTTGTATGCTATAAGCAGGGCTGGGAACATTAACGTGTTGTTATCGCGTTAACGCGGTATTTACTTAACGCCGACAATTATATTATCACACGGTAACGCAGGAGTTCAACATACATGCCAATGTAAGGCATTTTTGATATTTATTTATTAATTGAAATTTCATTTTTTATGTTTTCACCCATTTTAGAACCACACATTAATGCTGTTCCCCCTTTTGGGCACATCTAAACTGTCCTTTTTGCACTAATTTCCGAATAATCATTCAGATCATGGGATGGATTAGCACGTTATAATCCGCATGCACATTTATCTGGTGTTCACTAAAGAAAATACTGATTTCACCATTTTAGTAGAGTAAAATTTCACCATGACTGAATATTGTTAGCATTATTTCTAAGGTATGGTCCAATATTATTGATAACATTATCTGTCCTCACATGAAGGTTGAAAAGATCAGATTTTGATGACTTCCGGTTGTTTAGAGAAACAATCCACAGTCTGAGTATTGGATTAGTGGTGGCCATCCCTGTCTGTTAAACCGTATAGTACATTCTGATTTATTTGAGCCCATTTTGAGGCAGATAGGGTGAGTAGCTTAGAACTCGTTTGCAAAAGTAGGTTTTGCATAAAATGTAAATTAATTCAGAATCCAAAATCCAAACGCACGGCCCTTGAGGCTGTTTTTGACTAGCATAATACAAGGAACAAATAATCATACAGTTTGAGTCCAGATTCAGGACATACAGACCAAAATATGAATACTACGCTAGAGCGCCACCAACAGGCCAAGTGAGGTCACTTCAGCTACTTAAGTGGAGAATGTCTCTATGTCCTGATACCTAATTCACTTTTAACAGAGAACAGGATAGCTGGAAGAAGATGAGAAAATGTAACAGAAACCAATCAAGTACTTGGATTCCTAGGAAATTAAGTGTGATATTAACATTTAGATTGAGATTCAGCTTTCTTAATAAAATCAATACATCAATAAATCAGCCACTAAAAGATTACCATCCCTTTACTTAGACCACTTCGCACACTCATTGCAGAGTAGTTTTTCTATGCATCTGTCAAGAGAACAAACATAACATTCCAAGCAGCACCTTAAATTACAAAGAAAGATCGGGATTCCCCTGAACCAAAATAGCACAAAAGATAGTCATGGGCTCCTTCTTGCTGCTGGGGGTGGAGATAAGAAAAGTCAGTTTCAGCTCCACTGCCTTTAGAGGCCAGGAAAGATCCTCTGCAGGGCACACACCCAGCTCCAGCCATGCATACGCAACTCATTCACCGAGATCTGCTTATACCCTCCTCACAAAGAGCTGCATGCAGAGCAGAGCGAGAGAGACAGAGAGAGAGAGAGAGAGAGAGAGAGAGAGAGAGAGAGAGAGAAAGAGAGAGATGAAGGGAGAGCCACCAGTTAATTCAATCAGTTATGTTAATACACACGTTGGAAGCTTTGTATAGTTCTACTGGTGACAGTGAGCTGTGGTGATGGATGATCACACCCCATGCTTGATGCAGTCAATGTGATTAATAATCTCTCTCTCTCTCCGTGTTTCTCTCGTCCTTTCTCTCTTCCTCTCTCTCTCCTTCTCATAACATGTCAAAATGCTACATCACTCCCATACAACAAAAAGTAGTAGACTGGCAATAAGCTACAATCTATTTTATTCGATTCTATGCTATTCTATACATTTATGCACATATGCCTTTTTTTTTCTTCTTCATCAGTGCTGTATTTAGACTGGCAAGTGTATGTGTGTCAGATAAGGCAGGCAAGAGAGAGAGAGAGAGAGAGAGAGAGGGAAGAGACACTGAGTGAGAGAGAGAAAATGAAATAGATACAAAGAGTAGAGGAGAAAAAGAGGAAGCAGAAGGGGGAGAGAGAAAATGATAAAGAGAGGGAAGGAGAGACAGGGAGAGAACAAAAAATAGACAAAAGAGAGGAGGAAAGACAGGAAATAGAGAGGAGAATTAGAGAGAGCAAGTGAGACAGAAGAAAGATAGAGAGAGAGAGAGAGAGAGAGAGAGAGCACGGGAAGCAGAGGAAGAATAAATGAGGATGTGTTGTGTGGGCAGAGACGCGGAGGCAGAGGGAAAAAAGAGGGAGAGAGAGAGAGAGATTGAGAAATGAGACCAGAAGACTCACTGGCTTTATTGTATCTCATTGGTTTCTATTATTCCACCAAAGGCATTCTTTTTCTCCAGCTCATGCAGAGGTTAACCCGAGTCACGCTGGCCCCGGAGACTCCTCATATCTGCCTGACAAAGATGGAAGCTGATTGGCTGTGTGTGAGAATTACCTGGCAGCTGGCTTTATCGTCTTTTCTGTCAGAATGGCTTATTTCCATATGGTGAGGGGAGAGAGTCATTTGATAGTACCGTTGGGGGGGGGGGGTTCACCGCTGTTGAACTCACATGCACATACACACTTGCAGAGTCACATGACCATGCCTGAGTCATCACCATTTTCCAACTCTAGGGTTGTCTTTAAACAGTGAGGCCCTTAAGCAGAACATCCACAGAAACTGATAGTTACACGAATAATTTAAAAAGTAAATGTAAAACATTTATTTACTCACTAGTTATGAAAGTGGTAATATTTTACAATACGGACAGACTTATAAAGGGTTTATAAATGATTTAGAATCAATATTTGGCAAGATCTGGTGTTTTAATGGTAGTAGCATATTAATAAATATCTGATGAAGTTGACACTCTGCCTGAGAAAGGGACAATCATCTAACAAGATATGAGATCTTGCCAAATAGTGAGCCTGCATTAATGTATGACTGTTATAACTTGTATATAGCTGCTTATTAATGAGTTATAAACTGTCTACAACCTATTTAACAACCTGACTATAAATAATTTATAAACGCATTATAAGGGCAGTCTCATTGTAAAGTGGTACCAAGAAAGTTATTCACTCTTCTATAATTCTAATATTCTAATATTATTAATATTAATTCTACACATTGTCGATACGTCTGCTCCATTTTATGTCAAGAGAAGAAAATGAATGACAGCAATCATTCAAACAGCTGTCACCTCAAAATTAGGAGGCTTATAAGCAAATGAGGTTTTGTCGTCCATGATGTGTCAAATAAAACTATTCTGTTGTTGGACACGATCACATTGTGTTTTAGCGACATTATTTTGGATGGCAGGGTCAAGAAACTTTATTCAAAAGGTGTCCAATGTGTTTCACATTATGCAACACCACTAAAAAAGGGGACCAATCTGAGGAAACGTTTCACCATGTAAAGCCTGAAGCCGGCCTAAAAGTTTTTGGTTGAAGCCAATAACAAGATGTTCCAGTTAGTGCCTTATTCCTGCTGTCATCAATCACTCCTGACTCTAGTCATTGTCCATAAAGGGACCCAGGTCTCTGTGTTATAACAGCAGTCTGTCAGGATGTGGCCAGGCTATTACGGTCATTTATTTA
This sequence comes from Alestes dentex, assembly GCA_037576975.1. Classification (NCBI taxonomy): domain Eukaryota; kingdom Metazoa; phylum Chordata; class Actinopteri; order Characiformes; family Alestidae; genus Alestes; species Alestes dentex. The sequence goes on along the minus strand of JBBIGA010000106.1, from coordinate 33,444,668 downwards.
ATAAATCAGAAATAAGAGGTGATTCATTTAGTGACACAAGCAGTCCCAACACACTCTTAACCACCTAGCTACAGCGTTCCACTGGCAAGGGGCTAACAGGCCCCACTTCAACCATTATATTTATTATACATTTATTATAACACAGTGACGGCAAGTTGGCTCCACTGGTAGACATTCAGAACATGTGACATTTAGTGTGTGTGTGTGTGTGTGTGTGTGTGTGTGTGTGTGTGTGTGTGTGTGTGTGTGTGTGTGTGTGTGTGTG
>JBBIGA010000106.1:33409232-33444303 GCA_037576975.1 Alestes dentex | reverse complement strand
GAGAGAAAGAGAGAGAGGGAGGGTTGAGAGAAAGAGGGAGAGTGTTAGAGATAAAGAGAGAGGGAGAGGGAGAGAGATAGAAAGAGAGAGAGAAAGAGAGAGAGGGAGGGTTGAGAGAAAGAGGGAGAGTGTTAGAGATAAAGAGAGAGGGAGAGGGAGAGAGAGAGATAGAAAGAGAGAGAGAAAGAGAGAGAGCGAGAACAAATAGAGACAGAGAACAAATAGAAAGATAGTTCTCTCTTAACCTTCAGGCAAAACACTTGTCTGTAGTATAAAGCAAAAGGAATTTAGAAGATTTAAACCAAAGTCCATGTCCTTAAGCTGAGCTCTGCTCACAGCAAGGCAGAGATAAAACGGTGCTGTGTTTTCACAGCGTAATCTGCCTTGAATTACTGGAGATCACCACATAAGGTTTTGGGCATTTGTTTCTGAAACATATTCAACACAACACGCTTCAGGATATCTGGAGAACCCCAGTGTGCTGTGCAGAAGAAACTACTGCTTGAACAACACCAAAACAACTTTTCCAATCAGAAACAAGCTGAAGAAGACTTCAGCACTCTCACAGCACACAAGTCCAATAACACACTCTTTTTACTGAGCAAACACTGTGGTAAATTTAGTAGTGAGGGCAATTCTGACCCTTTCCAGTGAGTCAGATCACTTGGCTCAGAGGGTTTGTTCAGCTTTTGAGCAATGTGTAGCTGTGTCAGTTTATTTCAATCAGACAGAGCCAGCAATATTATGAGCCACATATGTTTTTGCTGTTATTTATAATCTACATTATATGGACAAAAGTATTGAGACACCTGTTTTTCAGGGTTTGGGCTAGGCCCCTTATTTCCAGTGAAGGGACAATATTAATGCTTCATCAGACCAAGACATTTTGGACAACGCCATGCTTCCAACTTTGCGGACACCGTTTGGGGAAGAGCGCTTTCTATTCCGGCATGACTGTGCCTCAGTGCACAAAGCAAGGTCCATGGCGAGCCAGGCCTTCTCATTCAACATCAGTTCCTGACCTCATAAATGCTCTACAGAAAGGATGGGCACAAATTCCCACAGAAACTCCAAAATCTTGTGAAAAGCCTTCCAAGAAGAGTGGAAGCTCGTATGGCTGCAAAGGGGGACCAACTCCATATTAAAGTCTATGAATTTAAATGCACTGTCAGGTGTCCCAACACATTTATCCATACAGTGTATAATCTATTATTCAGTGAAATTGTGTTAAATAATTAAGTCATGTTTTATACTGTACTGGTAAAAAAAAGCTTACCAATTGAAAATGATTTGCTGATGTCTTCTCTAATGCTTGGTTACACATCTCCTTGCCTTAATAACAGCATTAATCCTGTCAGGTAAGGACTATACCAGCCTCTTGAGCCCCTATCTATTTTAGTCCACAATTGCACTGGGTGCAGATTACAGACAGAGAATTAGAACTGAGGTCTGGTTATTTTGCTGGTCACACACAGACACCCTACTGTCATCCTGGAATGTGGGAGCGTCAGTGTTGTGTTCTTTTTGGACGTGAGAACAAAAGAAATAATGGAATGACTGATTTTTTCCTGCAAGAGTCCATTTGAATAAATTGAACAAGCCTTGTATCCCTGAACACCACCTGTCTTCTACATTGTATGCATGACTTTGAATGAATGAAATTGGCCAAAATTACAAAAAAAAAAATATTTTTGCATTATGAGTTATGATTTTTTTGCCTTCTCTTGTAAAGTTACCATTTTGCAGATGCAAGGTTTCCTTATACTATATACTGAATAAATCAGACGTATAGAAGAAGTTTAACGAGAGTCATTTCGATCTGAGTTGCACTTGCGCTGCACTTGCACTCATGATCAGAGGCATTAGGCCTGTGGAGCAATGATTTTTTTTGTGTGAAATTGTAGGATCTGACAATTTGTGCATATTTCATTTATCAAAAACAATCAAACAAAAAGATAATCAGTGATAGAGGTCAACATTCATCCAGAAGAGCCATCTCAAACAGTACATCAGCAGGTGAAAGCCAGTCGTCTGTGGGTATGTGTGTGTGTGTGTGCGTGCGTGTGTGTGCGTGCGTGCGTGTGTGCGCGTGTGTGGTAGGACTCACCTCCAGGATCTTGCAGCGCTCTGAGTCACAGTCGCTGTCCTCGCACGGGTGAAACATGCCCAGCGTCACACAGTTCAGCAGGATCACTAGCATACTAGCCCGCTCAAACCATGTATGGAAGAAGAGTCAAGGAACTTCACTCAACAGAATAACACACAATACAGACACTCCTTCACACAGTCAAATTTAAGTAAAGTAAAGTGCCCCTTTATAGTCACATGTGAACACAGCACATGAAATTCTTTATCTGCATTTAACTTGGTGAATCGGTGGACAGCCACCAACGAGGGGCGCCATGCGTGGGGACGGCATCTTGCTCAAAGGAACCTCAGTGATGACACTAGCAGTGATGGGATTTGAACCCACAACCTTCTGATTGCAGGGGCAACTCCCTAACCACTAGGCCACCAGCTGCCCATGGCATGAAAAAAAGGATTCTTCTTGCTTTACTTATTTAAAATAAAATACATTGACGTAGGGCTGGGAAGATGTTGGCCTGGTGGTTAGGGAGTTGCAATGGTTGTGGGTTCCCTTGAGCAAAGTACCGTCCCCACACACTGCTCTCTGGGTGCTGTGTCGCTGGGAGCCCACTGCTGTATTATATGTACCCTACAACACATCCCAAACTGTCACTTCTAAAATTGAGCTATTGAGTTTGTTTTGACATTCTACTTAATTAAAATCAATTATTGAAATGTAATTACGCAGTTACATACATTATTGTTTTGTTTCAGAATAATGTTTGTTTCAGAATTCAGATATTCAGAAAACACAAAAAACTTTTTTTTTATTAAACAAGACATTATACACTATATTGTTTCTTTCAATTCAAATATTATTAAAAAATCTCTTTTTTTCTACCTGTGAGCATGAATTCCGTATTAACTGAACATGTCTAATCTGCACTCATGACAGAATATGCGTCATACTTTCTTGTTTCAATGAATTTTGGGTGAGAAACTATATACGGGCCTGGAATAACAGGACGGACACCGAACCCAAATAAACAGCAGAAACAGGTGGTAAAACAGTAACACAGATGGTAAAACTGCTATAAAACAGTATTATCGTCCATAGGATCTGTTATAATTATGCACACCTTTGAGAAATGAAAGTTTAAACTAAAATCACATTACTACATAATAAAAGAACCCTTTAAACAAAAACAACGGATAATCCAATTGACACAGCAGCCGGAAATGCCATTACAGATGGCCCTGTCCAGCCTACAGCAGGGTCACTGCAGTTAAGCGTGTTAAAAAGGAAATAATGATTTTGTCATTAAGTTAGTCACTATTTCTCTTGATTTCCTTGCGCGCCCATGAATGATCCTCCGCATGTGGCGGGTAATTGATCACCGAGTAGGCGAGCATCGCCGGTCCACAGCAGCCTGATGCCCAGCCAGGGGTCGTGCTCACCCATTTACATCTAAATTAAATACAGCAATGTATTTAATCCCCAGGTTGGGTGCTGTCTGAACACTGTGGCACCAGAAAAAACGCAGCTCGTTTTTCTCAATTACTGACAAAGACAACACCAAAGGGACACAATTAAAACAGCAAAGACAACAGATGAGAGGATACGACATCAAACAGGACACTTCTAAAAGAGAGCTGGCTGGCAACAGCAATGCAATGGATGTCTCAGTGGTCCACAACAAAGCCATGGGCTATATTGTCTTATTGGTATCATAACAGAATAAGGAAAGGATGTAACAGAACTGCTATTTACAGAGCAAAGCCCGGCGAGGATTTCAAAGGCACTTATACGACTCGTCATTTCCTGAGAATCGCTTTTATCATGGTTCGAGTAGCAATTTTTTGGCGGGATGAGGCCTCTAGCCTTCCTAAATCTAGACGGATGGAGGAAGAACCACCTAGCAGTTAGCCTCACCTGGGGCACGCATTATTCCCACCGCGAGGAGCCGAAGACGCTGCGGTTTTGTGATTACAGTGCGTTACAGCTGCCTAAGACGAAAAGCCCCTGGTTGCAGAGAGCAGCTGAAGCAGTAAAGTATTCGTCATGAATAATGTAAAAAAGACAGAGGGTGTCTCGCTCTGGCAGTCAGTGGAGGAACTAATTACAAGCTGCTAACTGCTGATGGGCCTCATTGATCTCCACACTGCACCGGAGCCTCAGCTCGATGAGTTTTGGTGGAGACCGACAGAGCCACTGGGTGGGCACAGTTCAGCAGGTGATGAAGCACCTTCGAAACGTGGCCTAAATGAAAGATCAACATTAGGATAGGGCACAGAACTCCTTCACCAAAGCAATCAAAATTTGACTGGAGCGAATTTAAGCCTTAGATGTCTCATGTATCACCAGCAATAGCAAAAACATTCATTCAAAACATCCAAGATAAAGGCGGCAAAAAGGGTTATTTAAAGTAATTGCAAGGAGAAAACACTATTGATTCCTGAAAGAACTGTTTAATTCTTTAAAGACCTTATTGTAAACAAGAAGTGAGTGTGAAGGACCCACATAATGGAAATGTTTCTATACCAGTTAAATATATAAATACATACACACACACACACACACACACACACACACACACACATATATATATATATATATATATATATATATATATATGAGAGAGAGTGATCAAATAACCTATATTTTTAAGTGTGTAGTTCATTATTTCTCATTCATATTTAACTGAAACAAGCAGAGAATCCCAGTGACGCCACAGCTGTCAGTAACGAAGAGTCCATGTGAATACAGAAAAAATGACCCTCCCCCTCCCCATTAGTCATCATTAAAATAGATCCATGTGGATCTATTAGCTGGCATGACAGAACTGGTGGTTAGTGTTCTCCTCCAAGTGCGTTGAAGTTCCATTAATGATGTCATAGACAAGACAGGATGGCCTCTTGTGAGTTGTTTTTTTTGCACACTGCTAAAAACAAAAGTATTTCTTTCTAAAAATACTTTTCGAACAAAGGGCCTTTGGCAATAAAGCTGTGCATCCAGTTACATCATTTGGACTGTTTGCTTGATTTCTTATGGTATGGATTTAAATGTGAACATATGGCATTTGGCTGTAAATCCAGCACTCTCAGGGTAAAAGCCAGAGAGAATAGAACATCCTAGGAGCTGTGTGTTCTTTGAAGGATGATATCATCTCATATGCGCTCAGGCAGCAAGGATACGTACATGGATGTGTTCTGTCACAAGGCTGACTGCACCCCCCTCCCCTTCTCTTCCTCCACATGCTTCCAAGCACATCCAAACACTGGCATGCTGCCTCACGTGGACGCCCCTCATAGCTCCTCCATCACTAACAGAGTGTAGGTGGAAACCCGCTCATAGACGACAGCAGCATCAAAACCTCATCAACACCCCCACGCTCTATAGCCAAATTCCCTAATGGGGGTCTCTTTATGCTCCAAAGCTTCTCTTTCTCACTTCTCTAACAAGGCGAGGGGGAAAAAAAAAACCCAGGCCAGAAGACTGGCGTGCCGTTGCCGCTGTCTCCAGCTAGCTGCCCATTTACAGGTGGTTTCTGCGGGCTAACGCTAGAAATCCAGCTGGGAGAAGTAATTGAAAAAAGTGACAGGTGTCAGGACAGGTCAGCTTCTGCAGAGGAATGTGCTTCTGTAAGCTTATCGGATGGATACATATTTCTGTCATATAAATACACAGTGCTGTGCAAAAGTCTAAGGCAGCCATGGAATTTGTTTAAAACTGTTTATCTCAGTAGTGAGTGTGTTTTTGCCAGTAAAAACCCTATATAACATTAGGATCGCAACGCATAAATATGGTTATAAATAAGTTACAAACATTCTGTATTTGTTCATCTGATGATTTCTTTCTTTTTTTACAATGAAACTTTATTTACACTCCAGATAAATATTCTCCCATTTCATTTTCCCAGATGGCCTAAGACTGTAGCCACTGAATATCAGATAACCACATCCACAGCAATGGTATAGAACTGCTGGAATATCTGACCTAATTTATTCCCAGTTTATCTGACCTTATTCCTGGTGTAATTGTCAGTAGTTAAGACAAACACAAGTGTAATATAAACCAGTGGTAAGATCTGACCTAGTTCTATCTAGGATTGCTGTATACTTTCATGCATCTCGCTATTTCCCATGGAATATATAGTGCACTGAAGTGTAATATGAAACATCTTCATCCAGTCTGAACAAGACCGACTGGTAGAATAAGGTCACTCTAACCAAAGCAAGTGGAAAAAGTTGGTCGGTTAGACTCTTGCGACCACATATTCACATGTAAATGGGAATAATACACTGACCTTTTACTTCTCAAAACAAGCAAACCACAAAATCAGAACAGGGCTGCGAATGGACTGTTGATGTTATTCAGACTGCTCTGAGAAAAGAAAGCAAGAAAACGAAAAAAAAAAAAAAAAAAAAAGCACTCAGGTTTCAGCACCCTTATCCTTGGACTGTAATCTGTCTTTTGTATTTTTTCTCCACTTTCCCTGCACGCTGACTTTCTATCATTTTTATCACCCTTCCCAGTGTGTATGTGCTGTGCTGTCCTGTCCTCACCCTCAGTGGCTCTTGTGGGCTCTGGTGGCTCAGTGCCATAACTGGCTGATGGCCTCTTCATCTGGCTGCTCCTTAATTGAAGGTTCCTGGCACTGGCTGTGTTTTTGCCTCAGGCCTCACACTTCCTGACCTCACCGCGAGCCAGAGCTTGGCTATGTTAAAGCCCCCCAGTAGCCCTGTGCCGTAAACAGGGCACACGCTAGGCTTGGAACAAGCAGGCCTGACCCATACGAGGCTCTACTCACATGCTATAATTTAAGCAACAAAAGGCACAATCATCAGCTACACATTTGTAATGAGACGTTTGATTCAATTTACCACATAGATTCTCTTCAACTGTTTAATTCAATAAAGCAAGCTCTGATTCAGCAATTCGTTCATTATTGAACTGCCGACTCTCGGATGGAGTCAGAATCACGCAAAGCATAAACAGAGCATGAATCCGGTTCAAAGAGGTAGCTGGTAATATTTTGGGATTAGAATTTAAAAAGATTATTCAGACATCGAAAGGAAGTGATTCAAATGAACAGTGTTGGACATCCCTACTAAACACAGTGGAGACTCCCAACCATCAGTAAGTCATGACACTATAAAGTCATGAATGTTTTAGATGGGATTCATTCAGTGTATGTTTTTTTTTTTGCAGGTGGAGGTGGCTTTTTTCTATTGTTTTTAATGGGAAAGACATTTTTTTCATTGTATGCTGCCAGGCCACACCTTTTAATGCTAATATTTTTTAGTCGGTGCTCTTTGTTATCAGCATTTTTTTCCAATTAGATCAAAAGCAGGTCTTAATGAGATGTCAGTAATGGAAGAAGGATTAGTGACTGCAGTTCTATAGGGATCATGGATCTAATAGAACGCACCAGATAGTTAATAGCAGGTGTTACATTTCTTCCTGTATGTACTGAAATATTAGATTGCTAGCACTGCCGGGGTCTTATCGGCATGGTGCTTCCGAATTTAGGGTACATTTTTACTTGTAACCTAACATTAACCTAACATTTGGCTACTTTGCACTCTTGAAACCTCTTCCTAAAAGTAATAAATGTATTAATGGCCAGCTTTACAGACCCACATTAAGTCTAAGTCTGAACTGAGTAGAAGGTCCACTGGTGATTCACCATCGGTTCCGCAATTTTGACTTGGCGGAGTCAAGGCTGGCCCTGAGAGTGTCTCTTCTGAGCTAATATGTAAATGACAGCTCAGCTTAATAATGCAACACAAATAATTCAACTGTAAATATCGTAATAATCTGGATGATTTGAATCCCATACATCTGCCATGACTTAGCCCCTTATTTCCCCCCATTTCCACACTGGCAGAGATGGATCAAATAGAAGACGGGGCTCAGTTTAGTCAATATTTCATGAGAAATCTGTCTCACTCTCTTCTCTCCCTGACACATTCTCACTTTTCCCTTCTTAAAAGAGCAACTGTCTGTCAATCTCACGCACTGAAAAAGGGGAAAACGGCAGGAAAAACGTGGGTTTGGAGAAGTTTGGTGGGGGGAGATGAGAGGTCTAAGTGGAATCAGCACGTTTTCATGCCATACGTCGGACTAAGTTCTTCTCCCTCGGCACTTTGTAAACTTTCTGAATTCGATACAGCTCGAAGCAATGAAACAGAAAAGAAAAGGCTATATCCTAGCAGAGATTTAACCCTGGACCTTCAGCAAAAGCATGCAAGGAAAATATATATCACGTGGACAGACGGCACTACAATGCAGAGTTTAGTCTTCGGGTGGTAAATGATGAGCCAGCTAATAAGATGATATTAAATGCTTTTAGCAGTGGAGAGTAAAGATAGATGAGGAGGAGAAAAGATGTTTACCGAGCGTAGAGCCATTTTCTGCCCCGGGGTGAAAAACCAACATGAGGGGTCTCTCACAGGTCTGGAAACATCTTTTTCTTTCTTTCCCCAGACAGCCATTTTTGACTCTCCGTTGCTATTTCTGTAAAACCCTCAGCAAGCCTAGACAGTTTGATCAGCTCAACGGCAAACAACAAAACTAACAAACACTGGGATAAAAAAAACATATATGCCAGTTTAGTAGGTGCACCCATCTCAGCATGAATTTGCCTTAGATTTTACAAGACTGACAAAGATGAACCTGTAGCCATAAAGACACAAACAGTATTGTTTGATGATCACTGGCCTTTACTGCTGATACTAAACACAATGGCAACATAGGCTCATGCTGCTGGGGCCAAATCTTTCCACTCCAGTTTTGATGTGATTGTGTCCACTGGAGAAGCACTTTCTTGTTCTTCACTGACAATCAGAACTTCACATGGTCTTCTGGTGTAGACAATTGTAGACAAAGTCACATAAGTGTTTTGTTTCCAATATTGAATTTGGACATGGCTTGCATGTTTGTGGCCTCTCTGTTTACTTGCATGATTCACTCCATTCTCCTGTAATCGCTCTGATCCACAAGCTGTTTGCATCCACAGGATCACCTGGAGACTCTTGCTTTTCACACTGTTAAACTTTTAGCACAGCTGTGTGTGTGAAAAGCCCAGGGCAACAGCCATTAAAGGGAGACACTGGGGCTAAAGTGAACTTTCATGCCACATTCAAAGTCACTGTGGTCACCCAGTTGGTCCGTTGCACTGACAGAAAAAAACATTTATACCATACACAACTTACATGACTAGTTGGAATGAACTGTACCATCAAAGGACATGGGGCAGAGTCTGCTTGGTGGGGGGTTATTTAACCAGAAGTTAGTACCACTAAAAGTGTCTCTGGGCAGATGCTTCCAAAAGAGAGGCCTTCTTTACTTTCCACTGTCTACATATGGGGGCAAGGGGCAAAGCAAAAACATAACATTCATGAGTTAGCCGAAATTTAGCTCAGACATCTGATCATTCTTCAAACCCAAGCAACAACAAAGTTAAACCTGCAACAGACCGCGGCCTTATGAAAAGTGACACAACTGAAGAGCAAATTTCCAAAATTCACTCAGTCCAAACACATTTTTTTTTTTCCAGAAAATCGCATTTTACTTGTTTTACCTACTGGAAAGCAATTCTTACAGGAAATCTTTTTTTTATTGCAATTTTACAGTTACTTGTCATTCGTCAAAGCCTGTTTCAAGCAAAATAACCAAGCCTGTTCCAAAATGCTTCTTACCATCTCCTCACACAGCTGTAAGGGATGTAAAAATGCACGGACACATTCTGATATCACAGGGCAAACACATGCATTATGGAGATTTGTCTTATTATTAGATTATGCCACAACTGAACACAAGCATCACTTTTCCTCAATCGAATTTTGACCAAAATATTGAGAGGATATCGAATCGTGAACCGAAGCGAATCACGGACCGTGTGCATTGGTACACCCCTGATGGTTAAAAACGACAGCTCTTCATCTCTGAGCTTTCAGGACTTGCAGTGCTGCGGGAAGAAGTTTGGAGGTAGAACTCTGTCAGGAGGGTTTCTTCACTGCTGGAGAGCTTATAGCTCTGCTCTGTGTTCTACACCAGGGAACACCTCTCAGTCAGTGCAAAGAGCAAAGGCAATCCACTTCAGCAGTGCGAAAAAAAAAACACAAGCCCTTCTGAAAGCCGTGACTCAACTCCCCAACTGAGCCGTCAAAATTAGAAATTCAGTCGGGCTGAAAAAAAAAGCACATGCGCAGACACGTGCGGACAGATAGGTAAAAGTTCCACGATCCCAACGCACTGCTCCAGGAACATGGCCGCTCACATTCAGATTGACCATTAAATCTTCATTATATGGTAATTGCAAGCTTTTGGAACACTGAAAGGGAAACCACATTAAAGACAGTACGCCAAGAGCTTGTTTCAACAGGGCTTTGATGAAGTCCATGCTTCCACATATGTGACATCAAACACCCAACAGTGGGGAAAGTGAAGTCACAGAGAGAATCAAAAGAGCCACACCGAAAAGCTGAGGAGGCAATAAGCGCAAAGTGACAACCGTTTTACAGCTGAACACTAACCCCGGGTCAGAGGGGAGCTCTGTACTAGACGAGTCCGGGGCATTCTGTGCTCATATGCCAACGATTTTCTGTCGCAGGGTATTAACTTCTTTACTCACCGAAGGTTTAGTATCTCGCTGGTGCCTTGTTGTCTTTTACTGGTGCCCTCAGTCTTTCTCCCATGTGCCGGTGCGTTTTCACACTGCTGAGTCTGCTCAGGCCAGTAAACAAGAATTAGCCACCAGGGTTTAGACCCCATTACAAACATCCCTAGCCACAACTTTAGCAATACTGTTCCCAGAACAGCAGCTATCTTGCTAGTCTTTACAAAAGTACGCCCATGGAAGGCTACTCTTCAAAGGTATATTATATATTTGATGTTTCTTGAATAAATATCAAATGCCTGCTAGACAAACAACACCATATATCCTCAGGCAGAACTATACAAGCAAAACATCGGTCTTGCTGTGGAAAACAACTAAATATTCGGTCGTTTGGTACTTTTGATTCTTTATTTAAATAGGCTAACAGCACACTAATGTTGTATTCTCCCTACAGGCAAATTAAATTACCCATGCTAATTTGAATCAGATGGGCAGAGATGCGCCAATTAGCATATTTAAATCACACGGGTGAAGAGTTTTATTCGGTAACATATGTGCCCTTACGTTCCTAGAAGGAGTCATCAAATGGTATAACCAGTTTTTTATGTGTATGTCCTACTCATAAATGCTATTTAAACTGTGTTTCTCCTCACCTCTTAAAACAGCCGTGGCCAATATTTTGATGCTTGGACTCCACCTTTGAAGGTCAAGACATTCGCAGCAGATCCTTTAAGTCACGTCAGTTGTGAGGCGGGGCCTCCACAGATTAGGCTAGTTTGTCTAGTACGTCCAGCATATGCCTAGAGCATGACACTGCCTCCACTGTGCTTCACCAGGTAAGTGCCACACACACACACACACTCGTGATGTACAAGAAAATGTAAGTCATCAGACCAGGCCACCTTCTTCCTTTGCTCCATGGTCCAGTTCTGATGCTCACATGCCCATCGTAGGTGCTGACCTACATCCTGACCTGTTTGTGGCTACACTGCTCCATACAAAGTAAGCTGTGATGCACTTTGTGATCTTACACCTTTCTATCATAGCTTGCACTCTTTTTCAGCAAGCTGTGCAGCAATAGCTTTTCTGTGGGATCAAACCAGACTGGCTACGCTTCACTCCTTATGTGCATCTGTGAGGCTCGGGGGCCAACGAACATATGATCACAAAGACCACAGCTCAGTTGCGCTGGAAAACTGTATAAGAATTAAAAAAAAAAAAAAAAGGCCTCATTGAACAAAGCCAAAGTAAGCAGAGGAGCATCACACAAAAGTAATACAATAAAAAAAAAATTATGGATAATTAATGTGCTATCCACGATGCAGGCCAACTTTTTGCATTGTTCAAGCTGGTAAAATGTAACATTTTGGTCTTTTGTCTTAATTCAGAGAACGTTTTAACGCTTTGTTTTCTCATTTTCTGCCATGGTACTGTTTTGTTATCAAACACCGTGTCGGTCTCTTAAAAATAACCAGATTTAAACAAGTTAAACAGGAAAAAAGTGTGGCAGAATTCAGCACGCAGCTCTCATTCCATCAGAAACATAACAGAAAAATTCTAGTGTCAACAAGTCAGTCCCATTTTTGCTGCCCTATATGACCGTGCTTTGTCACCTGACGAGCCAGTTAACTGCGGTGAAGTTTTTTAGAATCTTCAGTGTTTTTGACATGCAAGAGACAACTGGCAGACATACAAGCAAGAGCTGACCTCACTACACAAAGGTACTAAGGTCATACCCTCAGAAAATATCACTCCACTATTGGTCTGTGCTCTTTAACAGCGCTAATAGAACAGCACCAAAGCAGCCCACCCACACACACACACACACACACACACACACACACACACACACACACACACACACATATCCGTCAACATCATCGATTTAGTGTGGAATGATCAGAGTATAAAAATGCCTTTTTTTTATGCCTTAGGTCTTCTCAGAATCCACTTGCTGTTTGTTTGATCAGAGTCAGACTATTTAAACATCCCATAATTAGTGTTCTGTATCTAAACCACCCCAGTTTACCTTTCTCTGGTTCATCGAACACATTATTCACCATAATGTCATAATGTTCCGTAACCTCAATAAACCGTGGTACTTTTTTTTTTCCCAAGGAAATTGCAGCTCCTCAAATTTGCATTTATTTCTTGGCTGTGGTAGAAAGCAGAATAAAATATTCCAACAGATATTTACCACTGCTGGAACATTTGGTTCTGAGTATTATATTAGATTAAATTAGATGTCCTCTAAAGTCATAAACATAATTGCCAGAAGTGCAGTTCTCTCTGTATCACACACCATTTCCAAGACCTGCACTACAAAAAAAAAAAAAAAAGTCTCTTAAAAATGTCAAAAAATAAGAATAATAATAAAATGAAAAACAAAAAAAGGTTTACGCTACTTTGGTGTTGAGAGGTGTTCTTTATCATTCCCTTTGTGTTCATTCCAATTATAAACCAATCAGTACTGGCTGTACCATTGCTATAACCGTCATCAAAATAGTAATTGAGACGTTATTTTGCTGAACCATGAGTCTTTCTCATAAAAGCCAATGTTGCCTAGCAACAGACATTTCAGAGCACAGAGGAACAGAGGTGTTTCCTGGCTCAAGCAAGTCTGCTGCGAGAGTTTTTCCACCAAGCACGACGAGGAAGGGAATATACAGTACATGCCGCGAATAGTGAGCTTACTGTAGAACCCATGTCAGCTCTGAAACTGGGAATTATTCACACGTGCAAGAACGCAGCACAAAGACAGAATACATCCTGTTAAATAAATCTATTTCGTTTTAAGGTAGTTTTCCTTTGTCCTTCGCATAGAATTTCAATGCTTTCCATGTTTTTGCGCTCTGACACAACGCATCTTAGGAAATGTGTTACGGAATGCTGGCAAAAATCTCATTCAGCCTACAGAGAAACTACTATATACAATGCAACACCAGAAATCAACATTAAGACTGTCATTAATTCCAAACAGTGCTGTCGTAGTTAAACTCTTAATGTATTCAGTTACTAACACCACCACAAGATCCACCGACACACTTTCTTCTTAGTTTGACCCCTCAGGCAGGCTAAACCTCAGATGCTAGTGTGCTGTGCTATGACATAGCGACTCTATCCCTCTTGTTCAAATACGCACATTTCAAATCCTTCCTAGCTACTGCAACAGTGAATCACAGTTGACACAGGCAATATTAGAAATTCGGCCGGTCATGCTGGACAGTGCTCAAAAATGGCCTGTGGATAAATCAATGAGCAGCACGCTAACAAAAACTGGAAACATCATTCACTGTGTGGGTAGTAATTGTTTTGTTGTGATTTCCCATCCTGACTAGCTGTGATAGCTATGGTCATCTTCATTTCATTGCATTTTAAACTGGAAACTCAATTATTCTACAGCTCTATACAAGCCCTGTTGTGGTCCACTGTTAATTTACGCTTTGCATTTTGGCAAAAATGTGTTACTGTGTGTTGAAATTCCAGATTCGATTTAGATAGAATTTTTGCCACTGTTCTGTAAGGCTAGTCAAGCCATCAACCGTTGCTAGGAGTATAAACGTATAGTGTATAAACGTATAAAAGTAGGCGACTTAGCTAGAAAACTAATCAACTATGCAGGACAGTGTTACTCCACTGCTTTAATGGACTTTAACTACTGCTCCTTCTATTAAAGGGATATGCTGGTGAAAGATATTTAAGGTTGACTGATCCTGTTGATTGAGATCAGCAGTATAAAGACTGCTGTGTATGAGAAGTTGGGAGCATATCAGGCCAGTGTCAGGATCAGGAGTGTGTGGCTCTTCTTTCTTGCCAACAGGGCCCTCCAGGCACAAAGCAATCAGGTTCTTTCACCCGTCCCCTCAGTATCTTCACAAAGGCACTGGCAGCCTAACTGTGGGACACAGGTGCTGACTGATAAGCAATTCGGCTCATCACACGAGCAAACCGCACCAAGGGGGCTAAAGACTGCATTTAAAAAATGATCTTTGACTGCACTCGGATATTTTTATGTTCTTTGCGGTTACAAAAGATTACCATGAGCAAGCATGCAATAATTGTGAGGGGATCCTAGTTTGCGTGACTGTGTGGATGTCTCTGACATGCTTTATTAATACCATAGAGCTGCTGATCTTTTTCCCCAGTGCGATTTGGCCATGAATAAGATGCTGCCCTCTAGCTTGAATACATACTCCCCTCATTACTATTGCAAATCTCAGTGGAACCAGCTGTTTAGGTGGAAGTAATGTTACTAAAAAGTATCACATAAAGACCCGTGAATGGTCCTGGTGGTGAGATTACGCTGCTGTGACAGACTGCTCTGTTGCAGCTGACGGCACTTCCATAATTTCTTTTTGACTGTTGCAGGCCTTGGATGCTTGCAGTGCAAAATCCATTTTCTCAAATGTTCCAGGTATGATCAGAGCTAAACTTGCACACTTACAGTTTCATAGGGTTTAGGGTCCACATTTCAGAGAGCAAATGAACAACAGCCTTGCATTTTATGGTAGAGAGTTAGAAAATCTTTTTCTTACACTCTTAAAAAGAGGTAACAATGAGTTCTCTGGAACAGTGCCATAAAACGGGAGCACAACTCCAGTCCTGGAAGGCCAGACTCCAGCACAGCTAGATGATTTCCATGCTGAAATGCACCTTTTCTCAACTCATCTTTTATCAAAAATGTTTAGTGGGTGTGTTTGAGGAGGGGAACTGCCTCACTGTGCCAGAAGCGATCTTCGAGAACCACAGCTGAACACCGCATTTAGTACCCATATGGATGCATCTGAACCCTTAGAGTGTACTGGCAAAATCTGATTTCAACAAAAAACAGAGTAAATCAGTCTAAAAATGGTGCTTGCTCTGCTACACGCTGCTTTTTCGCTTGGCACGCCGCCACTCGGCCGCTCTCCGGACCCCACTACCTTAGCAAGTATTCCCGAAACACTTGTTGGAGAAGACTATCCTGAAAGTTCTCCCAGGTTAAAAGATCTTGTGTTTTTTCCTTTTTCTTTTTAAGACCTAAAATAAAAGAAATTTGGGCATTTTTGTTCTTTATAAACATTTGAATGTGATGCCATTTTTAAACCCTGGAAAGGGTTATTATTCCTACATGTTTTTTTGAATTACAATAACTTTGTTTCTAGGAACACCAAACAAAGCTCAGCATGACACCTTGAGCATCAACCCAAACCAGGGGAACTTCAAATAAGGGGGTGTACTCACGCATGACAACAACTAACCATTTGTTGTGCCTCCAGCTTCTACAAAGTATCAGGTTCTTCCTAGAAATATCTTTCAAAATCAAGAACCAGTTGTTGTCTGAGTGGATTTTGGATTGTGATGCCACAGAAGAACCACATTTGCTTTCCAAAGAACATTACAATGGATAGTTCTTTGAAAAAAAAAATTGTAAATAAGATGTTTGTGTGTAAAATTGAAAGAATCTCCACAAAATGTAAAGCTTCCATACCAAATAATCTAATATAATCTTACATCCGAGCCAGCAACCATTTAGGATCCATCATTCTTAACAGTGCATGGGCACTTCTATGCCTTTACAGTCTTCCAGTGTCTTTGAGGAGTCTCTGGCGAGTCTCTGGGGTGATCATCCACGTGTGTTTTCAGGATGTTGTGATGGATGTGGAAGGAGAAAGAGTGAGTCAGAAGCTGGCACAGTCTGGCTCAGGCCCTCACTCAGCAGGGAGGAGAATTAGAGTCGCGTTCATCAGCATTTCCTGTCAGCACAACTATTACAATCCACTAAAACCCCACTTCAATTACAGTCAAATAACTGCTCCAATCACAGAAACCACACTCGCAACCACACAACCTTCTCTTTGTACCACATAACCTGAACTAGAGCCCTGCTGCCAGGACCAGTATGTGTGGAGTCACATGCCAAAACTTTCAGTACACAATGAAACAAGAGCTGCAACAACACATCAGTCAGTGCAACTGTGCCCAGGTTAAATAGATCTACTACAATGAGAGTTTTGATATTACTATGATACTAACAATATATCCTAATCAGCCATAACATGCAAACTGCCTGCTTAATATTTAGGTCCCTTTCGTGCTACAAAAAAACGCTCTGACGTTTCGAGGCATAGACCTCTGAAGGTGTGCTGTGGTATCTGGTACTGCTTTGTCCAGCCCACTGTGTCACCAGTTCAACAGTTGTCCTTTCTTGGATCACTTTTGGTAGGTACTAACCACTGCATAACAGGAACATTCTGCTTCCATTTTTCCTGTTTCCAACACATACATTTTTGGAACTGACTGTACACTTGGTGCCTAATATATCCCTCCCCTTGACAGGTGCCACTATAACAAGATATGTCACTTTGACACATACCAACTACTTACACATTGTTGCAAACCAAGAGCGTCCCTTCATGGCATCAGTATTTCCCCAATGGCAGTGTCGCCTTCAATATATCCAACTTCTTGACAGGTGCCATCATAACAAGATAATCAATGTTATTCACCTCATCGGTCACATTTCTCACAGAACAAACCTTTCACAAACTTCTTATTTGTGTTCTGTGGCATTTTGCAGCCTTTTATCCACACTACAATGTACAGTAAAATAATGTACACAAACAATACATAGCTCTACTCAAACGGCAAAACACATGCACTAAATTCAGGCTTCAGTTCTTAAGCCTTATTAAACCTCAGTTATATCTAAAGATGCATATAGTACTATATACAGTATAAACATAAGATACTGTATACAGTATAAACATAAGATACTGTATACAGTATAAACATAAGATACTGTATAAAGTATAAACATAAGATACAATATACAGTATAAACATAAGATACAATATACAGTATAAACATAAGATACTGTATACAGTATAAACATAAGATACAATATACAGTATAAACATAAGATACTATATACAGTATAAATATAAGATACTATATAGAGTATAATGTCAGCACTCCTCATATTCTTCAAGCATTTGTTAACATTTACACACAAATTTTACCATGTACATACATGCTATGCTCAGACTGTGGGGCTATTCAAGAAAGAAAGACAGAAAGAAAGAAGGAAAGAAAGAAGAAAGAAGGAAGGAGAGATGGGGACAGAAATAAAGAAAAGACAACAGAAAAGTAAAGAAGCACACCAAAAGGAAAATGCCATGAAAAAACTTAAGATGACCTTCACTTTCACAGCCCCACACTCCATGCCTGCGCTTCCATGGTTTTCAATCATGCTTTATGCAATCAACACCCCGATAACACCATGTTCTGATGCACTTGCGCTTCAGTGGCACTTCTTTAGCATGCCAGTAGCGCTTTCACCTCACATCACACTAATACCTCGCGTTCGGCATCCTCAACTCGCTGCCCTGTGAAAGCACCACATCAAGATGGAAATCCCTCAAAGCTACACAATCTCACTCACCTACACCTTCAACAAACCACATTCATCTTACAAATATGTGATCACAGCAAGTGTCTGCACTGTAGTGACTGCACCAAGCACAGAATCCGCAAAAGCGTTATGGGTTGATTTGCATACTCACAAGATCACCTGTAATTATCAGAAAAAAAATACATTTTGATTAGTCAGTAAATAAAGTTATATTCTTTGACACAGTATGGTCACAGGCTAATTGAGACAAGTTTTTAAAGACACAAGATCTGTCTGTATGTTTTTAGAGACTAGTTGATTCCTAGAATTCTAAGCTAAGCATAGTGAACATGGTAAAAATACACTAATCATATTAATTGCATTTCTATATGAACAGTGATAGCGGTCCTTGAGCCAATTAAATACATAAGAAAAATTTAAATGGGTTACTTAGCCTAATGAAAACTGCCATTTAGTAACATGGTACTGCTTCATCTATGCATAATAGTAATTTGTTAAAATAACCCTGCTACATTATTTCTCATTGTGTAAATGCATATTAAACTATTAGTATTAGCTTCAGTTTCATCAGTTACCATGAACATGCGAAAACACTGGCTGAGAACAATTTTTCCTCCACATGTACTATTTGCCTCTCAAGGTGAACAGTACTTCAGCACACTTGGTCATCTGTGAATGAACTGCAATGCATTTTAAATCATTTCTAGTGGTTAAGAATGGAAGTACAGTCAACATGACAGCTCAAGGTCTGTCTCAGGACCAAACCCTATTACAGCAAGATACTCTGTTCCATTTAACGTATTGCATGGTTTATACATGAAGACTTGGAATGAAAATGTCTAACACTTCACACATGCACACACCCACACACACACACTCACACACACACTTCACTTCCCAGAGACCATCTTAGAAGTTTGGAATGACTGGCCTCTGAGCATCTTCCACTACCCTCACATCAAGAAGAAAAGATCTAAAGGGTTTCACTCTGATTGTGAAAACACTTCTTGGGCTCAGCCTCTTGCTCCGAGGGTTTTCATGACCCCCTTACTGGTGTCACTCACACCCGAAGTGAAGGCTGGGATTACCTCCATTTGAAAACAGTATTGTCTCTATTCAGTAATTCAAGATTACAATGGCCAAGATGAGAGGGAAACAAATCAAGGACTGCTCCTGCGCTGGGGAAGATGAATAAAACATTTGAAGCCAAAATATGGAGAGAAGCTTGTTTGGAACAATGTGCCGACACGTGAGGGAGCACACGCTGCTATTTTTACATCACAGAGCAGACAGCTGAGGGCGGGGAAGATCCTGAGAGCAGACTGGTCCCAGTTCAGTGAGCTGCTGCCGCTGTTGCCGCGGTTGCTGTACTCCACTGAGGTAAACACACACGCACACACTCAAATTAAACACAGAGACAGATTTAAGATAAAGCTATACTAGCTTATTGAACTGTTCTGCTGCACATACACACTGGATCAGTGATTGCGAGGGGTAACACCACTAAATCCCCCTGGGAATACGGTGAATTTACACAGTTCTGCCCTTCTGAATGTAAGCAGTCATTCAGAACATGTTTGGTGTCTGTAGATTCCTTCTTTAGATCTGCACTGGAGTTGTTCCTCGAAAAAATGAAGCATAAAAACCACTGTGAACCAACTTTCATTAAGCTAGTGCAGACTTGTTGATGTGGTTTAGGGCTCAATGTGACTAAATGTGAGCTATAAAAACTAAACAAGACTTCACAGTGTAGCTAAAAACTGAAGGCAGCTGTTTTAATCAATAGGGTCTGGTTCCACAAACCGCCTCAAGAGTAGGAGCACTGATCTACAATCAGTTTTTGTGACAACGGCTGGGTTTTCACAGAGCATAAAGTTCTGACAATAATATATGAACCATTACATTTCGATGGGTATAAAAGCCCGAACTGAATAAAAATGCTATAAAAAAAAATACCACAGTCAGAATAAAATGGCCAAAACCAGTTGAAATTTCAATTGGTTGCAGAAAGATACTTAAAACCTTTTTACAAGTTAATCAAAAGAAAAAATGTACCATGTAAAAGATGTAACCGGATTAGTAACTGCTAAATACAAACAAAAAACCAAACATTGATGGATGCCTAGAAGAAAAGTAAGAAATAATGAACTTTTCCATGAGAGAATGAAGCAGATATAGACTGAGGCACTGAACATATTAAAAATGCCGGTCGTTTTCTCTCCAGTGCTTCCTGGAGGAGTAGACATGTGTTGTTATCAGTCTGTTGCTTGATTAAGAGCAACACAATCACGCCAACTACACACGCTGAACAGACGATAGATATCCATCTTGAGCTGATACAGTAAAACATGTGCCAAACAAAGCCCTTAAGGAAGAGAAATGCATGAACATGTCACACAGCTGTTCCAATCAAATGCGTCGGCGCATGTAAACACATCCCCTGATCACATCCCATGTAAACAGCTGACCTGAAATCTTCAATCGGAATGATGTCAATCAGAATGACAACAAAGTGCTCGTGTAAACCTAACCAGTAACGTTCATAAATACAGAGGAATCTCATCCAAGAGCAGTCCTCCTTACGACTTGTCCGAAATGGCTGCATGTAATGGTGAAACTGTGTTTATTTTTATAGCACACAGTGAGTCATATTGATGGCTAAACCACATTGACAAAGTTGAATCTAAAGAAACATTTATGAAGAGCTGAGTGCAGTTTCAGAAGGGTTTTGATGATGCACAGACACAGTTTGTGTGATACACAATATTGACTAATCGTGTTTTTAAGCAAAGCCTCTGACCATTACACCAACAGGGACTTCAGTGGTATTGCATTCAAATACACAGACTTTAGCATGGTTCCCCTTTGCAGCTATAAACACTCCCACTGTTCATGGAGGACTTTCCACAAGATTTTGCAGTGTTTCTTTGGGAATTTGCGCCTGATCATTCTGTAGAGCATTTACGAGGTCAGGCACTCATCCACACTGAACTTCCACACCGAACTCATCCAGCCATGTCTTTATGGAGCTTGCTTTGTGCACTGGGGCACAGTCGTGCTGGAATTGTCCAAAATGTCTTGGTGTGCTGAAGCATTGAAGGGGACATATTATGCAAAACTCACTTTTTAAAAAACAAATTATAATTGGTCTATGGGCTATACGAAACATGTTCATGAAGTTCTTTGCCCAAAATCACACTCACATAAAGAGATATCACCAGCTTTAGACATAGCACTCGGCTTATCCAAGCTTATTAAAACTAGCAGACAAAATGGCGGACCTTCAGATAATCTAGTGGGTGGGGTCTAGACAGATGAGGGGCGGTTCTATGCAAATTGGCCCAGTGTATTAAATTACACTAGGCTCTCCGTCCAAACAGCTTGTTTTGATAGGGCCTGAAACTGTGAAGAATAAAGCTGGTGAGATCTCTTTATGTGAGAGTGATTTTGTCTAAAGAACTTCATGAACATGTAGAAGCAAACCTGAGACCGCATGGTTGATCATTCATTAAGGATAAAACGAAAAACATTTGCCTAAACCATCACCTCAAAACACTTCTCAAATTCAGAGAGCTATGGTGCACCCCAAAGGCTTACAAACTGACATTAATGGAGCCATAACTGCCAGAGTGCAGCCCCTTACTGGCCTGATTCAGCGCACCGATTCTGATTAAAAGTCTGCTTTTATTTTCCGCACAGCCTCCATACCTTGTTAGCGGCAGCACTTGTGCCAGTCAACACTGTCTTGATTCAAACAATGAGAACAACCTGTTTATTTCATGAGGACTCATTTTCACCATTAGCACCCCTCCCCACTTTGCAAGACTGAACCTGGCAGCAGGAGATGGATAAATCACCTATTTGCAATTCATGCCACTCTTTAGTTTTCAAGCTCTCGTTTCAGAGTAGGCCTATGACGCAGAAATAGAAGACAACCTACCGTTAACCCCTGACACATCTTCCTTCAGTTTATTTTTTGTTGTGAGAAACCGGCAACGGCCTGAGTAAGGCCTGAAAAATTCACTGTAGTCAACCAGTGGTTGTCAACAAACAAAAGATTTGTCTTCAGAAAGTTTGCCCGGCGGAATGAAATTAGCTCTAAACAAATAGCATAATTTGTTGACAGGCAAGGCATTATTTGGAGTGGAAAAAGACCATGGTGGGAAATCCACCCACATACAGAGTGAGAGAGCTGTTTGGCGGCACACGACTCACCCAGCACAAACACACATACACACACACACACACACAAAGAAAAGAGGTTTTGTGAAAAACATGTTGGGGTCTCAGCTTATACACTTCATTTATAAACCACTGACCACAGTGTCCTTTCTTTCCCATTGATTTCTTTCAGGCAGGCAGATCTGGCATGTGTGTGCCTTGTTAGAGTGAAGGGATGCCTTATCTGTCCTCCATCTGAAGCAGTCAGGTGAACAGAACCAGCTGGAAAAAAAAGCACCAGTTCACTTCAAGCTAACATAATAGTTGACGCCTCAGCTGCAGGTATATATTAGCACAAATGCAGATGATCACGCCAAAAGCAGACAGAAAAGTGATGATTCAGAATATTGTGAACATTTTACACTTCTATGAACATTTTGAAAAGTAAAATCTCAAGAACAATATTAACACTGAAAAAATAATACTAAACTAATAACACAGCAGAGAGAAGAAGCATTCTCCGTGGTAGTTCAACCACTTACAGGAAAAAAAAATACATTTAGCAAATCAAACTGTTGCATCGGATCCACTTTGCATTGTGCTGCAATATCCTGACCAAAGTTTAAAGTTGTTTAAAGTTGGGGTTGTGAAGTTGTAAAGTTACGATATTGGAGATATGAGTTTTGTCTGGTCAGAAATTATATATTAAAATATTATTCTGGAGAATGTTCACACAATTCAAGTTGTGAAGCTAGTTGCAGTTGTGCCTGTACTCAACTTTTCTACAAGTGTTTTTCTACTTTAACTTTAGGACAATGTGGTTGATTAGGTTGGAAATATTTCATAATTTATAGCCTGGAATGATTCTAAATACAATCATTATTTATTTATAAATAATTTATAGCTAGGCAATAAGCACAAATATAAATAATTTCAGCCCACTGAAAATTGAAAACCTAGTTGCATTTCTAGTTGCATTGTCAATAGTAATGTGATTAATCTCTCAGCTGAATCTAAAAGAACAATATGAGGTAGAAAAGCTATAGAATAAGAGTCTATAACTGTAGAAATAACTGTAGTGTGGTGGGGAATGGGGGAGGCCTAAGCCACCACTAAACCAATTCCAGTGCTGCTTTATCAAAAAAGACAAGATTACAAAGGTCATATCTGGACTTTGGAAACTGTGTGAATCTGCTTTTTAGAAAAAAAAAACAGGTGTTCTAGCCACTTCAGTGTGCTTGACTGATGAAAAATAGGGATTTTCACCCTAACCGGCTACCAATCCACCTTAAACACATTTCTCACTGGTAGGGCTGCACTTTTTTTTATTGGGACTGAAGCACACACCAATTGTCTGGCATGATTACAAGTGAGTGCTGGGACACATGAGCATTCCAAAGCACACAGACACTTCAAGGGTGCAGGGGCATATGGAGGAGATATTCCTGGGACTAAATGACAGGGGGTATCATTTTATTAAGTCTATTAAAATGCCTTTCAACTCCAGGCAGGGGAGGAATATTAAACTTAGAACCGAGCCAATCCAACCACCTCATGTCCAGGTCAAGGAAGAGTGACAGAATTACCATCGCGCTGAAGCTCAGATGGCAGGGATGATAAAACAGGTCCTGAACGTTTCCTCTCGCTTGTCGGCTTCACTTCCTCCTGTTTATTAGCGTTAGCATAAAACAGTCTCCTCCGTTTTCACAGCCACGCGGCTGACGGTCGGAGAGAAAGCAAAAACACTATAGATCTGAGATATATCCCTTAATCTAAACAGAGCAGTGGTGTGTGCGTGTATGTGTGTGAGGCAGTAGCAGGCCAGGACATTCTTTTGTTAGGTGTAAATAGCAACCGTTCTTCTGTTAGCATGCTAACAACACTGTTAACTACTCTGGCTCTTGGTTTAGGAAAGACAACACAGGAATTCCAGTGCACGAGTGGAATTGGAGCCATCTGGTTGACATGGAGCTTAATTTCAGTGGCCTCGTACCACAAACAGTAAAGAGGAGGCTGGGGTGTGTACTGATGAGCCGGGCAGGCCGGGTGGTCCTTTTACAGGGGAGAGGCCTCTGTCTGTCTGAGAACCCCCTGATAGCCACTTTATTATTGTCTGTAGAGCACATGACTGGGGTTCTCATTGAGAAAGCGTTCGGTTCATCCCTCTGTTCTTTCCTGAGGAAAATCTCCAGCTGGAGATTACAGAGCTGTTTAGAACAAAAACCCTCCACACAACTCCCAGTGCTCCTGTATGAGGGACTCAGGAAAGAAGGAAGAGACCAGAATAGCTCAGCCAATCTCCTGGCACCTCACAGCCCATTATAGTCAGTAAATAAAGCAGAACGCTTTCTTGTCCAGGACAACTTCTGGATAAGCTAAAGAAGAAGAAAACACTCAGACACACAGACCTTGTTCTAGTCTGCAGTCTTCACATCTTCATGCACACAGTAGGACATCGGCCCAGACTAATTGCAACACTTCTAGATTCCAATTCTAAGTTCATTTGTTGGATCGGACAATAGAGCTAGTCATCTTCACCCCCCCAAATTTAATAGCGTGAAACCATTCTCCTGAAGTTTACTGAGGGTTCACCAGAGTTTCTCGGAAAGCAGCAGGGATCTGGAATCATTATAATGTGCGCAGAGCATTCCAGCAATTGAAAAGTGTGTTAATTTATACTAGCCCATTCTGAATGCCAAGGATTGTTTGAAGAATATTAATACTTTACAAAAATCTCTTGGTTCCGACTCTTGTTCTCGACCCCCACCCCGCCAACCAACCAACACACACACACACACACACACAACACACGCGCACACAAACACACACATACACACACGTATATATACACTCTCAGACACACTAATATTGAATCAAATTTCAGCGAATAGGAAATGCGTGTAAACACACAGTGACTCGCCATGGCAACACCGTTGAGTCTGACAGTATGTTTACACACTGGAGAACTTGGTCCTTTTTCATTTTCCTGGTTGTTAGGAGATCCAGTTTCTATGGTAATTGTTGCGCTTAGACCGACGCTCCTTGTTTTAGGGAGTTGGTCACGTTGCAGTTATGCAGACATGCTGAAATCATTAACTTCTGCATCTCACTCGCACAGACAAAGCCGAAGAGGGCTTCATTAAATTTAATTTCATTTCATTTTATGGCTGAAGGTTACATGCATTCTCCTTAAAATAATACCACGAGGTACCATGTTGTCCACTTTCTTCTTGAAGAATGTGTTTGTCATGTGGTATCTTCACACTACTGTCCTTACAAAGGCTTCTTTAAAAAAAAACAAAAAAACACACAGAACCAACCAGCATTTGGCTTCTTTATCCAGCCTTTGTGGTGCACGACTCTGTGGTGCACAGCATCTACTGAGCCTGCACTGAGATGTGTCACCATGTAAACAATCTACCTTAGTCGTGAATCTAACAATAATAGTAATGGGCAGCACCAGCAGAGCTCCATAAAGGGGATAAAGTGGAAAAGGACCAAGATAGATGGAGGGAGGGAGGGAGGGAGAGAGAGAGAGAGAGAGAGAGAGAGATGGAAGGAAAGATGCAATGATAGAGGAAACTAAGCAAGGTAATGCAGACGGAACATGCAATCTGACTAAACAATCTCGAGAGATTCAGGGCACAGGAGTTGTGTGGGCGAGGACAGCAGGAAGAATGAACAGAAGGGAAGAGCAAGCAGACAACGCGGCGGACACGGGCAAAAAGGAAACCCACTTCTTGCGCATGAAACCTAAAAGGAGCAGATTGATCCAGGTGCACAAACAAAGCAGATGAGAAATGAATGAACTGGATCGTAGAGATGGAATGAAAACGAAAGGGATAAACAGTGGAGGAGTTTGCCAGATAAACTCCCTCCAGGGCTGAGCTACAAAGTGTTTTCAGCTACAGACAGATTCTTCTGCCTCACCTGCCTTACTGCACTCTCTCTCTCTCTCTCTCTCTCTCTCTGTCTCTCACACACTCTCAGCTTATGTCTTCTTTAGGCAACCCACAGCTGAGAAAAGGAAGAGTGCATGGGATGGAGTAGAACGACAGGGTCGATCAAGACGTTAGAATGGTGCTACAAAGCTAAAAGAAGTGCTACAGTGCTTAAGGGGCTTTGTGCTGTTTTTCCATTAACCTCAACACTAACAAAAGATTATTATTACGATGCTCTCTCGAGATGGGCTTCTCATTAACGCCTTATGAATGATTTATCACAGTACTGTACAGTTTCTTCAAAGGGCAGACGCAGTACAAACAGTTTACAATAAAATACAATTAAGACATGGAATGTTTCTACTGATTTTCTAGGCCATTTCACACCATTAAACTTCTAGTCCTGTGTGTGAGGGTAACGGGGCTAAAATATAGCACCTCCTAGTGGAAACCAGGGGTAGCCTTGCGCACTGAGTAGGTTCCTTGATGAGAAAAAAGCTGATTCATCACCAGCGGCCAGAGTTTGCTACCAAAGCTAAATTAGTATGGGGTCAATCTGACTATGTCCTCATTGACCTGGTCAAAACTGTCATCTTGCTGGTGGAGAAACAAAACAGACTGCTATAACTTGTGTGTTCCTGCATATAAAAAGAATTTCTTGAGTATATGAAGCTTACTGTTATATTAAGTAACTGACATTCTTCAAGTGATGTCTTTCAGCGAGTATATAACAGTAAGCTTAATATACTCAAGAAATAATTGTTCAGGTGCAATGAGAAATTAAGCTTACTGTTATATTAAGTAACTGACATTCTTCAAGTGATGTCTTTCAGCGAGTACATAAAAATCTATATGCAGACATGAGGATAGTGGCGGACAGCAGACTCTTGACACATCTTTATTTATATGTTAGAATTAAAGTGATCAATGTCAGCTTTGTTGCGACGGCTTGTCTAAATGTCACTCTTAACCCCGCAGGATGGCTGCACTGTCTCTGTCAACAAGACGTATGGTGGATCCAGCAGCACTGGATACACAGTGTAAAAGGTAATTAATGCACCAGCACTTTAGTCACACGTACACACACACACACACATACACACACACACAGACAAACAAACACATTTTTGACAACCCTCAAAAAATGTACATGAACTACACAGTCAAGTAGTCAAACACAAACACCCCAAGCAGAGCCTGGGCCGCCAACACCGCAGTCGCAATCAATTCAAGTTTGCATTTGGGCCTGGGCTCTCATTAAGCTGTAGATTCAGTCCAGTCTCCAGAGGGATGTTCTTTTTCTCTTGTTAAGAATCAAACCACTTAATCCCCCTCCCACTCACTTATGGTCCCTTTCAGCCAAAACCCAACAAACAGAAGATTGAGGGATGTGTAAAAATGATATCCACAGAGAGAAAAGATCGATCACTGTTCCAAGATGCCGTTCAGGGGAGACAAAGAAAGGAATGAACAGGAGAGGAAAGAAATGGGAAGGGTAGGGACAGAAAGGAAAGGAAAGGAAAGGAGAGGAAAGGAAAGAAAAGGAAATGAGAGGAAAAGAAAGGAAAGGAAAGGAGAGGAAAGGAAAGGAAAGAAAGGGAAAAAAAGGCAAGGACAAGAAAGAAAAGAAAAACATTTAAGGTACTATTGAGTCTCTTCCTTCAGCTGCTTTGTTCACTTTTTTCTTTCCCACAAAAACACTGCTAAACAAGAAATGCATGAGATCTACTACTTTTCTGTTTCCCTGTAGTTGCTGTTGAAAAACCACAACTTGTTTTACAAGATTTTCAAAATTTGCTTCAGTTCATTTGCATGACATAGATCGTGGGCTTCATTAAAACAGGCCAATTATCTATAAGCTGCAATTTACATTTCTCCACCATTAACAGATGTGTGTTAGTAGCAATGATAGAACATGAGAATGAAAGACCATTCAAATGTTGCTGGCTTCGGTGGACCATTTTCATTCACCATCAATTACAATTGCACTGAAGCCAATGTCAGCACCTATACTGCCTTGATGAATTACTGTACCATCATTTCAGCAGAATACCTGGCATTCATCAATACCTGGCTGTCCTGTCAGAAAAAAGGTAGTATATTCCCTAGAAAAAGACAGAGGAACACATTTCCATACACTGTTTCCATTTTCCATGCCCATGTTCTCTATTCCCTTGGCCATCCCTTCCTGTGTGTTCTTCTTTTTACACTTCTTAGTTTAAGGGGATTGTTGGAAAATAATCAAATGTTCCCCGTAGCCCAGAAGGCTTTGATCAGCCAAGACATGTTTGGAGTCCACATTTGCCGGTATAGTTTAGAGCTGACACCGTGAGGCTAAAGATGCTAACGAACACTCGACTCGATGTTGATGAGGTTTAGGTCACGGTAGGACTTACCATGAGCTTTAAATATCAAAGGACTTCACTCTATAGTCGAATGTTGCGGGTCTTCTTTTCACAAACCACTTCAGGAGCAGGGCATGTTTTTGCAGAAAAGATGTGGGCGACCATTGAGTTCTTGCGTCTGCTAATGCTGCCTTACAGTTCCAACTCAAAACATTTGAACACCAAACGTGTTTTGCTTGATCACCTTATGGAATAAGTGGACAATTCTGATTTATTCACTTATTTATTTGCCAAGCTATTCCATGAGCTGCCTAACCTCACTGATGTTGGCATTAACAGTTCACAGATGAGCGTGTTTCCACAACAGCTGGGTAATACAGTAGCAACTTCACTAAATTACCTACATCTAACTGAAGATTAACTTTAGCTAGACGTTAACATTTCTTTTTTGAGCGAAGTATAGCATTACAATCTCCGACCTGGCACGTTGGGGACCACTGGAACTAAACGCTTAAAGTTATTCTAAAAATGTAACTTCATCTCTCTGGTTTACCTTAGTAGATTCACATCAATTACAGTTTAAGGCGAAAACAGTTTGCTGCTGTTCAGAGCAATTCATTAGACCTGACAGTGTAGATCAGACTTTACTGTAACCATTTGGGTATAGTGACAGAAATAAAGAGTGATAGACTCTTTGCTTGGTTAGAGATTATCTATGTGGTCATCTGGAATGCCTTAATGCAAAGTACCCTTTGGATGTCCTTCGTCTGCAAAATCTTTCCTCATCCACTGAAACAGGACTGCTTAAAATTGGACCATGGAAATGAAAAGTAGGTTTCTTTTGTTCGCTTGTTTTCTAAATTCTTCCAGTAGAATGATGTGCTAAAGACACTTTCCAAGCTATGCTTCCAGTAATTTTGGAAGATTAAATTACAGTGGGGCAAGAAGAGCTGGATTACTCTTTATGGTAGGACTGGAAATGGTCTTAGCAGGGTAAAAACAATGACAAGTTGATGTATGTTCAAGCCATTGGTCAAGACCGTTGATTTTCAACTGCTGTATATCACTTTTTAGTAAGTGTTGAAGGTTGGAAGTTGGAGCTTTAAAGAAAATTGGCAAAAATCCCATTCGACCTACTGAATTTAGTTTCGAGATTTTCAGTTTAATATGCTTCTCTGCTGAGCAAGACTATTTTGTAGCTTATTAAATCCAGACACTAGTTGATAAAAAGAATTTGACGGCAGATAAAAAGCTAGTCAGCTATCTTAAAGCAAACCTCCTGTACTGCTGTCTATTCACCCCAGAGAAACAGTAGCAGGATCCCATCAGATGAGAGATTTGCAGTCAGCTCCTTAATTATTGGCACGCTTGATAAAGATGAGTCAAAAAGGGTTATTAAATAAATTATGGAAAAATGTCTTTGAAGAAAACAAAAATCCTTACCAAAAAGATTGTTTTTGCTTTGTTTTAATATAACTACATATCACAATTACTGTCGCCCCCGCATTTGGTTCTTTGTGCAACCTCTCTTTAACAAAGTAAGAGCAATGCATCGTAGTGCCTTATGAAATTGAAGAACACGGAGCAAAAATAAGTCTTTTGCAGTCTCTTTTTCAGTTCACCATACTAGCCTTTAATAGAGTTTAGGTCAGATGGGAATGGGATGTCAACTGCTTGATTTTTTTGGTCACTGAACCATTTTTGAGTGGATCTGAATGTACGTTTTGGATACTGCTACAAGATCCAACCACAACCCACTTTCATCTTTCAGAGGGAGCCAGACTTTTTAAGATTTTCTGGTACTTCACCGAGCCCATGTATCTTAACAATGTTCCCAGCCCCAAAAACAACACAGATGCTCCACCAAAAGTGGGTATGAAGTTCTTTGTTGTATAACGATCCTTCTTTTTATGGGAACTATACAACCTGGTTCCAGGAGTGTCTGTTGAACTCTAGGTGCTTATGTTTGTGGTTTGGGAGTGGATTGAAAGACAGCAGCATGTTAAGATGCAAAAAACATTGTGGCAAAAACTGTGAATGTAGCCTGACTTGCATATAATTTTTCTTCTATATACATTCGTATCGAAACAACATGTACACATGCCTGTCACTCAGACTCTGTTACATCTCAGGCTTCATTCAGTAACTGACTTCATGGACGACTGGAGAAGCTGTGCAATCTTGGCATTGGTGTCGCCTGATGCCATTGGCTGAGGGAGAGGACATCTTACTGTCCATCCTGCTCGGCCACATCTGACCCCTGGACAATAAACTGTACTGCATCTGACTGCAGTGCACCACACAGCATTAGTTTAGAGGCTGTTGCAGTTTTGCTTCTACAGAAATGTGGACCAGTTACAGTCTTCTGGGCGCCTCGATTCAGCTGAAAGGGCTTTCCACATGTCAACAAAAATGCAGCTCTGTCAGGTAAGACTTGAGGAGGGGGCTTGTGTGTTACCTCAGCATTGAATGATGTATGACGGCTGTGCTAGTCTGTAGTTACTGCTCATCGCTGGTGAAGTTTGTGACTGTTAGCTGTAGACTATTTTATTTACCTTTTTCATGGTAATGGCACACTTTCCACATAGCACTAACGCAGAAAACAGTCCATCTGGACCATCACTAACTACAAGACAACTTCACACTTCTATGCAAGTTTGAAGCTCAGAAGGCATGGCAGTACAGAAGACAAACCCTCTCCCCAGTGACGAGGTCCTCTGCCTAACCATGGCAAATGTGAGGAGAACTTTGTCTAGAGTTATGATAAGCTGCTGGACGATTCCTGAACATTTCTAGCTAAATGTTCAGAAGCTGGCCCTGCGGTGGGCTGGTGCCCTGTCCAGGGCGAGTCCCTGATTCACGCCCGGAGACTCCAGGATAGGCTCCGGGTATCTGAGACCCTAGGAAAATGATTCAAGGTGGCAGGCTCCACGGGTCTACATAGCTGCCTTCCCCTCTATTTTAACTGCCCTTCAGACAGTGAGTGTCCGGGGAACATATGAGGGCGGTTCATAACCTTCGGCGGTTATGGTTCTGTCCCACATATGTCCCCCCAGATTTGAATCGCACTTTAGTCTCATACACAAAAACACTTCCGAAACTACATTCTTACAAATAGGGCCCCGGAGGGTGAAGGGGCTGCGCGGGTCCCCGTGGGCTGCTTTGGCAGCAGTCTCCATGGGACTACGTAGCTGCCGTCCCCTCTACTTTAACCGCACTTTTGACAGTGAGGGTTCGGGGGACACGTGAGGGCGGACCATAACCTTCGGTGGTTGTGGCTCTGTCCCACATATGTCCCACTAGATTTTAACTGCACTTTAGTCTCATACATAACATTCAATATTCATAAAATATATGTATGTGTGTTTGTGTGTGTATGTGTATGTATGTGTGGGTGCATATATGTATACAGTAAACCCCCCAGGGGTTACGTTCCAAGAGCACCCGTGTATAGTGAAAAACTGCAATGTCGTGATGTGGTAAAGAAAATGCCTAAAAATGACTATTTTTATAGTATAAACCCTAAATATGCCCCCAAATATGTTCCCAATTTCAATTTCATTTTAAACTCAGCTTAATGCATTACCCTTAAAGAAAATGTAAAGGTAAACCTGTATTCGTACTGTATAGTGTACACTGAACTCCCACCGTGGTAGAATGTAAAATACCGATAATACCCCTATATAGACTGTACTGTAATTAATTTTCTTTGGTATGCACTGTCGGTTTCTTTGGTATAAGCAGGTCAATACAGTAATCAATTAATTTCATCTACAGTAAAAAAAAAATACAGGGCTTTAAGAAGAACAAGACGAAAAACACGAGAACACTTGAGACGCTCCACGGGGGAAATTCTGGACTGCAGCTGCGTCAAAGGGCAGCAGCCTATCAGCAGCAAGGAGAAATAAATTACGTTCTCGGATTGGCTACTTTCAGCGCTCAGCGGTATTTCAGAGTTCAGCGGTATTTCAGCATCCCAAGACGAGCTTTCTTTGTGTTCTCAGCTGTACCAAAATGTTTATAGTTATTTTTTATATGGAAATGTAGCTGAATTTACGTTAATATTTGTTACAAAATTATATTTTTCTTAATAATTCCCAGCAAGGCCGGTGGGTAACAACATCTGGGGCCGCTGTCTGCTGCATCTGCGGCCAGTCCTTTAAGATGTGTGTGTGTGTATGAGTGTGTGTGTGTGTGTGTGTGTGTGTGTGTGTGTGTGTGTGTGTGTGTGTGTGTGTGAGAGAGAGTGAGAGAGAGAGACAGCTTCATAAGAGACCACCAGGCATGACGCCCTCATTCTTTCTTTCTAAAGGACTGCTTGAACAGTAGAAAGAGTCAGACAGCCCCATACATCTCCTGCTTGTCTGTTTAATTATTGAAGCCAGAGATGAGAGCACACACGCACACATACACACATACAGAGCTTTTTCACTCCGCTCTGGGTGCATTATTGATGTCTGGTGTCACACTGTGGCCCCCGTGGAAAGACAGAGCAAACTGGATCAGAGGATGACCTCCTGCGCCCAACCCACACAAACACACCTGCAGCTTCAGAAACAGCTGCTTGGAGCCCCTAACATCCCAAACCATTAATATTATATCTATCTATCAATCTATAGACATAGACACACACTATAGGCCAGAAGTTTGGACTCACACTTAAAAATAAAATAAAAATGATACACTGCTTTTATTATCATTAGAAATACTTATGACTGACTGGTTTTCAGTATTTTATAGGCTTTATTTAGCCACAAAGGCCCAAGCTATTTGTTTTGAAGAAGATAACCCAGGTCTGTCTTTAGTGCACTGACATTCACTTTGTGTTGATCATGAAGAATGAAAAGTATCACTCAGTTCTTCAACATCACAAGTTGCTTCTGGTTTGTTCATCATTGGACAAAATTTCTTTCTTCAAAAGAACAATGAACCCAAGCCAAACTGTGCCAAAATTAAATCCAGTCCAAAGAAAAGCAAGATGCTTTGAGAATTGTGTCCTGACCTCCCCAGTCTCCCATTGAGCAGCATGGGAAGAGCTGGATGCACAAGTTCCACATGAGAGTCCAGCAAATAAGACAGAACTGTTTACATCCTTAAATAAATGCTGTGCGGGTTTAAACGAGTTATTTAAAAAATTGCTGGAAAGGATGCTGCGAATCTGTGCTGCCATGATAAAGGCTAGAGATTATTATTTTGATTAAACTTGCACATAAGCTTTCACAACCATTAAATCCTATTCAGAAGTATAATACATAATATTAATACGCTGATTATGAAGAATACAAATTTCATGCATGGTAGATGCGCCAGAACAGGCAGATACGCTAACCTAATACTGACCACACACAATGAGATTAGCAACAAAGCATCCAACAACAGTGGCAGCAGAATAGATGGTGTATTTATGAAAGTGATTCTATGGCCAACACTCCTGTAGGCCTTCTGAACTGTCACTGTCAGTTTGTGAGTGAATGTATGTATAAAAACTGTATACATGATGGCAGCAGTCAATATAGAGGTAGCTACACAGCTAAGTAAGTACTTATAAAGCAAATCGGGCAAAACAGTCCCAGAGATCTTGAGGTTATGTTTACAGTTCCAAGGTGAAGTGCTACAAATCAGTTTTTGCCTGAGTGTCATACAGATCTAGACAAACAGATTTGATCCTTTTTAAATCAGATCTGAGCCACCTCCATACCTGATTTGTAGATATGCAATCACAATGAAACTGGACCAAATTGAATGTGAGTGGGGCAGATGATGGCTTTGTGGTTAGGGAGTTGGCCCTGTGATCAGAAGGTTGTGGGTTCGAATCCTAAAACAGCTAGTGGCACCACCCTTGAATAAGGTACCGTCCCCACACACTACTCCCTGGGAGCTGTGTTCGTGGCTGCCCGCTGCTTCACTTGGTGAATGGGTTAAATACAGAGAAGAATTTTGTGTTTTTCACACTGTGTGCTGTGGTGTGTTCACATATAAACGGTCATTTTTTTAAACTTTTTTTTTTTAGCCACTGTGTGCATCCTCATACTGTGTCCTAATGTTTACAATATAGTTAAGTTAAAGTTTGTTCCAGTAAATGCTGTAGAAGCATTAAAGCATGTGATCTTTTTTACCGTCTCTCCTGGTCATGAACAGCGGAGAGGCGATCAGACCTGATGATCTTGGCAGGTTTCTGGTGCCAGATCATTCATTTGTTGTTGTTAATGAGGCATGTGGATCATTCACATGTCGTTATTGATTACTACGTGTGTGTGTGCGCGGGTCGTGTCATGGGACAGGTTCATTCGCTAAAGACTGATATGGGTCATATACACATGTGAAATTGAACCATCAAAGCAAAAATCTGAAAAAACTTGGAATTGAGCAGTAGGGTGATGCCAACTACAGCATGACGCATGACTTAAGAGGTCTATGCTGCCCTGATCCTGCTCCAACCCACATTAACACCTTCCATCTCTGTTCTCTTTCCACACACACACACACACACACACACACACACACACACACACACACACACACACACACACACACACACAC
>JBBIGA010000106.1:33382744-33403396 GCA_037576975.1 Alestes dentex | reverse complement strand
GTGTGTGTGTGTGTGTGTGTGTGTGTGTGTGTGTGTGTGTGTGTGTGTGTGTGTGTGTGTGTGTGTGTAAGTGTGTACGTGTGTTTGGGGCTGGGGGGGTTCTCCCTGGTGCTTTCACAAATAAAGTTCACTTGCCTCAAGTTGGGAGTTTGTACAATTAGCAAAGCTATTTATACCCTCTGGTTAGAAAATGGGCCCTCAGCGTTTCGTAGGAGATGCAGTAAGCTGAGGTGTTTCACAGGTTAGCTAGCCTAGCGAACACAGACCACAGCAGCTGGAGGCCATATGTAGACAGCACATGGCTGAACGGAGGTCAGGTGCCACAGACTCTAAGCCTGGGGCCCCTCTGGAGCGGGACAGCCCTTATAGGCTTACTGAAGGATGTGAAGGCGAGGGGAGCTTTCCCATGGAATAAAATGTGCTGAGAAGTCGCCAGAAAAAAAAAAAGTACAGAAATAAAATAAAGGCTGTTTTTATGATGAGATGAAATGAGATCTGTTTTCAAAGAATATAATTACTGGCCAGTGAACAATATTTCTGATGGTTCGCAGCAGAACAATAACTCTTCTATGACTGCCCTTAGATGGATATCAGATTTATTGTGCATCCGTAGAAAACTTCATATTATGCAATGCTGTAGTGTAAATGCGGGTTCAGCCACTGATCCAAAACAGCCCAGGAAAGCTGTCCAGAGAAACTCCACCGTTGTCATATGAATTGATAACATTTGAGAGATGTCTGGCTGGTGAAACTGCAGCAGTTAGATGGTCCTGAGTCTGAAAAGGCTGTCTAGTTATCATGTTATTCTAAGTTTTATACCTCTCAGTTCTAAGCCCTTGGGAAGCAAATTACCTCAAATCTCTGATCTCACGCAATCTTTATATTGAGATGTAATTGCAAGCGTTTCTAATGATAATGTTCGAGCCTAATGAATCATTAAAAGGCACTTGGTTCAGCGAGAACCTCTGTCTGCACGATAAAGCGTAACTTCCATTTGTCTGCTCGAGACCCGGGGAAAAGGTGGAAAACGTTACTGTTTCATGCATTTACAATTCAGCTTCTCAGGAAAAGTAATCAGGACAATCTAGTGTACTTCTGCTATTTTGCAATATGTGACTGCCTCTAAATGATTCAGAATTCAATTACAAAGATGAGTGCATTCCAGGGCAGGCTAAGTAAATCTCTCATTTAGATACAAGCACTGACAGTAAAATTTGATTTTGAGGCATAGCGGGGAATGAAAATTCCACTTTAGAAGATTCAGAAATGCAAAAACGGGTACCTGAGAGTGTGTGTCAGTTCATACGAGAGACGTTTTGTGTGTGTGTGTGTGTGTGTGTGTCTGAATGTGTGTTTTAGAGGCAGCTCTTTGAAGTAGAGGCTGGAGCAGAGCAGGAGACTGCCTGGTAGGCTCTAATGAGGCTGAGGAGAAGGCAGGCTGATGGAAACTGGGCTGACAGCAGGGCTTTGGTGGCGTTTGACTCTCCATAAAGTTCAGTATGCCCGAGGCCCCAATAATGAGACTACAACGCGCCTGAGAAAAAAAAACAAAAAAAACAAAACACCAACATATCACACTCGGTATATCTCTAAACGTATTCATTACAGAAACAAAGAAGCACAATTTCCCTCTCTGTGCTTAATGAGCGGAGGTGAAGAAAAACTGGAAGTGGTTATGCTAATAAAGCAGGAAAGTTCCCTATTACGCAAACGTTACGCATTTCATAACGTTTAGTATACATACAACATAACACCACATTCTGTTCACAGTCATTCATGCATCAGCCAGGAAGGTCATCGTAATATCAGCGTGGAAAGGACAACACTCAAGAAAGGATCAAGTACAGCAAATAACTTTACAGAGGAAGGCAAAATATCGTTTACTACTGATGTAAGTTAATGTAAAACGTCCTGCAGAGTTTTGGAGAACTTCATTCAGTTGCATACAATGTAAAGACTCACTGTCGAGTTCAAATGATATAGTAAAATAAAAATGAAAAAAAGAAAAACTATCACAGAATTTGAAATGCCTCTCTTACGGTTGGAAAGACAGCCAGATGAGCATACTTACTCCAAAATCTTCTGAAATGATTGCAATCTCGCTTATTTAATCTGTGATAAATTACATAATTAAATGACAGTTCTTGATCAAATATTCAGTTACTATCATGATGAATAGTGACATACTACATACTTTTATGCCACTGTAAAGTTTTTTTTTTTAATTTATATAGTTTTTTATTTAATATACGTAGATTTTTAATGAATGGCTCCTTTCGAGTTAAGTTTATCTCATTATTAATGATCACATTACACTATATCCAATGTGGAAACAAAGAAAGTTTTATCCAGCCGGACTTGTTTATAACTTAGCCACATAGCAGATATGGAACTCATTGCCACCCGACCTCCGAAACATCAGTTCCCTCTCACTTTTTAAATCCAAACTCAAAACCCATCTGTTCAAACTCACATATTGTCTTTAAATTATTTACATTGTCCAATTTGACCAGGTTTAATGCCTGTTTACTCTCTGCTTTTTGTTGTATATTTACTTGCACTTTTTGTACAGTGTCCTTGGGTGCTAGAAAGGTGCCTATAAATAAAATGTATTATTATTACTATTATTATTATTACTATATGCTCAGTGTGATTTTTTTTTTCACATTTAATACATAACGCAGTTAGCTCCCCTCTCCAAATTCTTGAGACAGGGGGTATAAATACCCCACATGCAATGCTCAGGTTAAAGTTTTAGTTTTGTCCGAGCTCACAGTTACAGGTTGTTACAACCGGTCAATCGGTGTTCAGAGGCGGATTTTAGCGCTGTGTGGGGGCGGTGTTACCATCAGGGTGTCGTGACGCATTCCTCAGCCTCTCACAGGGGACTTGGTAAAATGATGGAATCAGTAATCCAAATGTTCCTCATAGAATAATATGGTACATTTTGCCATCCTTCTTCAAGTGTCGTTCAAGGCAGTTGCCTGATTCACCTCCATAGACGTACCAGCCCTGACTATATGTCCAAAAGTATACTTGGTTTTTGTTTTGCCCTGTTTTGATTTGGAAACATTGCCGTGAGGATATCACTGCATACAGCCACACAAGCATCCGAGAGGTCAGGTATTGATGTTGGATATTTAGATCATAAACACCACTCCATCTGACTGAATGGAACTCCATCTGTCAAGAGAGCACAGTTCCACTGTTCCACAGCGCAATACTGAGGGTCTTTATACCCTTGCTAGACATTTGGGTCATTGGGGTTATTTGACTGTGTTGCTGCTCTAGCGCATCCCATTCTATTGACATTGCATGTCTGTGGAGAACTGAATGCTTGTGTCAGCAATGAGTGCACCTTAACGAACCCATTTCATGAAAAAACGAAATATACATGCTGTTTACAGTCCATTTTATGGACCGTAATCAGTTAATCAGCCACCCATAACCCTACTAATCACTAGCTACACATATCTTATCATGTTTAGTTTAAGCTACTTCTATTACCTTTAAAGCTCTCCATGGTTCTGGTCCCCACTACCTCACTGAACTACCCCACCCATATACTCCAACTGTTCTTTACGTTCATCTGGTACCGGCTTGCTTAATGTTCCCATATCTTCAATGGATGCCAGATCTTTTAGTGTTGAGGCTCCCAAACCATGGAACTCTCTCCCAAAGAATCTTCACCCTGCTTCCTCTCTTGCTTCCTTCAAAACTGTATCCTTTCATGCCTCTTCTTGATCCTGTATCAAGAAGGATACATGATTTCTATTTCTGTTTCAGGATTTCTATTTGTTCTTTCCTGCAGAATCAGAATCAGAATCAGAATCAGAAAAAAATGATCGATCCTGGAGAAAATTGCTTATGTAGTGACTGCGAAGACACAGAGACACAGAAAAAATCTGTACAAAAAACCTCAATATGAAAAAAACATCATGAAATGTACACAATGCTGGGTATAAATACTATAGGTAATAACTTATAGTTAAGTGAGATCTAATGACACAGATGGTAGTCAGGAGTATGTCATTGGACTTAGTAGAGATCACTAGTAGATAAGTAATATTGACATAAGTAGTGATATTGCACATGTATGACTGCTGCACATAAGATATTGCACATAATGAAGTGTACTCTCTGTTGTTGTCTACTAATGTCTGTCATCTGCTGTTTCTTGTTTTATGTCTGAACTATTTTGTACATTGACCTCGAGTTTGAGAAAGGTGCGATAAAAATACAAGTATTATTGTCATTATTATAATTGTTATTATTTTTTGTTATTATTATTATTAAAACAACTTGTTTTGAATGTATTGATTTTATAATGTCTGTCCCCATCAATTCAAGACCTGTGTTTGGATGAGGCACAATAGATGGCAGCCAACCATAGCAGGTCAAAAACATCCTTTAATTATCTTTTAATTCTAAGGATAAAGAGAGGTTGGAAACCACTCATTTGAAAATGAAATGCAACTGTTTCCTGAACCTAAAACAACATAAACACAAGCAGACCTGACTGAAAAAAACACTAGAAATATGTAGACTATGGGCCCTTTAAAGTTGTTGAATCCACTAAGGAGAAGTGGTGTCTGGATACATTTGGATATAAGAGTCTATTGTTGATCTGTAATCAGGTCTAGAGAGCTGCTCTGAACTGTACTTATATGAAAATAGCCCATTCACATAAAAAAACACACAGGATGATCTAAGCGTACATGTGTCCTATGTTAAGTGATGCATGACAGACTGTGGAGTTTTGAAAAATGATAGTATATCCATTGACTGTCTGAGGAGGTCTGGACACACAGAGGCCAGCATGCTAATGATCTCCTTTTGGGGTCAACAGATACTGGGTAAGATAGAGGACAGCTGAATAGAACCTCTTCATCCCTCTTCATCTTAATCCCATCTTCCACTGCACAGCATAATAATGTACCAATGTCCCTGCAGCTCTTATATCCTGCAAGTTTTTATTTTTGCAGGCTGTAACTTCAATGCATTTAATTCATCTAATTCATGACTATTTTATTTGATATTACCAAATAGAGTAGGATGCAATGCAAACAAAACTGATAAATAAAACGGTTGAAAGTAACTTAAATGTAGTCAATATACTTGTTCCACACCGCACTCTTCCAACCATGTCTTTATGGACCTTGCTTTGTGCACTGAGGAACAGAAAAGGCTCTTTACAAAGTGTGAAACATGGTGTTGTCCAAAATGTCTTGGTATGCTGAAGCATTAAGATTGCCCTTCACTGGAAGAAAAGGTGCCTAGCCCAAAGCCTGAAAAACAGGTGTGTACCAATACTTTTGCCCATATATTGTATGTTAGAATAATCAAGGTGGGCGGTCACAATTCCATTCTTGGTGAATCACCTTAGTTTGTCACTGGCATTTTGAATGATAAACAGTATCCTTCGGTCATTATAAAGCCGAGCTTGGCAGTTTGAAGACTCTCCAACAGGGGGGGTTATTGGCACTCAAGTCACTTTTCTGAATGTATATGAAGTCAAATTAAATGTTTTCTGGTATAAATTGTTTGATTATTTGAGTAATCTGTATTAGTAATCGATAGTGACAGCTTTAATTTAGACCCTTCCTAGACATTTCTACCTATTATGGGTTATTTTGAGAAGTGCTCTGGGAGGTTGTAAACTTATCCTCCAGTGCAGTAAACGAATTTCCCTGGACAAGACAAATTTATTCCAGTCAAAATGATAAACAGTGATCAGCCTTATAATTGGAACTATCACGTCCATGGAATACATTGAAGACGCTTTCACATGCCAAGGTGTATGTTTTGTGAAGGACTGCTGGTACAGGTTTATAACAGGGTTATCTAAGTGCACCTGTAGCCGCAGTTTAGAGTGAACCGTCAGCAACAGTGAGTCCTGATCTGAGCTTAAATGAGCAGCCCACCCTCCACTGCTGGATTTGTAAAGAGGAGGGACGGCTGGAAGAGAGGAGAAAGAAACAGAGGTAATTAGTGTGCGAATTTGGAGTATTTTTGTTGTGTCGAGTGCGAATGAGCACGGAAATAACCCCATCAACAGGAGTATGCTGACAGCCCACCATTTCATTTCAGCTTTAGGAGGCACTGCTAAATTAGTCTTTTCATAAATCTGAGATACTGCTAGCTTTTTTTTTTTTTTAGGTTTTCTTCAGTTACCCTAATAATAGAGGGTCTGTTGCAAGGCTACTGAAATTACCAGACCCTCAACTTTGAGGGTGTTTTGAGAAAATTTGATGCTGTAAATATATTTACAGACAAGTGGTGTTTTTCACACAGCTGATTTCTTGACAGGATGAAAACTGTCTTTGGCATACTAGCTTACACATACACACACACACACACA
Source organism: Alestes dentex (assembly GCA_037576975.1). NCBI lineage: Eukaryota > Metazoa > Chordata > Actinopteri > Characiformes > Alestidae > Alestes > Alestes dentex. The sequence continues at coordinate 33,397,035 of JBBIGA010000106.1, read as the reverse complement.
CACACACACACACAATATTAAGGTAAAGTATCTAGTTATTATATGTCTACACAGTACAGTATATTATGCTTGAAGCAGCTCTATAGAATATACTAAGGACAAAATGCACAGTACAGAGTCCAGTGCAAATTATCCAAGCTAAGACAGCAATATTATATATTAATACATGAATAGCCATACACAAATATGGGTTTCAAACCTAACTCTCGTTTCTCATCCTGTCACACAGAAAGCTTCTATCAACTACAATGTCGAACAAGAAACTAAACGACAGCTCAACTTAGCATGTTAAACATAAAGAACTCTTTGAAAGACTAAAGATCGATGTAGAGATTCTAGAAGAATCCAAAATCCAAAAATAAGGATGTCCATCAAGTTTTTTGAGGGATCTCATAGAACAATATTTGAAAAGAGATTTGTGAGTGTGAGGAACATTTCAAAAAGAAGAAGTTTTGACACATGCAGTGTATATCAGGCGGAATACCAGGCAGATACCAGTGTATATCAGGCGGAAAGTGCAGTTTTCCATGACACAGACCCTTTAACATTTGTATACTTGGAGGATGATGAGGAAGACCACCATTCAAGTAAGAAGACATCTCTACTAATTAAGCCAGTATGTGCTTTATATGATTGTTTATTTCAGTGCTTATATCATTTCGGTGCATGCAGTTGTACGCATATACTGTATGCTTTTGCCACTAGAATAAACATGCTTTTGCTCTTGCTGTTGTTTTCCTCCTACAGAAAAGGACAGGCTGCACATTCGAGACACACACAGGCTGTCTACCATAATAGCAGCACGAGACATGTGAAGTGTTGCCATCCACGCACTCCTCTAATAAGCACCCATTCTCCCCCATCATCACTTTAGGCTGTTCTAACTCACTCCTCTCTCTGCCCTACTTTCAGCTACAGCTCCATCCCCCCCTCCCCCTCCTCCCTCTCTCTCCAACTTTTAGACTTTCGTACAATATTTATTAGCAGAGGTCTAGGGACAAGAGGAATCTCTTTCAGTCCCCAATTCATCTTTTCTCTGAATGAAAAACTGCTATTTCCAGCCGCTGCAGGGAGGCGACAGGCTGCGTGTGTGCATCAGGACAGGACTTGCTTCCTGACCTTTAAGTGTTATTCCGGCGCTTCATTCAGAAACGCGGCCTCTTGAAGAGTGTGGGGGAGTCGGAGAAACAAAAGATCAAGCAGGGGGAGCGGAAGAAAGATCAATGACTGAGAAAGTCAATAAAAAAAGATTCAATATGATGGAGTATATCTGACTGCTGGACCATTCTCTCGTAATAGCGACTAGAATGATTCGGAGCTGTAAAATGTGAGCCTTTGTTTCCACAGTGGGCCGACATTTCCCGGTAAATATCCAGTGAGACATTATCACAATAGGTAAACATTAGTCTGATTTATCGGAGCAATATCTCAAGAGAGTAAGTCCGGCTAAGTCACTGTGCCGAGTTTTAAGGGTCTCTCTTTCTATCCAGCTTTAAAGGAGCACAAGTAAAACCAGAAACAATGAGTTTTAAATGCGCATGCTGGCTAAAAAAAAAAGAATAATAATGGCAAAATGATGCCGAATGCAAAATGTTCTGGGCAACTGCAGTTAAAAAGGCAAACTGGCAAACCTGGTTAACCACAAAGAGTGATGTTTTGGAGGGGCGATTTGAGTGGGAAAGGTTTTGCTCAGCCAAAGAGTTATATTTCCATGACCACACAAACCCAATCACAACACAAACAGACTCATTTACTGTACTTACTGGCAACGCTGTCGTTTGTGCAGCGACCAAAGGGCAAAGCGTGCCTCTGCGTTGTGACTGAATCATCCAAATTGCCGAGTTGGCTGAAAAGTTTAAAGAATCAGATGAACCCGAGCTTGGCCTTGCCCCCTCAAAGAACAGCAATTAAAAAAGAAAGAAAAAGACCATTTATTTCTTTTACCTCGCCAAAATTCTTCGAGAACGCTACTAGGCCCAGGTGAGAACGGGGCGTTCGTGAGAGAATGATAACGAGTTCAGCGAGACTGCAAATATGATGTGCATTGCAAATGAAATCAAAGGCAAGTTTGAGCGTGTTCATTCAGCGCATTAAATCTGAACATGCAAAATTTGGCTCTCATTAGGCGATTCATCTTCAGGAGTGCTTCGCTCTCTCGGAATCATATTTGAGCATTTATATCATCAGCCCATCGAGCGAACACCTACAACAGCCACTTCTCGCTCCCTCTCCGCCTCACTCTGGAGACATTTATGTCTATTCATCCCCCGTCCCTCCATCGACGCAGGCCTGCGGATGCGCTACGGTAGGGCGAAAAGGCCCCCGGTCTCTGGACATGCTCTCCGGGCAGAGAAAGAGTGTCAAAACAGGCCACTAAAAGAGAAACAGTAACGTAGTTGGAGGGGGCCGAAAGGCGAAATAAACAATCAACTGCTCTGCTCTGTGTCTGTCCAATCCACTTACCCCCTCCATCACACACAACCAAATACTGACATGTCTCTTGTTCTAAACACCGCCAGCAAAACACACACACACACCCTGGCAGGCATTTCTGCAGACATCTGTGCAACTAAGGTGTTAAGCTAGCCAGCTAGCTGGAATATAGCGATGCCACCATCTCCCTCAGCAGCAGAGTTAGATGAAAGTGTAGGTGGCATTTTCACAGCAGCACTTCGTGTCATCCTAATATAGTGCTCTCCAGTTCTTCTGTATTCTTAGATAGGAAAAAAAACGTCAGCTTACAGTCACTGAGATGAAGCAATTAGTCACTCTATGGTAGAGTACAGTTTATTTCTGGTGGAAGGGTTTCGGAAAGATACAGCATTCTTCAAGCTCAAGTCTTAGAGGGTGAGTTAATAGCGTTTTGCTTCATTGTTCAAGTAAGTTATTACATAGCATGTTATACAATGAATTACATCTGCACTGGAATTACCTCTATTATTAATGCCTTTGAGTCTGCGCTGTTTCCATAAAACAAGAAACAATTCAACCAATTCTTCAGTAATCATCCTCTTTTCTAAATAAACAAGATTTTTTATTCTTTGTTATTATTATTTAATGATAAAGAATTAAAAAAAAACTGCCTAGTGGCCCTAAACACTAGGCTGCTGGTGGCCTAGTGGTTAGGGTGTTGCCCCTGCAATCAGAAGGTTGTGGGTTTGAATCCCAATACTGCTAGGGTCATCACTGAGGTACCCTTGAGCAAGGTACCGTCCCCACACGCTGCTCCCAGGGTGCCTCTCTTTGGTGGCAGTCCCCCTGCTTCACTTGGTGAATGGGTTAAATGCAGAGAAAGAATTTCACATTGTTCACACTGTGTGCTGTGCTGTGATGTGTTCACACGTGACTATAAGGGGCCACTTTTATTTTATTATTATTGGAAGAAATACAGCAGCACCTTAATAGACTCCCTTCAAAGCAACCCTGAAATGATCATATGAAAGAACGAAAGAAAATTGAAGAAACGTCCGATGAGAAGGAGGTGCTGGACACAGTTACTATGCCTTCAGATAAAGGAGCTGCACCTGTGGCTGAAGTTGCTACTGCTTTTGATGAGAATTCACAGTCTCAGCAATTAAAGGGCCCATATCTTGGAAACCTTTATGAAATTAGAGAACTTAACGTAGCATGTAAACACTGTTAAATGTTCAAAACACACTATTAAATAGATCACGAAAAATGACACATATCTGTACATTGCTTATTCAGTCCAGTGGGAAAAAAGATAAAACACAATGCATGATATGGGCATTCTAACTCAAGAAGAGGTGATAAACAAAACCATTCTTTCTTATGAGCCAGCACTTTGGCTGGAAATGTCAACCAACCAACAAAGGGGATATAATGGAGGCTTTTGCTGATGACTGTGTTAAGACGCTCCACAAGGTATTTAGTGTGTTTTGGATTAAAATCGACCATTTGGAGCCCTTGCACATGACTTTGCTCGGGGCCCAGAAACACCAAATCCTATCTTGCTTATTTCAAATTACACCATGCTTTTACTATCGCCCGTGATAACTGCCAGTTCCAGGGATTAAACACCTCTCTGGAAGGTTCTTCCACCCTTGCCATGGGACCATGGAGGTAATCTTCAGAGAACATGAGGTAAGACGTGAAAGAATTCCTGATATAAGGATTTGGGCCTACATTAGTAAAGTCTCTGTTGCAGTGTTCATTAAAGTTGATTCTTACTTGTAATAAATACATCAGAAGAGCGGAAGAAGAAACGCCTTCCACATGGATTTTTTAAGTACAGGAAAACTTCCCTTTTTTTCCCAGTCTGCCATGGCTTCTCTGAGCAATGTTTTCACAGACTCACCTTACCACTGGGAGGTTTAACCACAGGGAGGTTCTTTCAATAAGGGTGAGGTAGAAAAAAAGATCCCTGCTTCCGATTTCCATTCAGAGATAAGTGAAGCTGTCCTCGCAGACACATTCAGCTGCAGTGAAAGGTACTAATCAAGCTTTCCATGCATGATTTTAAACACTTCCTCACCCACGCAGTCTCTCACACTCTTACTTCTGCTCCCCACATCTACCTGCTGCTAAAGGCTTTACAGTGTGGAGATACAGGGTGTTATAAACACTGACAAAGAAATCCAGAAACCAAGCATTGCCTTATGAGGAGCAGTCAAGGACTGTATACAGTAAAATTACTGTAGAAGTTGGGACAAAACAAGCTAGTACTCTGCAGGACCATGAAGAATTCATGAGGGATGAGTCGGTTGGCCTTGTTTGCCCCACTGCTTCTGCTGTTTTGGTATTTGAGTGCAGAGGCAGTGTATTGGGTGTAAATGCAACGTCTGTGTCCCAGAAGAAGCTCAAGTTCAATAGGTAAAGTACCCCCACTTAACAAAAGCTTGCAACTTGAAACACATAGAGACTTGGCTTAAAAAAGGTCATGGAGGTACGGTAAAAACAACACCTCAGAATAAGACACTTTAAAAGTTTTGCCCCAGGGATGAACATTTAAACTCCCTCCAAAGTTTCTCTTTGATCAGCTCTCGGGGGCTCAAGCCGGAGAGACAGTTTTGAACAATAAGCCGTGAGGTGAAAAAGACAGCATAAACATGCAAAGGTGAAGTGAAAGGGGGCAGGGAAAAGGACGTCAGTCAGTCAGGCTCAGCTCAATTAATATCACTATTTATGTTGATGCAGGGCGGGGGGGGGGCACTGGAGTAACAATAACAGCCAACATTCCAATATCTTTATCTTTTAATTAATTAATTTATTTTTTATTTTATAAACTGTATCGATCTCAGAGGAAATTGCTTGAGTCATCTGCATTTAACCCTTTCTCCCCATGAGTGAAGCAGTGGGCAGCCGACAATGTGGCCCGGGGGGCAGTGTGTGAAGACGGTACCATGCTAAAGAGTACCTCAGTGGTGCTAGTGGCAAGCCTGGGATTCGAACCCGCAACCTTACAATAACAGCTGGCCAGCTGCCCCTTATACAGAGGTAGTATTATGCCAAATGTTTTAAACGTAATGGCAAATCATCATTGAATAGTGCCTAGGTTAACAGATAATGTCAGATATCCAAATGAAGCTTTAAACTAGATTGCCCAGTTACTACTCTAACATTAAAGGGTCTATTAAAGAGTCATTTTCATCCTTTTAATGCATCCTATAAAGGATCGGGTTCCTTTCACATCTTTTAGATTTTATGATATTTAATGATAATTCTTACTCACATGGTCATGTAAAAATGTAATTTTTTTTTTTAACATGACAATTGTCTAACCTCTCTTTACCCTTCAAAATTAAATAGGCTGTTTTTGTTTACTGTGCCTTTAATACTGATATATGTAATTGAGCTCTGTTCTGATTGGCTGCATCTTTTAAAAAGCAGACTGGCCTGTAATTTCTGCTATGAAAGGCAACCTATGGAGTCAGCAATCACTCCACAATTCTAGTTCCCCCATGGACTGACTGTTTATGAAGTGCTTCATTTCCTAGTGTTGTAGTCTAGGTGTAATCATTTCTGTATTTACAATTAATAAAAAAAAATGCACATCAAAACAGTGTGTTGAAATATAAAACTGTACTGCTGATGTGTCAGCGTTTGTGGAAAGAGATCGAAACTTCTAGATATCTCAAGGACAGCGGGTAGCGAGGATACACCACACTTAAATGACAGCCCGTTTTTCTGAAATGGCTTAGAAATTCTAGGGGTTGTAGTTTTAGGGGCAAAACTAATTCTATTCTGGAAAGACTGGTAGGTACTTATCAGCCTTTCCAGAACATAATTAGTTTTGTACAATAAAGACATAAAAAATTAAACACATTAAGTATATAAAGAAATAATCAAACATTGTCGACAGCTGAATATCATGAATTAGTACTTTAGATAGAAGTATTCAATCTGAAACAATGGCAGCCCATCTGAAGCACGGCCATAGCGCTATTGGGCAAAAAGAGAGAGAGGGTGATAGAACAGCACCTGGGCTCTCCTGGGGTAAAGACAGTAATCTGCAGTGATAGTTTGCCAGGAAAATGCCCAACAACAACAAAAAGGACAATAGCAAGTAGCCCTAAACGAAGGGAGGAAGCGTGGGCGGTCCCGGACCACAGGCCATAAACAGCCGAGGCTCGCATTATCACCATGTAATGATGCACCAGCAAAGCCATGATGAGGTCCTCATTTGCAATTCATAACACAGCTAAATTAGCCGACACTGATTTATTTATTTTGGTTTAGTGAGCGGGTAAGCCCCTCACAAAGGATTAGAGAACACTCCAAACTGATGAGCAGCCCCCATTAAAGCCATTAAAAGACATTACGGTGGGACGGATGCAAAAATATGCAGTCCCGCGCTCATGTGAAGTGGGGTAGTGGTGCCATGGAGGAGCCATGCTGAACTTCGCACTGCTGCTGGAAGAGCGCTGCTCGAGGACTCTTCCTCAGCTAGAAGCCAATTCAGTAGCTGGGCGTGCAGCAGCTCCAGTTTAAAAAAGAGCCCTAGCAATTAGAAAGAAGCATGACTCAAGATGCAAACACACACACACACACACACACACACACACACACAAATAACATATACATTGACTTCCTGCCTACTTTAAAATAATCATGAGCGTCCCAAAGTGAACGAGTGGAATTTGAAATGTCACTATTGATTTAATGAGTCTTATATTAGCAAGCCTAAAGAAAACACACCACATTCTCAAGAGCAACAAGCACATTTCAAAGAGATGAAAAGGAATCTGAGACATATATGAACCCCAACTGACAAGAACAAACATTTTAAGGGATTATTTTGGTGAAAAAAACTCATTTACGCAATTTGTCTTTCAGCCGAAATGCGTTTGATCAGCCAAGACATGTTTGGTCTCCAAACTTTTCTTTTACAGAAAAAAAAATCAGGCCTCAAGGACGCTGCTACTATGGCTTTTAGCTACGCAACATACTTTTTTGTAGTTGCGGTTTGAAGCAACTTGGTAGAAACATCAAGCCATGGGCGCCGGAGGCATTTATAATGAGGGGGGGGGGGGGGTGTAGCGCTCTATGTCTCAGCCGTCGTGGGGGGTGGTGCGCACGCAGCACTTTACGTCTCAGCTGTAGTCTGTGAGAGGAAAGTGTGGAGGGACGAAACAAATGATTTTGAAAATTGCTATAACGACGCCTGTGCATTAAGCGCGTAGCCCCAGTGTAAAACTAAAGTGAAGCAAATTTGAGACACCAAATTTGTTTGCGTCACTAAACTATATCATTTATTATATTCGAGATGAATCTCTAGGCCTATGTAATCCTCCTGCTTTGCAATACTGGTCTTCAGAGGAGAACACAAACATAGCAACATCTGAGAGCTTACAATCATTTGGCCAAACAGGCAAACAACAGAAAATCTCTGCACACAAAACTTAGTCAGTGTTAAGACTCTCCAGCTGAACTCAAATGACATTAAATACATGCATGTGCACCATTCAGCCCCATACTGATCAAACACCCACTCTACATAAACACAGAGCCAAGATCTTACACACAAACGCACATGAGTGGAGCCCAGACAGGAATGCCTGAGGATGGAGGAATGAGCTGCAGTGAGCTTTACTGCTGCACAGCAACGCCTCACACAATCACACAGATTGCTCTCACTCGTAATGCAACCAATAAAAGTAACAGACCAGAAGAGCGCTTGTCAGTTTTAAAAGAAAGTAAATCTGCTTTTATCCGGCTTGCTAATAGCAAAGACAAAGCAAGACATGTCATGTTAGTACTTAAAGAGTTGGCTGAAACTAAGCTGCATACTGATGATTTTTTTTATATTCTTTGGGTCATGGTGCTTTGAAAGACATTTAATGTTGCGCAGTTAGATCAGGATTACTATTCACAGCACACTGCCATATTTGCAGGTATATAGAGAATTACGTCTGTTTAAACTTGTCAGGGTGCGGGCCCATGCATACACTATATGGACTAAAGTATTGGGACGCCTGACCATTACACCAACAGGGACTTGCATTGAAATCCATAGACTTTAATGTGGCGTTGCTCCCCTCTTTGCAGTTGTAACAGCTTCCACTCTTCTTGGAAGGCTCTCTACAAGATTTTGGAGTTTCTGTGGGAATTTGTGTCCATTCGTTCTGTAGAGCATTTATGAGGTCAGGCACTGATGCCGGACGAGAAGCCTGGCTCGCAATCTCGACTCCAGTTCATCCCAAAGGTGTTTGATGGTGTTGAGGTCGGAGTCCAAAATGTCTTGATATGCTGAAGCATTAAGATTGCCCATCATTGCAAGTAAGCGGTCTAGCCTGAACCCTGAACCCTGGTGTGTCCCAATACTTTTGTCCATATAGTGAATGTCCCATATTAATCCTGCCTATTAAATATATAAGGGAAAACTATATCCTTTTTTAAAGGCAATGTAATGCACTTTGTATTGGACTTATAAGGCCTAACTCTTCCCTCAATCTATCAATCTAACCCAATCTAACTATGCTGTCGATAACGCACCAGAGTTTAATAGATATTGAAGCATCTGTAGATAATCAATAGGAGACTTTCATAATAAAGTGAGACCTGTGTCTTGGCCTGTAAAGTTACTCTTTAGTTTTATAGTTTTCCATTGATGATATGTCCTAATTGAATGGCCTCTATGCCAGTGTACCCCTAAACCCAAGTCATTAAAAAGGGAAATGTTTTGCTGGTCTTGATAACACGACATATTTGTCTATAGGTTTCCAATATAGTGAGTATATTATTCTGACAGACTGCAACTGTTAGGCTGTAGTTTCTTGGGAAACTTGCAGTAAATGCAGATGATTTGGTTTGACCGGTTTATTTGCACACAGACACTGCAAGAAGATGTAATAAGACACTGCATACAACAGCAATACTGTTTGCCGTCTTGGCTTTTTTGTTGAGATACTCTATATTTTATTTGATATATTTTATAGGCTCTGGACATCTGGTCTCAGGAAGTCTGCTAATAGCCTTATTAATCATATGGAAGCCTACCAAACGCTCATTGTCTACAGCTAAACAACTTTCACTGTCGAATCATCCAAACCACGAGTCGGACGCCAATCCTGGCAGAGAACTGCAGGCTTCAGCTTTCCTCCATCTTCATCACACCTGAATCAGCTCATCAGCTAATCAGCAGGACCTCCGTGAGTCGAACTGAGATGGAAAACGTTAACCTCTCCAGGGCGATGGGCCGGAAGAGAACCCAGTCTGACATCGGGGGTCTAATCAAACACTCAGTCACTAGAGGACATTCGTCTCTGTCTTTCTGCTGTCCACTAATACCTGCAAATACATGACATTTTCACCAGTTCACGAGAGTCCATGTTTACTGTGAAGTTCAAGAAAACTGGGATCTAACAGTTTGCAGGCAAACCTGCACATGCACACACACACACACACACACACACACACACACACACACACAAGAGACTAGAACTGAACAGAGCGTTGTTCTTCCTGACTTTGTCCTTATCACTGACACTCCTTCAGAAGAGTCCAGTGTTTGAAGAAAGCTCCTCAAGAGCTGAGGAGAAAAGAGCTGTTCTGTCTCCAGGGGGGTAGAGAGGAGAGAGAGAGAGGGAGGGACAGGGAGAGCCAGCCCCTTTTGATGTGTGGCAGCAAAAGATCTGAAAATTTGGGTGTTAAGAGCAGCGAGTTGATTAGGAGAGAGGCTGGCTGTCTTCCTGTAATTTCTTTATGATTATTTCAGCTCGGTTTTCATTCATCTTCACTCTGATGAGCCCGTGTCAGATGCCATTAGAGAAGTGGCTCAACGAGAGCGCAGATGCTCCAGACTTGATGATGGAGGAAGCACTGCATGATCATGAGCCATGACGTCACGTGTGAGCGATGGGCCGGCTATGACACCATCTGCGCAAATTAACTACGACATGAGATTTTAATCGCACAGAATCCTGCATGGACGCATCTGCAGACCCAGCCATAATGATGATGTTTATGAACGCGGCGCAATAGACTTGAGGCATACTGTAAGACGTGGTTACAACGATGGTGTCATCATGTTTCATTTTATTTGCTTTGATCAGAACCTGCTGTGGAAGTCTGAAGGTCCACACACAGCTCCAGCTATGACATCATCTTGGCCGCGGAGATGCTCGGCTAATGCAAATGGCTGCGGGCCAAGGATCATTAACACAGCTGTAATTTTAACACAGGATGAGCAGGCAACAGGATGACATGAGAAACAGCACAAGTGCTCTTCATGTGTTGCTTAACAGCAGGGCTTTCAGGACACGGCACCTTTATAGCAGAGAAACGCTTTATTCAAGGTCGGAAAACACCTCTACAGAGAAAACGAGGTGAGTGACTAAGCAATCCTTCCTGTAATCATGACTGCATTTGCAAAGACGAGGTAAGCTGTCAATGAAAAAAAAACAAAAACACACTTTTAAAAGTAAAGGCTGTGGAGTTTCCGAAAGAACCCTCAGGTCCTATAAAAGCCATCAAAGAATTGTTCTGCCAGACACTGAACTCTAATCCAAAACACCCAATCTAAACAATTTATCTACTTATTTATGACAAAAGTGAAAAAGAGGTGTGTAGTAGGGCTACATGATGTATAGACAGACATTTGACCAGACATTTGAACACTAGCACACACTTCCCATCACAAAAACCAGAACAGCTCAGGTTCATCAAGTCTGAAAAGTTGGAAATAACGGGTTCACAAAGTCTCAAAATTTCACAACTGAAATTAGATTACCCATGTACAATCTTCGTAGAGCAGCAAAGACCATGAACAGCCAAAACTATGACACTTTCTTGATACTGAGTCAAACAGACAAAGTTTGAAATACTTAAAAAAAAAAAATAGTGCCACTGCCATCAATGCATTACTAACACTAACACTGACAAGCCTGTTATAATTACATAGAGATTTTAGCACTTAGAACTCTGCTCGGATTCTCAAACTGTCCTGAAACTTAAGTGTTTCTTCGTATTGTAAGTCACTTCGGATAAAAGCGACTGCCAAATGAATGTAATGTAATTACATTCAGGCAGCATAGTGAAATCAATAGCATAAAGAATTCCAAAGGTTAATAAAAAGAACCTCTTCAGTGCGGGAGTGGAACGTCATGTGATGACAGTGTGTCTATTAACTATTATCCACCGGTGAATATCATTTGTTACGTTATTCTCTTAACCTGAGCATGATGTATATACAAACTATAGGGTAATATGTGCACATCCAGTGAATCCACTAATGCAGGATTCTCTGCAGGGCCATGAGGGCTCTCTGAAGGTACATAGATATTGTATACAAAGAGTAAACTAGGGTGGATCGCCGATATATATAAAAAGATGTCTGGTCTAAAGATGACACTTCATCATCATCTGCTGCCCACACGGTGGCCCCTGCAGTATCCTGCTCTCTCCCACAGAGTTTACACTGAAACACACAACATGATTGAGGAAGTGTTTATATTACCAGCATGTCATTCAAAGGGTTCTGTATACTTCAACCAACAACAGAGAGAGTACAGAGTTAAACGGATTAGTTACTATTCATTTATCAAATATCTAAATAGTCATTACATTCTAAAAACATTAATACATAAAACCGAATACACGTCATAAGTGGACCTCAGGAGGAAAACAGAAAGGGAAGAAGAAATCAATTTGAACAATTCAATTGGTTTAACTGGTTCAAGTATATTTTTTTTTCATCAAATTGAACTGAGTAGTCACGACAGTCCCTGTTCCCAGATTTGACTGACAAAGTCCAATAGAAGACAAAGAGACACGTATTCAGGGTTGAATTCAAGCAGTCTTTGTACAAAGCCGAAAACTATATTGTCATGTTTTTGCCTTTCCCCTGGCCTCACCCCCCACCACTACCTCACCCGTCGCCTTCCAGTCCTCCTCTTTCATACTGTAAGTCTGAAGTGGAGATTAGACTCCCCGACCCCCATAATATGCTGCTAAGTCAAAGCTGCAGACAGACTCCTAAGCTGAAACATATGCAGTGTGTTAGTGGTGTGCAATCAGTCTGCTCCAGCCGTTTAGAGTGATCCCCACTGCCATACATTACCAAATTATTCAGCTCTGCTTTGATGCCCTCATACCGCCTGAACAATCCTGAGGCTACTGGCCGTAATCACAGCCTGGGCCCCCCTCAATCTCACCAAGAAAACCAACTGCAACTGTCACCAACAGCATTCCGCTGGCTTCTTTTCCGTCTCACACCCCTCCCCACACCCAAACTTGTTTTAGTACATGCTCACACCACACTGCTTAAAACTACTGTATGGTTTTTGAGGGAACACATTCATTTTCACTCTTCAGGCTGTCTCAGGCATAATGTTTTATAAGTCCCTGACTGGATTGGATCAACACTAAAACCAGAGGCCCCAATGGAAGCAACACCATTCCGACGGCTTTACTCTGATCGGGTTTTAGACCGGCTGTTATTCGTCAAGAGTGGATCCCTATGTAATACTTTCATATATTTGCAACATATAATGAGTATAGAAACAAAATCAGAGACTACTGAAGGGTTTCTATAGATGCAAAATAGTGCAAAAATGAACACTCCCAGACACTCTGTTTAGAGAAGTTTTCCATTTCCACGTGCAGTAGACAGCAAACTGAATCTTAAAAGTTTCAGAAAGTACCATTTCCTCCATACTGTGGTCCATATATGGAAACTAAGCTGCAAAAAATGATATTGGCATATTTAAATATTCTTGCCGAAGTGATAAGAAGTCAGAAAGAGCAAGTTTGATTCTAGGATGATGAAAAGAAACTGTTGATGCCGAAAGGAATTGGGGTTGTTTTTGGTAAATAAAACAATACAAGTGTTAAAAAATGAATTGAATGAATCTCAATTGTCTCTTTTGTGTTAATAACATAATTTCTGTAATGTGCAAGGAATCTATTAACAAAGCTGATTTGCCTGCATAGCAAACTGATATTCAGAACAAGAAAAAATAAGCATAGAGTATACTTCACACTTCAAATATTTTTTACTGTTACTCTGATGGAACAATTGAATAAAAAGCCCTGGAATTAATTTAAGTTTTGTATGCATGTGTACGTTTGCTTAGAAAATCACACCGTTCTTCTATAGAGTTAAAAAACACACAGTAACACGCAGAAAGCTCCAATTCCACATGCTGATCCTTTATACTACTCCTACCATTCACCGACACATGAGGGCAGATTTTAAGGAGTTAAAAGGGACAAAACCAAAGCATTAGTATGTATCTCTGAAGATGCTTTAGGTTTATAGATGGGGTAAAGGAATGGCTGAGGATCAAATCAGATGAATTTCAGCCACAGACGGCCGTGTTTACCTTCATAAAAATGCACAAAAGGTTCTTTGAATAATGAACAGATTAGAGTTCTCAGCTCTCACCCTACCAGACAACTGTTCCTTAGTACAGTCATAATCACACATCATATCAGTGAGCTGTCCAAATCTAACCATTTCTAACAGGCTTTTGGGAGAGCGTGATAATGATTCCTGCAAACTACCACTCGCTCACTCACTCCGCTGAAAATAGCAACCGCAGTATTACACCAAGATGGTTTCTGATGGGAGCAGATATTATATGTGGTGGGAGAAATAAAACAAAGCCAAAAGCCTGGTTAAGGTGCTTATAGATGGACAGAGAAAGATAAAGAGACAGAGACAGAGAGAGAGAGAAGAGAGGGAGAGAGAGCGAGAGGGGGGGCAAGAGAGAGAGAGAGAGAGAGAGAAAGAGAGCAAGAAAGAGAGAGAGGGAGAAAGTGAGAGAGAGAGAGAGAGAGAGAGAGAGAGAAAGAGAGAGAGAGAGAGACATATTTCTCTCTATGATGCT
>JBBIGA010000106.1:33343669-33382644 GCA_037576975.1 Alestes dentex | reverse complement strand
TTATATGGAATCACTATGATTATTAGACCTTTTCATATGTTAAAGATATAATTTAAATGAATTTTGATCCAAATTCAAATTGCAAAGTGCGGTATTCGATAAACACAGTGGCTCTATGGAAACTAGCTGTTATCTGTTATCCTTTATAAATCTATTATCCTTTGTTATCCTTTATAAATCTATAAAGTGTTATAGTCACTGACATTTCACAGCAAATAAATCTTTCGCTTGCTTAAAGCTAGAGGTACTAACGGAATGCATGCTGCCATTTCCTTCTTTGCTCAGCGAGGAGCTGAAGTGAATGGGACTAAAATAGGGCGATTAGACCCTCTTACTTTGTTTTCCCCCTCTGGCCAAGGAAACACCAAAATGAGTTGTTGTTCTTGTGCCGAGGCCAGAAACTGTTCAGTGTCGCTAATTTAAACAATCTTGGCGCAGCAACCAATCAGATCGCTCTTCATTTTTTTCTTCTCATTGTTTTTATCGCAAGAATGTTCTGGTTGCTAAACTGGCAGAAGGTATTTCCTCATATCACGGCCTGATCTCAGAGTCTCTCGACAGCTGTGGCCAAGAACTGCAAGGGCAGAAAGTGCACGTAGGACCAAAGTACACCACAACCTGATCTCGAGCTAATCACATTAACAAACATCTGCGTTCTATCAAAAGCACACTAAAATTTGATGCATACCCCAAATACTGCCCTGCATTCAGTTTACAGCCATGGTCAACACAAAAGTGCATTAAGTACAGATAAGCGGATGAGCAAATATGCTTTGCTCAAAGCCACTGTGATAGCGACCTGCAATCGGCGATAGAGAACACTGAACAGAGTATTAATAAGATTCCAGTGTGGTGACAACTAGATTATAATGGCACTGTGTTCGGGATCAAGAGAGAAGACTGAAGACTATTAAAAGACAAGTCATTAAGGAAACGTCTTCAACTGAGTTAGTTTGGGTGAACCCATAACATCGCTATAATGGCCATTTTTGTAATGCTTTATTTGAAGGCTGCCTACATAGAGACTTCATAACACCTGTAAAACACCTGAATAGCATTTACAAAGCAGTACTTAAATTATATTTATAATCATAAAATAACATACTGTTGTTTACAAAGTGAATGAGATTGTACTGATATAAACTAGAGTAATAACAGTCTCATTAAGGATCACTTCAAAGTAATGTATAAGGCAAAGGCCTTGCTAAGAACACCATATGTAACCTATGTCTAGCAATTTATACTTTATGTCAAGGCCTTATGTCCATAAACTGTCGTTTACTTTTTGTACAATGTGATTGCTGGCATAAATTGCAGGATTGCTTCATAAACACATTATTCAGTGTATTAAAAGGCCCCTATTTAGTTAGTGATTAAATGAAGCGTTAATCAGTAATTTAGACATTTCATGACTAATGGACTGTTATAAACGTCCCAAAATGACTTGAAGTACAACCTTGTTGCATTTACGTACATTGTTGTTCAGAGCCTACACTGATGTTCCCTTTCTCATTTGAAGTTTCCATTCTGGAGCAACAAGGCTTTTGTTATGACAGCAACGGTACATTGATGGACAGAAAGTGATGAGTGAATAATCACAGGCATTACTGCAGAAGGTAAAAGAAACAGGAGAATCACACAGGCAGAGACGAAGGGAAGAGCATGTGCTAGTTTCTCCTTTCTGAGAGAAGCTGAACGAGGTAGGGGCCTCTTGAGGGGCGGCACAGGCAAAAGATCTGAGTCTCCAAGAATATGAGACTCCTTTTACAATCTGCTCTGGAATTTCACATTCTCTTTTATTGTTCTTTAGAGGCAAGACTGAAGCTACTGGTCGCTGTTTTCTCGTGCCAGAGATGGCAGAGGCTGCTTTAACCTCCCTACTCCTCCACCATGCTGCCTGCACCATCAGCTCTCCCAATGCCCCACCAGCACTTTCTGTTTCATGTCTAGATATAACTGCTTCAGAGAACAGTCCGAGATTCTGTTGCTTTATCGTGGTCTGATCCTGTGATGTCGTGCTTGGCTGCGGTGCCTGGGCTTGCTGACTGGCACAGGTAGAGAAACTCGGACTTGCGCTACCTAAAAACCTCGCAGAAAATACCCCGTCGATAGCATGTCTCTGACAGATATGAGTAGAGTAGCACACAGTTCCCGTGAAGTATGTGAGTGCTGCATCTGTGCTCAGAGTGGAAAAGTAGAGGCTGACCAAGGTTTGAGGGTGTCAAGGAAAAATTCCTGATATTTAGTTGCTTAGTTTATATTGGAGCAAACTGATACCTCGGATGAGAAAAAAAAAAATGTCTGCGCATGTTCTCTTCTATTATAGCAATACAGGCTGAACTGGTACATTTGATACAAAGCCAACTTTTCATATCAACCAACGGCATTAATGGACACCAGAGCATCACTGCTGGATAGAATCCTATCCGAATAACAGTAAGAACATTGGAATAGCTAAAATACCTTGCTCGGCTATTACGTGCTGGCTGCATACTTACACACATTCTTCTGCTCCATGATTAAATCTCAATCATCTGTGCTAACCTAGTGACTTACAATCACGAACAGCAGCAACAAAATCTACTACATGTGGAGATATTGATTTCTACCTGCTACTGAAATGAATGGGTAGAGTCAGTATGGATGAAAAAAAATAATAACTTCACAAAACACAATGTATCATGACACTATCCATTGTGTTTTTCAGAGGTTTGAAGCTGGAACAGAAACTATTAATCAGTGGAGCCACATCATTTCTTTATCATTTCTTTATCACCAGAGCTCTCCTGGACTCCTGGCACTGTTGGGATTGGAGCTACAATCTCTTGAAAATACAGATAAACCTCAGACAGCTGTGCCTCTTGGGAGCTCCTTTTTAATGAGCATGCAGTTAATCTGCATTAAAGTACTAATGATGCCCACAATGAGCTCAGCAAGGGGACCATGATGTCATTTATCATGATAATTATGTCATATCACCATATCGGCCAATCCTCTGGAGTTATGCTTGGCTACAAAAAACAATGGTTAAAAATAAAAGTTGTTAAATGCTTCTTTACTTAGACATTACTTAGACATTACTTGGATGAACCCTTCAGTGGTAAACTGACTTTGTGTCATTTGGAGGTTCTTAACATTTTCAAAAGAGTTTCTGCATGCACAAAACTCATTTGCAGAAGTGGTTCATTGAACAATCATTCATTGAATCCACCCATGAAATTTTTTTCAGAGAACCCCAAGTGGTTCTTCAAAGGTATCTCTCAAGAGATCAGTGTATGGTAGCCGGTCTTGAAGAGAAGCATGGCCTTCGTTTGTCCTCCACTACATAAAAATCTAGCAGAAAATGGCAAGTACGATCTGGACTGAAATCCCTTTAAAAGGTCTGAGATGCTTTCAACAGGATTTAAAGGTCCTTGGCTTAAGGCCCTGATTTGGTCCTGTGGGTCTCAGGTAAGGCGATCTAAAAGGCCACCCCGTCTCCCCTCAACAAACCTTTTCATAAGTTAATGGACACGTTAGTGTCAGCGCGCAGAGCAGAGCAATAAACACAGCACACACCACGGTCCTGTACGCTCACACTCGTGATGACCCCGGAAACCTTGCGCTGAGTGTTCCATTAATCCAGCATGACCACAACACACGAGAGGCTCCAATAGAGACGGCGAGAAAGAGCAGGACACGAGGAGGAGGGGGACGCCGTCCCACTTTCATAAACTCATGATGGATAGCACTGTCTCCGCACTTCTGCTGAATCCTGAAAATTCCAACATGTGCGGGTGGCTGAGGCACAGGTTAGCCTGGCTCATGCTGGCCCCCGCATACGTCTTCTCTAACTGCGGTGGGATGTCAGGGCTGATAAAAACAAAGGGCCAAGATCCCCCACTCCCAGCGGCCTACTTAGCAAAGCAAAGTGTTCCAGCATCCACACTCCATTATGCTGGACAGAAATAGCTCATCCCGGACAGCAAGCATAGTTCTTCATTATTCAAAAAAATAATTACAGGCCGAGGTGGGGCAATGCACCATAAAGGCATAGTGAAACACACCCAGGAATAATAAATGAGCATATGGTCCATAATTTAAAAACGACATAGTTTTATGCTTAAACTCATTTCATGGTCTTAGTATATACAGGCCTTAGTATAAGTGGTTATAGACATGGATATGCCCCGCTATAAGGTATTTTTGCTGAATGTACAGTTCTGAGATACTTTATGGCTCTTGCCCTTGCCCAACTGTGGAAGAATAAACTTCATATATGAAAAAAGCTGTTTAGTTTTAAAATAAATACATTTCACTGAATGCCAGTGTTCATAAGGCTACATCACACATACAAACACCTTTCATGACAACTGACATAAACCTACTCAGTCATTTATAAAGGTTTATTGCAACAAGCGTCAGTTTTCCTTATATTTTCTAAGAAAGAAAATGACTTCAAAATTGATGTGGGCAGCCTCTAAGGCAACTGACTGGCTGGAGCCTTCATAAAGGCCTTTATACATGTTTATGTAGCTTCATATCAGTTTTCATTAAAGGTTTGAGTGGGTGTTCTGAACACTGACAAATGTTGGCCTTAAACAAAGCTCTTTATGATTCTTCACTTAAATATTTGGAAAGAGAAAACATATGTTTTGGGATTTATTTTTATTTTTATTATTATTACTTACATGAACTGACAAAATGTGAGGACAGTTACGTACTTTCCTAAGTTCGTATTCGTGATCATTCATTACTCATATGGGGTGAATGAGAAACAAACTATCACATTGCATTCAGTAGTTCCAGTAGTAAAGTTTCTTTACCTCTATTGGGAAAACAAGAAAAAGCAACAGGCCTGTAGTGAGACTCAGGCAGCAGACACTGTTAAGTAAGAGATAAAAAAAAAAAAAAGAAAAAAAGAGAGAAAAAAAAAAAGAAAGGCTCGAATAAAACAGACAGACCATGTAAACACTCCGACCTTTTCAAGCTTTCAGGGGACAAATGATGTGGAGTTGTTATAAACACAAAACATAAAAGTAAAACACACTGTCAGTGTTCCCTGTGTATTACTCGCTCTTACGAACGCTAACGTACACAGACTTCTCCGTTAGATAAGAGTGATCGAGCTGTAGCTCGGGGCTGAAAACACCCGCGTCTCCCTAAAGAGTGAGTAAGCAGAGAGATGTTGAAAAGACGTGCAGGCGCGGCGCGCTCTGAGAGAGGGGAGCAGCGCAGGCCTCTCATTGCACGAGTGATCATTACCTTATGAGGGAAGACACACAGTTCCAAATAAAGTTTGTCATATTAAACAAATCCTATTTTACATCACCACGGAAGGAGCATCTCGCACTCTGAAAAACATTGCAGTCGGAACGAATTAAGCCACTGCGGCATGGCTGGATTCAGCTCATGCTGCTTCAAGGATTCAGAACAAGACTGCCGCTCAGTTTCAATACCGCTAAAAGGGCCTCGCCGCTCTCCTAACACATACATTACACAACGTCACTGGCACCACCGAGGGAGGAGTGAACGACAGCGGGGGAAGTCTAGCCTCGGTGAGCTAATTAGCTAGATAAATAAACTTCCCACATGGACACATCATTGACTTTTCTCCATTGTCGATAATACATAATGCTGGGAGGTCATGTGACAGAAGATGCTCCCTCACTCCTCACAGCTTGTCTCTAAAGCAAAAGTTCATTATATAATATCAAAAAGGTGCTACCAGGGTGATAAATAACACTGTGTTACTAAAGATCAATCCTTGCTTTAAGCATTTCCTCATTTATTGTGGTGGTAAAACACTTGGTCATGATTTATGCTGGCTAGAATCTATTCGCTTTTTAACAGTCTACAGCGAAACCCATTCATTGTGTTTGCATTTGTTTCACTCTGCTTTTTACAACATCCCCCTTGCAGCTAGAATAAGCGGTGACAGTGATTTTTCTAAATTGGTGTTTGATTAAATGGTCATTCCCGTTCCCATTCTAAAGAAACGTACTCAGAATGATTCACAGCGATGGGAACCAGACGTCCAAAGCATTTAATGCCTTTAAAAGCTACTAATCGCTGTTAAAGCATTACCTGATTTATTGCGGAAGTCTGCAAGAGAAAAATGCATGGTCATGCTCGCTTGCATAAATCAATTAGCAAATTTAGCCATAAACAGCAAAAAAATTATGTTTCTTTTTAGGTGAGTTTTCCTTTCGATTTCCACACCATTGCCCTCGCACCTTGATACAGGTTTGACTGTGTTTGACTTCTTTGGTTCTTCACTGTAGGTGGAAAATTGATTTTTCCTCAAATTCCAGTGCTGTTTCAAAATGAATTCAATGTGCAGATGTGATCATCAAAAGAAGGTTAACACTGATGCTTTTGGAATGATTTAACACTATCTGAGTTTATAAAGCAAAGCATTTTAATGCATTATAAATAAATTGGGTAAAAAAAAAAATGCTTCATAAGCTTTAGGTTTAGAAAAACAACCATGATCTTTCCTTCTGTGTTTTGTTTCAACATGTGTAGCCCTTGCTTAGCAAGTTAGTAGTGAACATGTCAGCATTGGCAGTCGTGTATAACAAAAGGTGTGATTTCATTCCTTCATTCATTTTCTGTAACCACGTAATCCTTACTAGGGCCGCGGGTTCCGATCCTAATGATTTTTGGGCTACATAATGAAGTTCTACATGTATGTGGACATTCGATCTCTGACCCTTCCAAGGGGTCTAACAAATTTCAGTAATACAGCAACACAACAGCCCTAAGACTGCCACCGGAAACACCCCAGTAAGGAAAGGATGAGTACAAACTGATGAGGGTACATAAAAAATTGGATTGAAATAGACGGAGTTATTGAGTTTCCATAAAATATACACATACATTTAGACTTTAAAACTATTTCATGCAGATTCCCATTCAAAAGACTGAAAAAATGCAGCCCTCTATCCTTCCACATCCTCCTTCCTTGTGCCATAATTTATGCTTAAGCATCTGCCACTGTCTCTGTTGTCATTGTTTACAAGCAGTTAATGAGTATGGAACACACACTGTGTACACACAATTCATAATGCACATAGGCTTGTACAGTTCACACACATTCACGTGCAAACACCACACTCACACACATCACACGTTTATAGAACATACTGAAAATATCTCCCCAGGCTCAGAGCATCAGATCTGCTGACAGCATAACCTTTCAGCGTGAGTGCATGTCATACACTATTAATGCTAAACTACCAGGAGTGTGTGGATATGCGCATCTTTAGCAAATCTTTGATGGTTTTGGCTACAGAAACATAAGGACAGGCAGGAATGCATTAGCCTTCATTTGGAGTACAATATCTGATTAGGGTATGATAATGTAAACTACATTTCTTGTAAATGATCATCTTACATGCATAGGGTTTTTCCACTGGCACAAGGAACCATGCCGTAACATGAATAAATGCTTTTTAAAAAAAAATAAAGCGACCAGCGGCCGAGCAGCACCCGAGCTGTCATGGCCCTGCATGATGGCAGGGCCGAAAGCGTGCTGCAGCTCAGCCAACTGTGTCACTGGTTTCTGATTGGTCGAAATGTTGTCAACACAATATGGAAAGAGGCCACTGTTTTTTACTGGTGGTGCAAAAACTGGAAAGCCAACGATGTACAAGCACCACTGTCTGTTTGGGCTGGTGATAAAATTCAGTGGGAGTTTTCTACGATGCTAACAAATTTATCCTTAATCTATCTGTGAGAAACGTGAAGGTGTACCAGGCCTTAACAAGTTAGCTGGGTTAGGCATGTGTCACAAAGCTCAAACAAAACGATATTTTTTAAAGAACAATAAGACAGGTTATCAGCATTACATATAAACCTTAAAGACACTCGTAGGTTCATTGGTCATTTTGGTTAGTAAATAACACGGCTCTATTTGTATTAACGACACAGCGATCACGGTTCCTACCAACTTCCTTTGCAGTGTGTGCCACTCTTAATGACTAAATTATCGAGAAAGTTTGGAATATCTGTGCCTGTCCCTTTTAATTCCCATTTTTCCACACACAAAAGAATAATAAACATGGTAACAAGGCAGCCCATTTAAAGGTTGCACAATGTATTGCGTGTAATCATTTTTGTGATATCCTGAGTATGCAAATGCAAATAAGCTCTTTGTGATTGGAGCATCTCTACTGATCTCTATTGATACTGAGTTTTAATAAGTGAATATAAGACAGCCCTCCATACTTTCCAAGTCGAAATCTCAGCCAACCAGTCATGCTAATGCTAATTAAATGACTCCAAAGGGTAAATGGATCCTTCTGTCCATTTATACAATACGCACATAATACATAGACACACAGACACAGACACACACACACACTCAAGTGTGCACACTCACACACTCACCTGACTGTCAGTATGGATAATAGTGCTTTGAGGTGTGTGTGGTGGTATTGTCTTCCCCTGTCATTCTCTCATAGTCCCATAGGTCACATTAGCACCTCTCCCTTCTCTGCTCCTCCATCTAGCCTTTAGTGTCTGACTTAACGTGTGATGAGACCCAAGGAAGTGAACGTGATAAGCACCATTCCGTAGAGAAAGCGAAATTCTTTAATGGAATCTCAACCAGCCAGCACACAAAAAAGAGGAAACAGAGACTGTCAGCACTGCTGAACAAAGGTGAAGAAAAAAGTCCATAGAAAGGCAGTAAATCTTTTCGCTTCAAATTTGCCCACTGCATGCTTTGAGCATTAGTGTTCATATCGATCAAGAGTTGCTGAGTTAAGACGCAGGTGATTGATCCAATGGTAGGCTACAGAGTGTATTACCTAACGCAACACTGCACACTTCAAAACTATCAGAATCCACCACTCAAACATCAATACTGATATCATTTCACATGTCAAATACTGTGTAAGCACCACACTATGCAGGGTTATACTGATCGGTTATACAGGTAAGAATGTGGGTCTGTAAATATAAAAAGGAAATATTTGTGCCCACTCCGGTGCAAAGCTCAGCACTCAAAACGGATGAGCATGAGTCTTCACCACACTGAGATGCACTGAACCATAGCAAGAGATGACAATTTTGTCATGGTCATTGAGTGCCCTTGGTTGTGCCACTGTATGCTTATTCATTATATGGACAACAGTATTGGGATGCCTGACCATTACACCAACAGGGACATTAAAGACATTGCATTCAAATACATAGACATTAATATATAGTTGGTCCCCCTTTGCAGCTATAACAGTTTCTAGTCTTCTCGGAAGGCTTTCCTCAAGATTGTGGAGTTTCTGTGGAAATTTGTGCCCATTCATTCTGTAGAGCATTTATGAGGTCAGACACTGATGTTGGACTCGCAGTCTCTGTACCAGTTCATCCCAGAGGTGTTGGATGGGGTTGAGGTCAGGACTCTGTGTGGGCCAGTCAAGTTCTTCTACCCCAAACTCAGCCAACCATGTTTTTATGGACCTTGCTTTGTGCACTGGGGCACAGTTGTGCTGGAATAGAAAAGGGCCCAAACTGTCCCCACAAAGTTGGAAGCATGGCGTCCAAAATGTCTTGATATGCTGAAGCATTAAGATTGCCCTCCACTGGAAGTAAGGGGCCTAGCCTGAACCCTGAAAAACAGGTTTGTCCCAATACTTTTGTCCATATAGTAGATGAGCGTATTGTGGACTTCATCAGTTGGGGCAGCTGGTGGTCTGGTGGACAGAGAGTTTCCCCTGTAATCAGAAGGTTGTGTGTTTGAACCCCAGGACTGAGAGGCACCACTGAGGTACTCTCAAGCAAGATACTGCCCCCACACAGTGCCCCTGGGCGCCAATGTCGGCTGCCCACTGCTTCATTCGGGTGAATGGGTTTAACACAAAGGACAAATTTGACAAATGGTTTACTTTCACTTCCTGCCCTCAACACTGAACCACTACTTGTAACCCATAAAAAAAGATTTAGTGTAATTTTACACAGCCGGTTCGCACTAAATTCTTTGTGGACCACAGTGGTTTCCAGAAAAATGGGAGAAGTTTTGTGTATTGGACACCTCTTGTTTGATGCACCCTGCTGTGGCCCTTTTGATCTAAAAGAGGTCAAGAAGCATACATCATGCTTGATCTGTGCTCACCAACCAGATCAAAGGAGAGACAGGTCTTGGGTGGCATTAATGAAAGAGAGATTCGTGGCTGCAAACAATAAATATTCTGAACTGAAATGATGACAAACAAAAAGAGGCTTTTTTTTAGCATGTTTTGCTAACAGCCCCACACTTGGTAGTTAACATTAGTCAAACTTTCTGCCTGTACAAACGATAATTAGAACAGCTGATTGACAGTTATGATGTTGTTGTTGCTTAGCAACAGGGAGACCCATAGTACAAATAGAGCCATGAAGTGAGAACACCATCCTTAACCAGCAAACAGTAACTCCATAATCTAAATTAACAGTACATTATGTCAACTGGTTTTTTGTTTTTTTTTGGGGGGGGGGTTTACCAGTCCTTTGATTTTTCCTCCTGTTTCTTCTCAAATAGTTGACTGACACTGAATTATATTTTTTTTTTTCACGAAAACCTACAAATCATGTACTCTAATACTCTTATGTTCACACTAAAGCCCAAATCAACCACCCATATATTCACAGAGGGGCCTGGACACTAGTTACGGAAGTTTTAAAGGACACTCTAACTATGATTAGCAGGCAGGAAAATGCTTCAAAAAGGTCAACGAAATGCACAATTTAACCTTAATATGCAGTGACAGCCTGGCATGTATACTCAGTGGTCATTTGGTATAAACTGGCACCGGTCACATACCACATGTTGGCCAGCAAAGGAGCCATGTGGGGTCTCTAATTAGATGCTTTACATAGAGGTGGAGAGTAACACAGACCAAAACAGACATAGAAAACACAAAAAAAGGCACTATACTCAAAGTAGTGGCAAAAAAAAACTCAAAATGAAGAAGAAGAGGAATAGGTAGATCCCTTGACCTGTGATAACACCAAAGTGAGAACAGTCCAGGTCTATCCATGCCTGTGAGTGGTGAGCCGTGCCAAAGAGAGCACCCTGGTGTGCTATCAAACTGCGATGGTCAATGGAGATGTCAGTCTGATGGGCAGCATAAAAACTCAAGGTATGGGAGGAACTGTCACACCTTAGCTGCACGCTCTGCAAGAAACCATAGTAACAAAGGCAAGGCGAGGAAAAAGGGAAAAGAAAAGACTGAGACGGAAAATAAAACTGAAGAGGGAAGCAGGATGAAAGAGGCACTTTTTATGAAAGAGAACTAATTTCCATGACAACCCTGTTCGAGGAAGGGTAGCAACGATACAACAAGAAAAGTGTGCGGCGTAAAAGAAACGAGGGAACACACAGAACTGAGAGGATATATGACATCTTCTAAAACCAAAAGGCAGCTACCGTATTTTTAAGCATCACTCATTACCACAGAGCACTGCAATGCTATTAATCAGAATTAGCATGCTACATCTTCAAAGATCCTACAAAAAGAGGGAGCAGTTCTGGTGTCTGTAAAGCCAGTCTTAACCCAAAATCAACATAATATTTACTGTCTTAGTTTATATCCCTGGTCCAGAGAAGCATAATGAATCATGTGATACCATTTAAAAGCTAAAAACGAAAGTGAAACGATGTTTGCCCACCTCTAGAACGTCTGGGGTTTGATTACATCATCATACAAAATTGGGCACAGAAAAATATTAACCAAAAATGGCATGCTTCCACTCCCACTCCACCACGCCATTTATCATCGAGGGACAACATTTAGTAAGCTCAGGGGTCCCTCATTACACCATGTTTCACTTGGAAAAACATCAAGCTATGGCACGAATATGTACGGTTTACATATGTGTGTACATTCAGTGTGTTAGTTGAATATGTAACTACTGTTGGTAGCCTTGAATTTTGGAAATTCATAATATCTTTTAACCATGTCTCGTTCAGCTAAATATCTGTTGAATGCAACTGAACTTTAAGTTGAATATAAATGATTCCATTAAATCTTGCCTAAATCGAAACCTAACCTAACATTGCACCACATAGTTTGTTAACAATTTAAGTATCTGTAGACATCAATTAATTATAATAATTTCAATTGATTTTTGTACATATATGTGTCATGCTATTAGGTTAGACTGGCCTTGGTAGTGACTAGAAACTCTAATCTAAGCTCATTAGGTTGAATTGAATTTTTGCCAAACAAAACTTGTCCAACCTTCCAACAGCTGTTACAGAAAATGCACTGGTTGTCAGAGCACAGACAGCTGACTTGTAGCATTTCGTCTGAAACAGGTAGACAACTTCCACTCAGAGGCATCCACTTAGCACAGACATATTGTAAGTTTACTCATTCCTCAGATTGCCAGACTCTCTGGAGCAAAGAGAGAGAGAGAGAGAGAGAGAGAGCGAGAGAGAGAGAGAGAGAGATACGGAGAGATACAGAGAGAGAGAGAGAGAGATACAGAGAGAGAGAGAGAGAGAGAGATACAGAGAGATACAGAGAGAGAGAGAGAGAGAGAGAGAGAGATACAGAGAGAAAGAGAGAGAGAGAGAGAGAGAGAGAGAGAGAGAGATACAGAGAGATACAGAGAGATACAGAGAGAGAGAGAGAGAGAGAGAGAGAGAGACCAGTGGAAGGAAGGGGGAAGGGGCCCTGGGCAGCCCATGCATGGTAATTGGCTGCTGTTCAGGAGGGCATTTGCCCTCAAAGCTGGGATGTTTTGTGAACACTTATCGCCATGTCAGATCAGATGAGAGCTTGCAGTGGAAGAGTGATTTGGAGGAGATGTTAGACTGAAAATAATCAGACTAAATAACAGAAAAAAAACACAACCCTGAAAAATGAGAAAAGACAACAACAACAAAACACCATATTGCGGTGCCGGCGTCCGCTGCCAAGCACTCGCTGAACTGCCCTGTTCTCTGTGTGTCCAGATTTCCTGGAGGGAAGAGACTAGCTAAATAATTCACGTTCATGCTTGATTTAAGACAGCCCTTGCTTAATTTTTTTCGGAAGCTCTTTCCACAGTCATTAACCAAGCTTTCGTTAGATGCCTTTAACCTACAGCAGGTATTGCTTTAGAGGCGCAGGGTGAAGTGAGTTTGGATGTGGAGTAGTGTTTGGATGTTCAGCCACACCGTAGCAAAACCAGGCAGTTTCTATCCAAAACTAAAACAGTAAACTGTAACTGCAAGGGTAGCAAACCACTTTCATTTTAGCCAATTATTTTAAATAATAGTCTACCATCATATTCCTTCACTTTTGAGTATAGTAATTTTTGCATGTTTTTTTTTTTATACCTAAATTGGCAGCTGTGGTATGCTGAGGGTCCAAAGGGGAATGCATGCAATCAACCAACTAGGAAGAATCCATGAAGGACCATGATTGATTACACAAATTAGGAAAATAAAACAAGGCAGTTGTTTTTTTAACTGTTTGAAAAGGGTTAACATACATTTTTGAAATGCACAAGCAAAGAGTCGTTAAAAAACATAATTATTGCCATGTCAGATTTTTGGTTTCGTGGTATTCTGGTGTAACGTGCAATCTTTAGGGGTGGAATATTACTGCGAGCAACGTGCAGCTTGTCTGGTTCATTGTCACTGTTTTTTACTTTTACTGTTGCTTATTGTTTTTGTCAATGCCTGCTGTTACGCAGTGTATACAGAAATACATACACTTACATAGGCTTATATATATACATATATATATATATATGTCTATATTTTTATATTATTTGTATAGTGTTTTTTATACTATACTGTTGTGTATAGCTTAATTCTATTGTTTTTTGCTGCTCTTCACTTCATACTGCCCACTTTCTGCCGTGACAACGAACATGTTCCCACTTGTAATAAAGGTTTATCTTATGTAATTCTATCTTATCGTAAAAATATATTAGTATTTTTATGCTTCACCGAGTCACACATTGGAAAAGACTGTTGAGGTACAGTATATGTGCACTCCGCTATGATAAGAATAACCATACGTTTTACGTAGGTATGAATATATTTGTAAATATATTCATACCTACTATTACTTGGCTGGATGTTTATTGTGTCATTGTGCTAGTGCAGAAAGGCTATGGGGCTCATCTCTATTCCAGGTCAGTGTAGCCGGTGAGGGCAGTTTGGAGGCGGGAGCCCCCTGGGGTGTTCCCTGGACACAACCCGCCCGAGCAGCTACACACCACTCCGATGATTACACTCTACAGGACAAGATAAATGGTGTGGTATGAGAGAGTCAGCAGCCAAGCCTCTCATTTGCTTCCCATGGGACAGTGTGTGTACCACAACAAGTCTGTGGCCTTTTTCATTTCCTCCTCTGACAGGCTGTTTGCTTTTTTTGAGATTAGAGAAGGAAAATTATGCAGAAAAAAATCACTCCCATCACATGCAAGTGTGCATTTCTAGGTTACTGTCTGCTAACTGATTTTTACCTGGGGAAAATGTTAAAAATAGGTTAATGTCATTAAATATGGAGGAAGACACTCCCCACCACTCCATAAAAGATATTCTTAAGGCTCTTTATGCTCCCTTGAATAGAAATTTGTCCGTTTAAAACAGTGTAGCGCTCACTGCTCAAACATTTCCATGTCCTTTACATTAGCCTTACAACTTACAGCGTACTAGTCAAATCTGATTTTAACAAGAAAAATGATGTAAAAGTGTCCAAAACCAGTTTTTGCTCTCCTACATGCTTGCAGTTTGCTGCTCTTTCGCTTGGCGCGCCACCACTCGGCCACTCTCCGGACCCCCCGAACTCTGTGGGTTTTCTGTTTTGTCATATGACAACAACTTACCACTTCTTGCGCTTCCAGCACGGATCTGTGCCACTCACGTTCTAGGGGTTAAAGAATATACCCACCATAGTCACAAGATTCTGACCAAACATGATGTCATAATAAGGTACCTGTTAAGGAACTGGTGGATTTACCCCATCAGCAGCAATGATGACCAATTACCCAAAGGTATCTTATCTAACATTTTTGGCTGATTTTCTAAATGCATTCATTGTGTCTAACTATTGGCTACATTGCTCCCACAATTTCTGTTACTGCTAAATTCCATCCGTATTTGCAAGCTTTCAGAAAACGTGTACAAATACGGACAAAATGAATGCAGAGTACAGACAATAAGCTCAGTCTGTATCCATATACAAATTTAACGCAGAGCATAAATGAACCTTTATGCTGCATTTATGCTACAGTGGTGCAAAGCTTTTTTGTTTCACCTCCCACTGATTTCTATAGAGACAGGTGACAGACCCTCATGGAGGACTGTGGGAGCAGAAGTAGAGAGAAAGTGGAGCACTGCAGGCAAAGAGTGAAAAAAGGTGAGAATTTCTACACGTTATGCAATTTAAAAGTGAATTTCACCAGCCAGTAGCCAAGCACATTGTTCAAATGTGGCACATTTGGTCATTCTCAAGCTGTACCTCTATGATATTATCATGTGTCACACGAGTTCCACACTGAAATCAGTGTTGGATGGAAGTTAATAGAATTCCTTATGGTATTTAATATGCTAATACAGTTGTATCATTGTTATACCCCTAAGAATCCTCCATGGACTTCCTATATGCCATATTTCATGACAACCATGGTCAGTGATCAAAACTAGGCCCCAGGGAGTCAGAGTAAAGTGGAATGGAAGGAGTAGGAACTTATGCTATACACCCACACTCCAATGACTGGTCCTTTTTATGTAGCTGCTTCTAAATGTCTGATTTTCAGGACAGGCATTGACTCAAATCGACGCAAAAATCGAACTGACTCCTGCCCTCAGAATTGAAACCTGTATCAAACTTTGACATACACACTATATGGACAAAAATACTGGGACACAACTCTTTTTCAGGGTGTGGGCTAGGCTGCTTACTTCCAGTGAAAGGTTTAATCTTAATTCATCACACCAAGACCTTTTGGACAAAGGCATGCTTCTAACTTTGTGCACACAGTTAGGGGGAGACCCTTTTCTATTCCAGCAAGACTGTGCCCCACTGCACAATGCAAGGTCCATAAAGACAGGGTTGGATGAGTTTGGTGTGGAAGAACTTGACTCCATCCAACACTTCTGGGATAAACTGGAACGGAGATTGCGAGCCAGGTCTTCTCGTCCAGCATCAGTGCCCGACCTCATAAATGCTCTACAGAATGAACGGGCACAAATTCCCACAGAAACTCCAAAATCTTGTCGAAAGCCTTCCAAGAAGAGTGGAAGCTGTTATAGTTGCAAAGGGGGGGAGGGGGAGGGGGCAACTCCATACTGAAGTCTGTATTTGAATGCAATGTCATTAAAGCCCCTGCTGGTGTAATGGTTAGACGTCCCAATACTTTTGTCCATATAGTGTATGTGTGTTGCCACAGGGGAAAAAAAAGGAAACTACTCAAACTTTTGCTAAAACTGGACAGATAAATTTGCTTGTATTGTTATGACACACCCCCAAAGCAGCCGACAGTTGACATATTAGTA
Organism: Alestes dentex; assembly: GCA_037576975.1. NCBI lineage: Eukaryota > Metazoa > Chordata > Actinopteri > Characiformes > Alestidae > Alestes > Alestes dentex. The sequence goes on along the minus strand of JBBIGA010000106.1, from coordinate 33,366,182 downwards.
GCACTTCACTTCACTGGAAGGAAAATGAGGATGTAAGGTCACCAGAAGCTGCACACATCTGGAAGAAAGTCATGCACCCCCACATTAATCTAATTGAAGAATTTCTTCACTCTGTACTTGCACCATGATGTCCTCTCAATTATTTATGACAAAATCCTCCTACTACACTGACTGTAATATTGAGTTACATGAGCAGCTAGGGGCACTTAGCTAAAAGACTGCCCTGCCCTTTTCAGGCTCAGTTCAACATACAGCACAGCATCCCTCCTGGAAGAATACATGCAATACCTACTATAAAGTAATAAAAAGTCACGGGTATCATGGGCTCTCGCAACATAAAAGATGGTAGAAGGTATACAGTGTCCTTCCTAGAATTATCCTACATGCTCTACGCATCGAAATAATCTTAGTAAAAGCATGAATGTGAAAATATGTACTGTCAAAGTGAAGACGATGAAACTTCTATTTGGATTGTGTCAAGAATCTGTCATTCATTTTTCATCTCATTAACTTTGTTTGAATTCTACAGTCACTCAAAAACAACTTTCAAGAGCAGAGCGCAAAGAAAAATGGGTGACCAGATGAAATTTCACACTTGGCTGACTTTGTCAAACTGGACCAACTCTCACAGAGCACTTCATTAAAATAATTTGTCTCTTAAATTGTGTCTCACTTGACTGAAGGACAGAGGAGAATCGCAAAAGATCATATCTGAGGCCGTCTTAAAGTGACCATGACCTACGAGAGGCACATCCTCATCATGCTTTTAGTCTTTTCTTTTTTTTTTTTTTTTTTTATCGGCAGCCTTGATGCCTAATGGGCTTTTCCAATTCTGCACCTCATAACAGGTGAGCATATTAAGGGTGAGTTACTGGAAAAACATCCAAGAGGGAAAATAAATCAGCTTGTCTTGCTGTCTGCGCTGTGGTATAACCTTTTAGAGGAGGCAATTTGGGTAATGATACCTGTGTCTTTATCTACCATCAGAGCTAGTTTCAAACTTGAGAGAACTGGAGAGAACTAACAAGAGATAAACAGAAAAACAGAGTTAATGTAACCATCTAGTAATCTTAAAATACAGGCCTCTGAATTATAAATACATATAGCAGTTCTTTGGAGTGACACCAGGGGCGTCAGAAGCATTTTTAATGTGAGGGGGACGCATCGGTCTATGCGTGAGGGCGGGGTTTGGGCGTGGGGGCGGGGATTGGGCATGGGGCAGTGTTTTATTGGGGGCGGGGTTGCTATGTGCGTGCAAAGTCTCGTCCTTTTAGGGGGTGGTGGTGTTTGGAAACCCCTGTTGAATCTTGAATCTTGAATCTTTTGCGAAAGAATCCACTCCACTTAATCGATAGGAGAAACACACACCACTGGAAATCCGTTCCGGGTTTGCCTCCAACTCACCGCATGCAAGTGAAGTGAATCGGCAGTGCACAGACAGGCTGCTCAGATTTCGAGTGGTGTGTGTATTCTTCTATTGATTAAGTGGAGTGGATTCTTTCGCAAAAGATTCAAGATTCAACAGCACTGGGTGAACTAATTATTTATGTTAAATGTGCGGGGGTCCAAACTAATAATTATGAAATGTGAGGGGGACACGTCCCCCTCTGATTGAATGGCGACGACACCCATGACACTATAAAAGAACCACTTTTGTTTCTCTGAAGAACCTATAAATGGGCAGTTCTTCTGAAGAACCTTCACAAAATAGATACAGTAAAGCCCCAACTATCATGGTGGTTACATTCCAAGACCGCAAAGCTGTGGTGTAGTTAAAAAAAAGCCCGGAAATGCCTATTTTTATAGTGTAAACCCTAAATATGCCCCGAAATATGCTCCCAAAAGACTTTAATTTCATTTTAAACTCAGCTTAATACATTACCCTTAAAGAAAATGTAAAGGTAAGCCCGTATTCATACTGTACAGTTTACACTGAACTGCTGTCTCCCGCAGTGCTAGAATGTAAAATATCGATGTTACCCCTGTACAGACTGTTCTGTAATTCATGCACGTGCGATTTCTTTGGTACGCACTGTCGTTTTATTTGGTATAAGCAGGTAAATGCAGTAATAAATGAATTTAATTTACAGTAATACAAATACGGGGCTTTAAGAAGAACAAAACGATAAAACACGTGAACACTCAAGACGCTCCATGGGGGAAATTCTGGTGCGTCACGGAGCACCAGCCAATCAGCAGCAAGGAGAAATAAATAACGTTCTCTTACGAGCACGAGGATGAGGTTTCTCAGTTCGGTTCTCAGAAAAAATCCACGGATAAGCGGGGGGTTACTGTATACCTTCTACAGGTTTTCCCAGAACTATACGGCCAAGCCAAGAGCCATACATTGATTAATATTTAACAGAATAAATCAATAATATTTCATCATTTACAGGACCACCCCTCCTTTGTTGGGGGGCATTTCTTTAGTACATATTGTAGCTCTGGCAGGTGTCCTCTCCACTATGTGCAATCTAAATAACTTTCATTAGTTCATTTCCTTTCAACTATCCTATCGGGTGCTGCTCTCACAAGCGAGTAAAAAGCGCACATTTAAACTAATACCGGCGCCCTACACAGCAAACAAAGCCCAGACACTTGATTCTGCATTACCTTCCCCATACTGGGCCTGAAATCAGACTCCATGAAGAGGTACATAATAAAAAGCCTCTCGCCACAATAGGCTGCTGCCAAAAGCCCTGGATTAATTTCAGTGTTCATTTCTTTTTTTTCCCCCTCTCTTTCAATAACTTAAACAGGCCTTTGGCAGGGTGTGCTGTAACAGGGGGAGGGAGTTAGGACCCTGTGGAATGGCTCCAGCGTACCGCTGCTCTCCTGTAAATTAAAAGCAGACTTCTATTTTTCTTTTTTGTCTCCCTTTTTTCTGTCTTCTGAGGGCGAGCAAGAGAGGTTGGAGGGGGTCTGGAACTGTTTTCGTAGCCACATCTTGTAGGAAATCCTGAACAGAAAATGTTAACGAGAGACATGAAAAACCACGAAAACCGTGTCTCCCCTCCTCCTCTTACTCAGTGTGACAGCAGCACACACAGGCAAGAAGGCGAACCCCAGAAAACACACACACACACACACACACACACACACACACATAAATTGTCTCACATAGAGCATTAGAACACTGAACCCCTTTCTCCAAGGCATACACAACCACTCCAACCAGGAAAATTACAACCCCACAATGAATTCCAATAAAACATGGGAGGGTTTTGGAGGGGGGTTAGAAAAATGAAACCCGTATAAAAATTAAGACATGTTTCTGGGGGAAGCCTGACTGCAACACTTAATCTAGCCCAGATCACAAGGAACTGTTTTAGTACACTTGTTGCATGCAAGGCTCTAAATCATTGAGCACTCACGATATCCCTGGACTAAAAAGCAGGAGATCAAAAAAATCCAAAGCAATGTTTGACAGGGAAGGAGAACATTTGGAGACGAGTGCTCTCAATATGTCGATATGTTAAAAAAAGAAAGTGAAAAAAGAAGAACACCAAACACTGCAGAGGAGAAGCCTAATTCTGCAGCCCAAAATATTCCTTTGATGTCTCAAGGTTTTACATCTCGCCAGAAAACTAGGCACGAAAAGGCCCATCGCTATCTCTGCCTCTTTTGTCACAATTACGAGTAGTACTGCAGCCTAATCTGCTTCACGCAAGCAATGAAAAGGGTAAAATATGCCTCTTAGCCATACCAACAGTTGTAGCAGCGCGCAGGCCTGCTCAGGCGGTGCCATGACATTCAGGTGTAACCTGCAATGTATCCTTTACATTAAATCTGTAGCCGGAAGCATCACCTACAGCCATTAACCGTAATGGTTTGGTATCTGTAAATGTCACCATTGCTTCTTGTCAACAGGTTGCAGCAACAGCAACAACACAGAGCCCTGTTTTCAGATGTGTTGTCTCATTGTTAGCCACTGCACCGGCAGAATGGATCCCAATAAAAAGCAATGAAGCGCTACATTGTAATTAGTGTACAGTGGAGGAATGCTGGGAAGGTTTAGCCACACCCCATCCCCCATCCCCGTTGCAGGTTGGCAGAGTAGGGAGTGCAGAATATACTGAGGTGTGCCTCCTGGAAGCCAATCTTTAATTATAAGTGCCGCGGGGGGACAAGCTGGATAAGTGCCGGACAGCAATTATTAGAGCAGAATGTGACTGCTCGCACCTCCGTCACTTCAGTGTTTCATTTCCGAAAGAGTGCGGCTGTGAGGATGCATACTTCTCTACTTTATTGATTTCTTTTATCCCAGCGAACAAGATGTTGCTTTGGGGGCCCAGTAGCACTTTATTTTTGAATGTGCAAATGTCTGTACATGTTAGATATTTAAGTACAGGGAAGAACAGCAATACCTGGTACTACCATTTAATAATTACATAGAAGAGAACAGGTATCTGTGGCATACTTACAAGTAATACTGATACGTGAAAGTCAAAATAATAAGTAAAAAGTAACTAAAGTGAAAAATACTTGGTCATTCTGAAGAATTACTGCATTGTACCGCTAAGTACTATAGCATAGAGCTGTAAGGTTTCAAATAAAAATTCAAATATTCTTCCATTTCATTGACAAAAATCTTGAAAGCGCTCAGTTTGTTTTAGGGCAGCATTTATGTCACATCATCTCACACACACACACACACACACATACACACACACACACACACACACGGTATCTTCCAAACGCAAAGGACAGCATCACCTTAAACAAATAAACAGCTGATAGCTTAGAATAACAATCTGATATCACTGGTGTAGGGGAAAGTCATTCTTTATATGTAAGAACAGGCCTGTGTATCTTTTCTCTATCTCGCAGGCCCCCGGGTGAAAAACAATCATTTACAACATTCTGAGCTTCTGAGGCTGCTTGATACTTGATATCAAGTTTTCAGCAGGTACGTATCCTACTTAGTTTCTTGCATCTAGAAAAATGCATTCAGAAGGGTTATTCCAGTGCAGTACTGGCTTTAAATTCATGACTTGTTAAGTTAATTTTTTTTTTTGTATTTTTGTATTTTTCCTCCATCAAAGCCCTCTCACAACAATAACCAGCACACACTAAGCAAACACATTACAGAACCACTGGGAACCTACCTCCCACCTTCAAGACACATCAACAGGGGGGGATTTTTCTAGTTTAACTGAAAAATTTCAGTCTAGGGATGCAAGGCTTTATTGTAGCCTAGTTTAACTGAAAAAGCTCAGTCCAGGGACTATTGAGGCACAACTGTAGGAGGCAAGCAGATGATTTAGAGAGAGCAAGGGTTAATTTATTTGCGTTTTGGGCTGTTAAATTTGAATTATATTAACATATTTGGCATTAAACAAAGAAATTCAAATGCAGCCATTCTGTCCAAGGGTTGGTACCTCTTACAAGTTACTATTCTCTTCACACGCAGGGTGGATCAGACTTTACTTGTAATTACTATGTTTATCTTTTAAAAACTAGGCATGCATCACACTGTAAAATATAAGAGGTACCATTATTTGCTATGAATCTGTGTATTCGCACAGAAAAAGCAAAGAAATGCTGACATGTGATGGCAATGACACACAGCGCGGTGAAGATATTATCCTACCCTTATGTAACTTCTCTCTCCACTTTAAGAGATAATTATAACCTCAGGGATTTTATCTTCAATACGAAATGGCCTTTTTCTCATCGTAGACACTTCTGTGCCAGATTGGGAATTCTGACTGGGGATGTGATGACACAGGGGGCTGGGTAGTTCGGGACCGCGTTTAGGAGGTGGTCCACAGATAAGCACTGGTCAGTCCTGGGGTCTATCACTGCCACCTGAGACCCCCAGTCAGCTAGGCATGTCCAAAAAAGGGGATAAAAGGGGGTTCAGAGAGTAGGCGGCCCCAGCAGGCCCTGACAAGGCAATCAGGAATGCCTCACCTCCTAAGAAGCCTGAGCTGTAACACCCACCCCCATGCACACACGTACACACACACACAGATTTGTTTTTATACAATGTCAGAATGTGGGATCAGAAATACATCCCATATGTATTACACGTATGCACAAGCCTATACGTAATAATAACATGTCCCATATGTATTGTAAGTTCCGATTTGTAATAATAATATGGCACGCATTACAAAAAAGAAAAATAAAAGCACCTGTCAGGACCGTTTTGTTCTTTCTGACGGTATATGTTAGCCCTGTCGTTTTGAGCTTTTCCGGTGTAACTGGGGCTTATTTGTCTGACAAATGCATGAAAACAAACATATCTGCACAAACACACATTCATCCAAACACATATAAATATGTGGGCACCGAAACACTGGACATACATAGTCACTTATTGACGGGGCTCAGACCAAAAACACACCTGTCTAAAGTTGGTTTTCTGAAGTGAATCAACCAGACAGAGGATGTGTAAAACAAAGACTGACAGATAGGTGTGAACCTGGTAAAGACCAGCTCGAAAACACAGCCTGCGAAGAGCAGCCCTCTAAAAGGCACATGGGGGCAATGCACACTGGCCCGCGCTTTCTTTCATGAGGAATGACTAAAGATGAATAGCACTGGATAATAAGGAAGGGTGGTTACTTTCATCCAAAAAGTGTGTATGTATGTGTGTGTGTGTGTGTGTGTGTGTGTGAGGGGGATCGGCCAGGCTCCATCTCACTGGCCATAACAAGTGGTCGAGGTAACGAGCCTCAGAGCTCGAATGGGAATTTGGTTACACTGGCCAACATACATCCCACACACCTCCTTCCAATTCACTCACTGTCTCTCTCACTCCCTTTCTCTCTCTCTCTCTCTCTCTCTCTCTCTCTCTTTCTCTCTCCCTCCCTCTCTCTCTCTCTCTCTCTCTCATGCCATTCCCTTCAGCCCCAGTCTCCTCCAATTCTCTAATGAGAAAAAGCTGGTAAGAAAATCCTGGCCTGAGTCCTATATAAACTTACAGACATCTCACGGAAAAGCCCATGGAGAAAGAGGGAGGAAAAAAAAGAATAGAAGGGGGTGAAAGAAAGAGAGAGAATGAAAGCGAGACAAAGAGAGACTAAGGGGGAAGAGAAAGAGAGAGAGAGAGAGAGAGAAATAGCGGGAGAGAGAGAGAGAGAGAGAGAGAAGGAGAGTATACAAAGCAAGAAAAAAATGACAAAATCCATAAAAAATAAACCCATGTATAGTGTCTCAAAAACCTTGACGCATTTACATCCCAATACGGTTAAATAGCTATATTTCTGATTCGTTTTTCTGTCCTTCTCCTTTCTGTCTCTGATTATATCGTAAGCAGCATTCCTATATGATGAAGAAATGGCTCTTTATGATAAAGCCGATGGATGAACTGATTTTGAAAGGATGGTGTCTGCATGCAGAGGAACCCTTCAACTTTCGACAACTCTCGCTAACCACGCGCACAAACGCAAGCGCTCGAATGCTGCACAAAGACTTGCTTATATAAGTAAGCATACACACACGCACATGCATTCAGGCAGCACACAAAGGCTTACTTACAATCACTTCACTGGCACAGTTCTCAGCACATGAAATTAGCTGACTCATTTTTCAGAAACACTTGTCAGTTACTTGAACATTTTCTGACAAATCTGAAAGCCAGGCTGGCATGTATGGGCGGACCAGTTTCGCGCACGCACCACAGCAAACAAACAAACTCACAAGCACAAACAATGCCTCCTTAATGCCTCACAAAGAACCGAACAATAACTAGCTCTATGAATAAAGCACCGGTGTGTGTTCTGGTGAAGGACGCCTTCAGAGTTTACTAAGGCCTGAAGTGGAATTCTGAAGATCTTCCTTCATCAGATATATATTCTTCACTCAGTTAACAGCAGGTGAGACATGGTACAGAAGTAGAAGGAAAAACTGACAATACAGACTGGAATGCACTCTTGCCATTTCTCTAAAGAGATATCACCCACTCCAAAGCTCGAGCCATGCTTCATCAGCTCAGCTGATAGGAGGACATGAAATAGAGGAGTAATTTAAAGGACAGATTAGCTGAGCTGTAATTATAACTTTCATGCCCTGTTCAAATAGCTGCCTTATAGATGGGTGGCTCTGACAGGGCCCCATAATGAGCCTCTGTACATTATTTCAAGGCCCGGCATATATGGTGTCCTGGCTGGAATGTGTTATAGGGGTGGGGGGGGAAAAAAACCCAGAAATGACAGACTCATGAAATATTGAACACTCAGTAATGACCATTTTCTGCATGGCAAGTCTAGACTAGTTTCATCCTTCTGACTTTTAGTCCTTTTTTTCCCCTGACGCCGAATTCCTGGTGGCCAAGGGGGCGGAGCCGGCCGCTAAATTGTGATTAACTCGCGATAGTTAAGGCAAAGATTGCTTCAGGAGTCAAACTCTTTCTTCGATAAATCACCGATACGATAGCGTTTGGCAACGGCACCGCCAATTAAAGCGGGAGTAACAATGCATAAGAAGAAGGAAGCTGCCAAGCCGAGGGTGCGGGCGATATTATGAGAGCGCAGAGACAGTGGCGGGAGGTGCCAACAGCTCGAGCACTTTCAAAAAGAGTGAGAATCCAACACTCAAGATGGAATTGTTTCCTAATGAACAAAGCTTTTTACATGAGCCCCATTCCACCTCCTGAAAAATGCAGCGGCCCTAAATCACATCCCTGGTGCGCAAAGAGGAGAGTCTGAGTTTGGGCTGCTAGAGAGGATCTCTCAGTGAGCACAGACGAAAAACTGTCAAAAAAAAAAAGGGGGGGGGGGAGGCAAATTCTGCAAGCTGCTGCAGTTCTGGGGGCTTGGATGTTAAATGAAAATGCATGAACACAGTGCAAAAATAAGGCTTCCATTCAGTGTTTGTGTGAGGTAGTTTTCCTCTTGCGGTGTGTATACAACGCATTCCCACAGTGAATGTGGAGCAGCGAGCGGTGCGCGTCTAAAAACCTGATGCTATCAGCACTATCTCCTGTACTCACTGCCTCTTCAAAAACACATCCCCAGCGAACAGACACAAAAACACACATGGATGCACACGCGAGCGCACACACAGCCCTCAGGCTTCCAGAACACACTTGAGGAGGGACTAAGAGTTCCTATGAGCTAAGCAGCTTTGTGTCTACCTCATACACAGTGCATTCCATGGTATTAAACACTCATTATATCAATATTTATGTCATTTTAATCCTTTAATACCAGCTATTTCTAAATTTTATCTATTCTTCTCCAGTAAGAACTTGTTTTTTGTCAGTGCTGCCATGGCAAGTGTTCTGATGTGTGATGAAGATCATGATTAAACGAGGCCAAAACTGACCATTTTGAGCAAGAATGCTTCACACCTTTGTCTCATCTTATTGATAAGCACTGGGTGTAATGACACAAACAATTTGTCTTCACCGTTTTCATATTTTATATGCTTTGCTGGTTTTTGCCCATTCCAACTCATCAAATGTCAGACAAAATACACACTGCGCATCATGACATTTTTGGTGATATTATATTTTAGCCATATCACCCACCAATAACAGCAACACACAGAAAGGTCTGCATTCTGACACATTGTACACCTGGATCTATCTCAGTTACTCTGGTTTTAGGTTTCAGTGAATGAAAGGGTTTAAAGATGAAGTTCCTGAAAACATTAAAGACAATACGTTAGTTAAGACAGGCTTAAAGTGCGGCAGGGCTTCGCATCAATAAGAGCCATGAGTACTGGGGATTTTCCATATTCTCAAAACCAGGACGAGGCCCAGCATCTGAAAACAAAAAAAGTACTTCTAAAGAAGTCGTCTAATAATCTGCACCCCTCCTTGTAAGCCTTGAAAATGGTAAATGCTAAACACACCCTGACGAGGCCTGCCAGCCTAGCATTTTCTACTGATTAAGTATGCGTTCTCTTACCATTGTATTATTTCACAGACAGATCAGATAAGCCAACAACAGTCTGTTCTCTGATTTAGCAGCAAGACAAAGAAAATTAGCAAGAAAGAACAACAGAAAGAAAGAAGGGAAGGGGGAGACGTCTCCCCGGTACGCTGTAATATGAGAACTGAACTTTCGGCAGCCGTAATTCTGAGTCGTTACCGCCAGTGGCGTGCCATTTTCCGGAGGTTTGAAGAACATACAGTGATCCTTTCTGCCATATCAGATTCAATCTGAAGGGAAATTGGCAGCGCACCCATGAAGATTGCTCTGGCACTAACCAAGCCATTGGCTAAGAGGCGACACCTATGGGATTCCTCTGCGTCTGCCACAGACTCCAATCGCAGCCATTTGTAGAGCTATCAGTGAGAATTTTCCAGACACCACATTGGGGATCGTTCACTAACCGCTCACACACTCTAATTCTCTCTCTCTCTCTCTCTGTCTTACACACACAGTTCAGGGGCGCCAAATGTTAACTCCTCCAGCCAGGAGGGACCAGAATAAGTCACAAGCCGAGACGTAAGCCAGGGCTATAAAATGCTATTCAGTACAGAGCTATGGGAGTGAAACAAATGAACCGTGGACATAAACACAATGAATCATAAGGCCAAGACAGAGTCATCAGCTGGCATACTGATAGACTCAGACTGCAAATCAAATAACTGGACGGATAGGATAATTTTTTATGGACGTACCTTATGATGTACACCAATATTTAAAAAAAAAAAAAAAAGTCATTAAAGGATTGATAGAATTAGTAGAGATACTTTAAAGACTTTGGACAGGCATTTCACCCTCGGACTTCTTCAGGAAAAGATTGCAAGACTATAGAAGAGATGTGGGACTATGGAGAGGTCCAGAATGCTTGAGGAACAACAGCAAGCTTCTCCATAGAATCTCAAGTAGGAAAGTCACTTAAAACACATTTCCAATGGGAAGAATGTGGGATCGATCCCAGCTACGTTTTAAAGTAGTTTAAAACAGTGACCTTTATGTAATAGCCACAGAGATGTATTAAAGGTCAGGCATGTACACTACACATATAAATAAAAGCTTCCTCCGGTAACAAGCCTCCAGGACTCTCAAGCCACAACAGTATGATGTCAAGCACATACACACCTCACTACATGAGAAACTATTAAATGAGAGTATAGAATGTAACTGGATTGACAGGTGAAAGAAAATGTATTCAACAGAGATGACACTGATCCTATACCAGGTATCGGGATCAGGCGGATATCAGCAGAAAACACCCTGGACAGGTCACCAGTTCATCACATGGCAGACACACAGACAAACACATTCACACCAAGGGGCAACTGAGCATCTTCAATTCACCACAGTCCACATCTTTAGATTGTGAGAAGAGACCAAAGTACCCCTGTGGCCGCCTGGCTGGGAATCAAACCTACGACCTTCTAGCTGTGAGTCAAGTGTGGCCTGAAATACACACTCATAGCGTGTGACATCACGTCATGTGACATCGGCTTTGTATGTATTCATGTGTGCTTCAACAGGCAATAAAGGAAAAATATTGTATTCAAAACATATTTTCTAATCTTCTAATAGACTGAATTAACATGTGTTTGTATCTGGTTTGACCAGATGAGCCTTTATTGCCACCAGGTTGCTAGGGCTTTTCTGTGGGGTGCGCAAGGCACATCATAAAGCAACCAAGACAAACATTCATGAGTCTTGAACAAAGGCAGAACAATTAAAACAACAGACCAGCTGATATACAACACCACAGCACTCAGAGCTAATCTATACTATATGGATTTTTCATTGCATGTTTAATTTTTTTCATAGCCCAGCACAAATACCCGGATGAAATTTGCCCATAGCACAGCACAGCACATTATGCCTTAAATGCTTCTGCAATAAATAATCACTAAGAATCCTCAAGTATGCACAGTACATTTTAACTGTCCTACGTCCGCAAATGCTTTTTCTATCAAAGGTTATTTCAGATTTAAATACACGACCGCTGGGATCAGTCAACGCCATCGCATTCCCACAAGTGAACTGATTGCTCATGCAGCTGCATAGGAGGTTGAATCCGGGAGAAGGTGCTTTCTTCCTAAAGCACACTTAATGAGATCCCTCCTGGCCTGGTCCTTTCTTAAGCAGATTACCTGGGACCCCTGTACCAAAGGGGGGACTTGAGAAAAATGGTGGCCTTTTAACAATATGGAAATGCAGCCCTGCTATCACTGAGGAATCCCAGACGTCAAATACTTCTGTAATGGCTCAGGCCAAGAGAACCACATGATCTTCTCGCTCTTTTTCGAGACCCATTTCATACGGCCGGCACATTCTGTAGGGATGTGGGCTTCTGTGGCGGAGGAGAGAGCGTGAGGGAGACTGAGAAACGAGCGAGAGGGGTAAGACGAGTGTGTTTGATTGGGCAGCTTTTCAGAGCCCACAAGGCTCATCATATTTCCCTGCGAAGAAAAACAAAGCATCTGCACCCAGACATCACAATCAGGTCCAGCCAGCTCGCCTGTCCAAAAGAGCATTCTTTCCTTCAGAGAGGCTGCTGCAGAGTCCATCTCAAAACCAAACACAGCACCTACACTCAGAAGACCCTCTTCAATCTTACATGTGAACCGCATACCTGTCTGACTCATATTATTCCCATCCAAGCAATTTATACGTTTTAAAGGTTCCTCCGTTTGTCTTGGCTTGATTGTATGGGTCTAGGGGAAAAAAAAAAACTTTAATTGATACTGAATCACTGACATTATGTGGAGGTTTTTTGATCTCTGGGGTTCTCCACACTCCCTCAAAATTGGTTATTTAAAGAATCACCAATTGACAGGTTCTTTAGGGAGCCTAAAAGAGTTCCCTAAAGTTTATAACATACACACCTTAGGGGTAAATGTGCTGGAAGTTGTGTCATACAGAAAGAAACTTCAAAGCTCTCGACAGAATCAGTGAACAGGTAGATATGTTGACCCCTTTCTGCATTCTTTTCCACTTTTTTTTGCATTGTTTGTTGCCTCAGAACAAGCATTAGAATGCGAACATGCAAAAAAAATGATGATTTGAAAGATCTGCTAAAAATGTACCCCAGATGTCGTCTTTCAGCCAAGACCTGTGTCTAAATTCTGCTTCTTCAGTTTCGCGCTGGAGCAACAAACACTAACAAACATGTGGCTCACAAACACTAGAAGTCAATAGTCACCCAAAATATTATTGTAAAAAAACTTCTCTCAAACCACGTCCAGATGTTCAGTAAGGTGATAAAGACTCATCGAAGAGGTTTAGGATGCAGTATGACTTATTGTGAGCTATAAAAACTAAACAAATCTTAGCACTGGATAACAGCAGGCCTGGAATTTCCAAAAAAAACTAATTCTAGAGCATAACTACAACTCCTGAGGTGGTTTGTGACTTATCTAAAAAAGTTCAGTGCAGTGTTTGGCAACATGATGATGCTTCATTCATTTTTGTATTTCACAGTAAGTCATACTAAGTCCTAAACCATATCAACAAGCCTGCATTGTCTTAGAGCCGAATATGGTTAGAGTGGGTCGAGGGAAATTCTGGGGATGTATTGTTATTAAATTGATTTGAGTGACCATTGATTTATAGGGTTAGCATTGTAAGTTTTGTATCTCCAGTTCTTAACTAAATAAGCAACATTTGCACACCAAATACATCTTGAATGACGGATACTGACTAAATGGAAATGTGTGTAAATTAGACGTTTTCAGGAACAAATCCTTTAAGGTGTTAAAACACAAAACTAAACTGGCCTTTTGGATGTGAAGCCTCAGACATGCTCTTTCAAGACGTATTTATTTAAAGGAATTATAAGGTGTGGCTCGTGTAAAATCAGCACAAATAGGTAATCAGTCAATGTAATTTGCAAAGAAGTTTGAAATTCACCACTATTGACTGTCCCTAAAATAAGCGGCTGCACATATGATTACACCTACTGCAAGCATAGTGCGAATACATGTCATACATGTATGGAACATAAACGCCGACCTCACTCTCCTGTGGTCAGAGAAAGCCACTGACCCACACAGCATGTGACTAAAAGAAAGTCCTCTGCAAACCACAACAAAGCAGCTGTGCTTAAGTGATTCATGCACATCCTCACAAACTCCCCTTCTCTCAGGCAAGCAGCTACAGCTCCAGAGCTCAAGGGTGAGTCGCAAATTCAGTCGGGGAGAAAAACGGCACTGACTTATTCAAAGTGACCGCTGTAATCACCTGTTCAAGAGACCGCAAGCACACGGTAAGCAACACAGCTCATCAACATGACACTAACAAATGGGGAGATTCATGAACTGCCACAGACAGATGCCGAGTTGGCCAGCTAATGAGCTATAATGACCGCCCTCGGCTTGTCTGTCAAAAATTTGCATGCAGCATTATTCAAGTAGTCAAAGAGACACTGTGACAGCATTTGCAGCGGGTAAAAATTCACAAAATCTGAACTGCAGACTTACAGCTCTGTCTTATTCCATGTAGAGGGAGGCATGCCCAAAGCATCGCCCCATTTTGGAAAACCTGTCACATTCATTATTAGCAGTGGCTGAAGCAACAAATTATTCCTTTCCATTCATTTTATCAGAAATACTAGAAGATGAAGCAATTAAATAGCACGTTATCTAAGCGCAAGTTCAGGGCTGTGGCATTTGCTGCTGCCAGTTAAAGACAGAACTTCATTTCGGTTTCCTTTACATGTATATGGAATTGTGTAATTTTTTTTTTTTTTTTTCACGTCCTTCAACACTTGGTCGGGAGCAGCAGCAGCTGTGCATCCTACCTTCACAGGTGTGTGTGTGTGCTCACGCCCCTGCCGTCCATGCCAGGTGACGGACTTACACTTATAGGTATGAAAGGATATGGATTGCAGACCATTTTCAGACACCAACTCCTGGGACGCGTGGTTTGCTTCAGGTAGAAAAACACAACCGGTGCCAGGGAGGGGTAGGGTAAAGCCTCTCCTTCGCCTGCCGACGCCGCCTCCTCCGTCACCTCCGCCGCCACGCCGGCCGCACTCTCCCTCCTCTGTGCTCCTTCGTCGGCCTCGTTGTCATTGTGCTCCCCCCCGCCGGACAGGTCGTTGAGTCGGATGAAAGTCCGAGGAAGAGAGGACCTGCCCTCTGCTTCCCTGCCTCTGTGGTCCTCACAAATATTTCCTCCATCCTCAGCCATCATTCGCCTCCTTCAGGAAAAATAAATTAAAAATAAATAAGGAGGAACACACACGCACACACACACACACACACACACACAGAATGAGGCAAATGATTTCTCAGTGAGACTTATTCATACATACATATACATATATACATAAATGCATATATATGTATGCATGCATTTATGTGTACATTAATAAGTACATACACACACACACACAAACACAAACACACACACACATATAGATATAGATATAGATATAGATAGATATATAAATATATATACATACATATATACACACAAACACATACATAAATAAATAAATATTCACAATCAAAAATAAACAGGCAAGCAAGACCAATTGCATGGCGAAATTAAAGCTATTTCACAAAAATAAGAGGCTTTTATTCCAGCATAAATCGAATTTTTGATCATTTTTGCAGAGTGTCCTGCTGTCACTTCTAATAGTATGGGCAGATACGACTTTTAATATCTTTGAAATTATATTCAGCTTTGTGTGTGACCTGTTATTGTAGCAGTGGAGGCGAGGCGTTTTCCCTGAGAAACGCAGGTAATGAAACGGAGCTTATTGGAGCAGACAGTGAGGAATGAAGGAGGAAAACAGTGGCACAATTAAACAAAGGCATTCAGGAGCAGCGCGAGAAAAGTGCAGCAATGAGGTACCCGAAACGAACAGGAGAACATAGGAGAACATTCAAAGCTCCAGGAAAGCAGAGAAGTTAGAAACACTGAGCACATGCCTGGCTTGTTTGGGGGGGAAAAAAAGTGTTTTTTTCTTCTTACCTGTAATTGCTTCTGCTGATAAGCCCAAACGCAACTCACTCATCGCATGATCGTTTGTGGAGACAGGAGAAGTAGCCCAGGTTCTTGCTCAGAGAGAAAAGTCGAGCTCCAGGCTGAGTTTACTGGAGGTTCAGCCTGATGGGCATGGCAGCCTCAGCTCAGCCTGATGCCTTCACGATGTCTTGGAGATGATGGTCTCCTTTCCTTTCGATGAGAAGACACCAGTGGAGAGAGAGAGCAACTCCCTCGAAACTGGAGAACACTTTAGTTCTGATGCTCTAGAGCACCAAACTCTGAACCACCACACTGACAGTTATAACCTCATCTCTAATGTAGGCTTTTCTCTCCCTCTCAGCGTGCAGGTATCTTTCTTTTTTGTTGCAAGAGACACATGGCAAAGTCTCAGCATGGAGAGATGTGGGTGAGTGGGTGGATTCCACGCAGAAGTGCCGTGCGTAAAAAATCAAATTCTCCCACTTCCAGTCAGCAAAAGACGCTCCAGTGCTCGAAACCCCTCATCCACACCAACTCACAGCTGGATTCGGGTTCAGTTTACAGGCCCCGCCTCCTCAGCAGCGCCCCCGCCAATCACGCACGAGAAAAAGTCCAGCCTCGCTCCAATTGGCCGGAGCGCCTGCCACTCAGCGGCGCAGCCAGCGGAGGTCTTGAGAAACAGCTGGAACAGTATTGTTTACTGTCAGCCAATAAAAAGCTGGGAATTCTTTGGGCTCGGACCAAACCCACTTTTATGATTGGACCATGTTTATTATGCAAGGGGTTTTGTTAAGGAACAGGGAGAGGAAACTGCACACATGTGACTGGTGGGAGCAAAGTGCTGTCACCTCACTGTTTACACACTGGTGTGAAGTAAGTGCAGTCCTTAATACAGTCATTTTCCACTCAATACAGTTAATGAGAGTGGGTAGAGGCATGCAGATGTGCATCTGTGTCAAAAGGCATCCATCTTATAAATGAAAGTTTCAAAATTTTTCAAAATAAACAAATAAACAAAATAGAAGAGAAATAACAGCCTGTTCATATCATCATTTGCATGTTTAACCCACCCATTCATAGTAACTCATGTAAGTTATGAGCAGTATTCAGCCTGGATAGGGGATAGGGAGTTTTCCTTCGTTTGATTCTTTAAATCATTTATTTAAATGGGTTTCAAAGCAATAGCTTTGGTCCTTTGGGCAGAAAGCACTGTTTATTGGAGAACTATGAATAAATCAACAAGTAGCATACAAACAAAAGCAATAATAAATTATCGGAAAGCCACAGGTTACCCCAAAATCTTCACTGTAAGAAGAGTCAACAAGGTCCATGATATATTCTCACTCTACGCTACAATACAATGCACTGCTCTTTAAAACGAAAATCTGTCTTTAGGGTCAAATTAGAGCAAATAAGACAAATATGATAGTGATTAACTAATAATCATAATCATATCTGTCTATTATATTATTAATTATGCATAATTATTTTAAACATCTTAAGTGGGCTTCATGGGAAAAAGTAAAATACTAAAAACAACAAGTTTAGTGTGCAGTAATAGCATTATATTTTATCATAATTCCCATTCCAGAAACTTAAACGGTACCATCCGTCAGGCAATGTAAACAATACAAAAACAGACAAATCTTTACATGTACAATAACCCCAAAAATACGACTCAAAAAGTTGGTCTGAAAACACACTGTTTGGAATCTGATTTGATTCAGCCAAACTGTTTGGGGTCTTCAGTCACACAGTCAACTAGGAAGAAAGGCCAAAAGTGAGAGGAAAAATACAAACGTAACAGCTGATAAATGTCAACACTGAATCATCAAACATTTTTAAAACACACTAGACACAACATGAGCTACAATTCTACCTTACGTGCACATTTGTACCTCAGTGTTCAAACTTTCAAGTACACTGAGCAAGTGAGTCCGTATCCACCAGAAGACGACCAGGACCCTGAGGCTTTACCACACTGCCCCCTGTGGTGGAAGATGATACAGCAGTGCAAGAGAGGAAAACAGACAATACGGACTCCCTATCTTGACAGACAGATGGAGCAGGTTTGAAAATGATGATCATCATGCAGAACAGAAAGACAACGGTCGAACTGACTGAAAACATTTTTGCGATGTTGATGTTTGTCGTATAAGC
Source organism: Alestes dentex (assembly GCA_037576975.1). Lineage (NCBI taxonomy): Eukaryota > Metazoa > Chordata > Actinopteri > Characiformes > Alestidae > Alestes > Alestes dentex. Next base: position 33,348,177 of record JBBIGA010000106.1, on the reverse strand, counting down.
TCCAAAACCATAGTAAGTAAAACACGATCTAAATACCATTCTAACATTTTCAGTGAAACCGCCTAGACTGAGATATTTCTCTGCAGCATTCTTCACCTCTCTAACACAATACAGGAGCTCTGAAACGTGATACTGATCTTCATTAAAATGATCTATAATTTAATGTGACTCCAAAGCCTGATGGCAATGTGGATATTAATCACTCACAGCACCTTTAACAAAAGGACACCATATGAATTACGCTAATGCAGTCATCATTTTTACATTATCATAATTCTTTATGAATGCTAATTTGAATGGAGGGAAATTATAATAATAATACAAATCTTCATCACTCAGTTTTCACATCCTGAAAAAAAAAATCAAAATGTATTTAGAAATGTACCATTCACTCACCAGACCATACAGTTTACAAATGGAAACCAGGCTGCAAAAACAGTTTCTTTTTCAGTATGTTTGTGACTTTGGTGAAATCTGTCTATTCATTCTATGGTAGATTAGTTCTGAAGTTATTAGGAGTGTTCCATGCTTTTTTTTTAATGAGGCACGATACATAATGGCTAATCAGAACACATTTCTCATTTACATATACAACGATCAGGATATCATAATATTACGACCTCCTGCCTAACATTCTGTAGCTCCTCCTCATGCCACCAAAACAGCTCTGACCCACTGAGGCATAAACTCCAGAAGACCTCTGATGGTGTGCTGTGGTATCTGGCTCTAAGACAGCTGCTGATCCTGTACAATACAAGGTGTGGACTCAAAGGGTCAGACTTGCTTATCAAGCACATCCCACAAATGCTGGATTGAACTGAGGTCTGGGGAATTTGGTATCTGGGAAACAAATTTTACAGTGTGGTTTTACAGAGTTACAGGGTGCATTACCCTCCTGAAAGAGGACATTATTTCCATGAAGGGGTATACCTGACATTTAGGTAGGTGGTACGAGTCAAAGTAACATCCACATGAATGCCAGGACCCAAGGTTTCCCAGCAGAACACTGCCCAGAACATCACACTGTTTCCACTGGCTTGTCTTCTTCCCAAAGTGTCATCTCAGCCGTTCACATGATTTAACTACCTGCGCTTAAGGTCCCCAATACTTCGGATGTCGCGCAAGGGGTTCTTGCTGTGGATGTCCTGGGGGTACCACAACCTACCGATTGTTCTGAAAAACGTCTTAGGACATTTATTTTTGGCAAGACCTTTGGTTCCCCCTTTTAGATGTTTTCTATATTTGTTGTTTAATAATCTTTCTATTTTGTAATGCCTGAGATCTTGTGATGAAAAGGGCGCTATAATTAAAATGTATTATTATGATTATTATGATTATTATGATTATTATTATTATTATTATTATTATTATTAAATCCAAACTCACCCGTTCAAAATAGCTAATTCAACATAATCTTCTCCACTCTACCATATTGTTTTGTATTGTTTTATGTAGATTCTGTAAATTGTCTGCTCTTATGCTTGTTCTTTTTATCACTTTGTTGTGTACAATGTCCTTGAGTGTTTTGAAAGGCACTTTTCAAATAAAATGTATTATTATTATTATGATTATTATTATTAAAAGAAAACGTGACTCATTTGACCAGGCCCCTGTCTCCCATTGCTCAGTAAAGCTAACATGCCCACTGCCCTTTCGGTTGTGGGAAGGGGTTAGCCTGGGCACTCTGATCGATCTGCAGTTTCACAGCCGGATATGTGGTAAACTGTGATGATCTCTGTGTTCGGAAACCTTTTAATCATAGTCAACATTAACTTGTTCAGCAACATGTGTAACAATAATACTTCTTTTTTGGAATAGGACGAGACTATTCTTTACTCCCCACATGCTTTAATGACCCTTGGGCGTCCATGACCCTGCCACTTGTTCAGCGATAGCCCTTCCTTGGGTCATAATAAGTGCCTTGTCAAAGTTGCTCCAATTTTTACACTTGCCCACTTTTCCTGCTTCATGAACTGACTGTTCTAATATATCCCACCGCTTGACAGTTGTTATTGTAATGTCATTCGCTTCGTCTGTCAGTGGTTTTACTGTTGCGGCTGATCAGTGTATTTGTCTTAAAGACACAGTTACACTTGAATCATGAATGTTTCCGTTCATAAACCGCAGAAACACCATGAGCGGACTTCAATCCAAAACAATAAAATAAAATACAAGACAAAATATAGGACACAGTACTTTAATTCTGCACAATTGTGCGCAGCTTATTAGCCCCACATTATTCTGGCATTAATCTATAAAACAGCCTTTTAGAAACGTTCCACTTTCAAGCCTCAAGATTAACATTCTCCTCATTATCAAATCACTATGTCGATTTAAATGTACACTGGCCAGTGTTACATAGCCAATAAACCAGGAAAAACACAGCCACATCCATAAATCCTCACCATCTGTGTTCGCAGAGGGTTATACTAATGGTGTCTACCATCTGCATCATTTGCTGAAAGATGGGCTACACTGCAGTCATTCAGTACATTAAATCAATACTGAAGCAAATTCAGTTTTGTATTCCAGTTCAGAATTGCTGCTGTTTCCATGGTTGGATCTTTATTGACATTTTAATGTTTGGGGTTTTACTCTAATCTGAGGGAAATGTGTTTTCTTGCTGTTAGTGGAACAACCGGTCATTAGACTCTTCTCAAGCCATTGAGCCCTAAGAGAGGTGATTATCCAATTACTCCATTGGTGGGGTGGGGGGGGTGATGGGTTTGCTTTTCTCTGTGTTTATAGATTGGGAATTTCACTCTCGAGCTCAAAAATCCAACCTCATAGCCAGACAGCCTCTGGGCAGTCTTGGGGATGCACTGATTAGCATAGCATGCTACACACAGCCTCAGAGCAAAACGTCTCCAGAAAAGAGCAGATAAGAGCATTAGTACTCTCTCCCCTGGAGGTGATGTCTTTAGGACGCTTGGTGTGGCATTTGGTCACGCAACAGCTTGATATTGGTTGCAGTGAGTCTTAAGACACAGCAGAAACTGTCAAGAGAATATTTACTCTGAGAGTATGGAAATTCAGATTTTCCTTGTGTTTCGGAAATAAAAAAAGTTTGAAGTCGTAGCAAAAACTCGTTTAACTCCCTAGTTGGTGCTACAAAACTTTCACTGCTTTTGTGTTGTCAGAAAAACCCAATGCATTTACATATATCCACCTATTCAGCAGTTTAACATGTTGAAGTTGGGAAGACTTGAATGAAGCACATTCCAGTACAGCAGAACAGAGGTCATTGACATACACACACAGACCAACACATTACATATATAAATGCCTGCAATTTTTGTAAGTAAAACTAAAAGTGCAGGTGGTGTCCTTGAGGCAAAGTTGAGTTTTAATTGCTGGTGCAAGTACAGGTATGATCGTGTTACAGTTTTGCTGCCAACTGTAGGGATGTGCATCACTGTATACAGCCCAGATTCTTACTGAATGTAAGATTTGCCAAATGACAATGCTGGTTCTTAACCTGAAGTTTTGTGCTAGTGATTAACATAAGCCCAGTCTATTAAGCCTTCTCTGACTTTGGCAAACTTTACTGTAGATGTAATTAGAGTTTTAAGAGAAGTAAAAGTGTAATATACAAAGTGTGGAGTATTACATGTTTTGATATAGACATATATATGTGGTGGTGGCGTAGTGGGTGGGATACTTGCCTTGGGACCAAGAGGTCATGAGTTCGAATCCTATCTTAAGCATACCACCACTGGGTCCCTATGCAAGACCCTTAACCCCAAGTTACTCCAGGGAGACTGTCCCCTGTAGTTAGGGAATGGAAGTCTCTTTGGATAAAAGCATCTACTAAATGCTGTAAATGTAAGAGACATTTACAGCATTTCATGAAACGCTTGTTTTGGGGTGGTGGTGGCCTAGTGGGTGGGATACTTGACTTTGGACCAAGAGGTCATGGGTTTGAATGAAAGTCGCTTTGGATAAAAGCATCTGCTAAATGCTGTAAATATATAAATATATATATTAAAGCATATAAATTAGGGATGCAGCGAAACTTTTCGGCCGAAAATGGCAAAAAATACATTTTCGGTTTCGGCCTAAATTTTTTTTAACGTGAGCGAAACAGTGATGATGCAATGATGACGCAACCGCAGCCTGCACGCAAACTCAGATCGATTAGTCAGCATTTTTTGTGTATATGTGAACACGCCAAATGAACTCAGACCCTCTGAAACGAGGTGGTCTCAGTTCGGTTCGCTTTGAGTCCGCAGCACGGTTCAGTTAACTCTCCGAGTTCGCTTCGACTGTTTTTGCCCTATGGGCTTACAGTAGGTTGATCACATGGTAAACCGTATATGTCTATGCAGGAAAAAGCCGAAAATAAAGAAAAAACTGAAAAATACGAGTAAACGAATTAATGATCATAAAAAGTAAAAAATCCAATAAATACATAAATAAAGGGACTTAGACATTCTTGTCAAGATCAAGTTTCTCTACCAAGCTGCTCAGACTCAAAGCATTCTTGCTCTCCATCAGCTGAAGAATGA
>JBBIGA010000106.1:33318099-33328789 GCA_037576975.1 Alestes dentex | reverse complement strand
GCTCGTAAAACCAGCAGACAAAAATGGCGGATCTTCAACTAATCTAGTGGGTGGGGGCTCGACAGGTGAGGGGTGGTCCTATGCAAATTTCCCTATTCTGATGTCATAACAAGTCCAAACGATTTGTAGAAGCAAATGATTCCTGACACCAATATCTTTCAATTGAGTCTGACAATTTTTTCGTGTTTGGGGTGTTATAGGAGCAGTAGAGACCCAAATGGAAATACAAAAGGATGCAAAAAGTGAGTTTTGCATAGTATGTCACCTTCAAAAACAAACACTATAGTTTTTCACAGCTTTTTAAAAATGCAGCTTTACCATGTCCCACTTATTCGAGCCACGTTTTCAAATATCATGATGCTACATTGTTGCTGTGTCACCCGCCCTTAATCACCGGCACAAAAGAGTGGGATACAAAGCGGCCGAGATTACACTGACTAGTTTTCTCCTTGTGGATAAAGGAACGGTCATTGTTTTATGGATTCCTGAGGGAACGGATATGGCACTGGTTGAGATAGTGCCACTCTGCTTTATCAAAGCAGCTGAACTAGAAATTAAATGATGAGAAGAAAAAGTGACTACAGCACGGCTGTACTCTTGACAAACGTTGAGTGAAGCGAGGACACGACAGAACTAGAGCAAAGCCCCCTCCTTGCCAGCTCCCTTTGCAAAAAAGCTCGTTTGCCAGCTCACATTTACTGGGGGAACATGTCTCCCAGCGGATCTAGCAGGGAGGGAATTGGCAGTCGGAATCAGCGTCTACCGACGGCAAATTTGTCTGCTTCAACTCGCTGTGCTATTATGCGTGGGCAGGGCGGATTTTCTGCCTGCCTCTCACACTCTCTCTCTTTCTCTCGCTCACTTTCCCGCTCTCGCTAGAGACAGGATTGAGGCAGCACCACAATGGCAGAGTTTTATTGATTGCGTTCTATTTCCTTGCTTTTGTTTCTCAAAGAGACGGTAACACCAGCTTGCTCATGGCTGTGCTGCCATCTCTCCCTTCCTTTGCATGATCAGACCCGGAACTCAGACCATCCTCATGCAATTCCCACACACAGGCTGGAAAAATGGAAATCAATGAATATTTCAGAATGGCCTTAATATAGGAAAAGGATGTGACTGCACAAATTGCTTAAGTTTCTCCCTCTGTGTGGGTGGATGTGGAGAAAGTGTAGTGTGAAAAAAGCTCCTGAGGCATCCTTTAAATTACCATTCGTGCTCATCCTAACGCAGCCTGTTAAAATCCCATTCATCAATAGATAATCAGCAGCAGGCACACACAAAGGAGAGACGGCACTTCAAAATAATGTTACTCAATGAGTATTTACTATATTGTGTCAAGCTAGAGCTCAACATATGCATACATTGTATGTTCCAGTGCTTTAAACACTAAATCTTGAGAGCTGGTGTGCGTAACAGCGGGCTGTTTTGATCATTCACAGTGCATGGACAGGTTCAGGAAAACATGCCGGTACATTTGACTCTGTTTCTATGGCACTCATTCTCTGTATCTTCGGTTGTTACAACTCACATCACTTGAACCCCCGAAATCTAAAGGAAAGGCTACATTTAGGAGTGTGGGAAGACAGGGAGGTCATTCATAAGAGTTTATTTCTACTGTTAAGAATGGCTAACATTAGAAATAGCTGTCTCCTGTGGCCTGAGTATTGAAACTGAAGACAGTCAGTATGACAATATCTGATAGGAAGATGACAGACTGAGTTGGCAGTTTATTAGGTACACCATCGCCAAAAAGGGTGACATCACTACATGCTGCTATTTTTATCAGTTGTAATTTTTAAAGTCAAAACTAAAATACTGGGAGTTATTTGTTGCTACTTCTAATTTTGAGATTTCAAGTTCTTTCGGAACATGAAAAAAGAGACTAAATGATATTGTAAAACTGTAATTACATATTTACAGTAATTTGTACAGTTATCTGCCTTGAAATTTGATCTTCCTCATATGAATAAGAAGCTTTTGGAAGTAAAATACTAATTCAGGTGGGTTATATAGCTTCAATTCTTATTTAATGTTATACAGGGTTTTAGTTAATAATCATATACAGCTCTATTCATCTTTCTGAAAATTTCTTACTTTTACAGGTTAGATGAAGACTATTTTACAGATTAGTTTACAGATTACTGTATATTTTACAGATTAGAGGTCTTTAAAGTTGTAGAGCAGTATCAGAATAAAATCATACATGTACCGGCAACAACATAAATTTGACTGAAAACAGTAATTCCAAACATTTAAATGGTTGCATATTTTTTATAAACACTACATTGACTATATTATTGGGTACATCCACCATACTGGTATAGTGTAGATTTAAAATTACTGACTGTAGCCCAGTTTTGCTTTCAACAATCTTAATGAACAATTTCTACACCAAAGGGGCAAATGTGGTCTGAGACTACTTTTGTTATTCTCTTATATTCTTACTGCTTACACTATTGTGGTTATGTGTTTTATGCCTTTAATACCTGGCATAAATATGATTTAAGTTGAACTGAAGATGTGACTTGAAATGTGGACCATACTCAGTACAACAGATGCTGGTATGATAGTGGCATGATAGTGGGTGTAGCTTCACAGAAGCGTTTCTGGGATTTTTGGACGGGGAAGAGGGTGGAGGAGAAACTGTGGCGCAACAGATGGGCTACCATCAGTAATTGTAAATCTACAAAGTCGCCCTAAATAATACCTAACAAAATGGACAAAGAGTACCAATACAAGGTATGTGTCCTAAATAAACTAGCAACTCAGTGTTAGCTTTTAGGTGACCACCCATATCATCCTAAGAGATATCCAAGCAGTCTATGTGTGGCTATGCAAGGCCTATCTTATGATCTATGAGGTCATTCGAGCAGCAGTCTCCGGAGCTCCTGAGGGCAGGTGACAGGCAGGGCACAGGTGAAATCCTGACAAACGTACGCTGTAGCTTTGCCCTCTTGCTGAACAAGGGAGGAGAGGACAGGCAGCTTCTGATAAAGGAAACCTTCTGTATTCCCATCCGCCAGTATCAAAACCTGAGAGAACATGGAGAAAAATACCAGTGAGAAGCTAAAGATAGACTGCAGGAGTAGGGGAGAGTGAACGAGGACATGGAAAAAAGGGACACAGAGAGAAGGAGTGTGGAGGAGAGAAATAACAACGATTGTCATAATGATGACAATTAGGTGGAAGAATATAGACAGTGAGTGGGAGAGGGAGGCTGGAAAGACGCACAATCTTAACCCGGTGTAAAATGTACAACGCCATATGTCTTTTTGGTAATAAACAATGAAAGAGTGCAGCAAGGGATGATTACCGTGACAGTCCTATCACTGGCTCACTTCCACTTGACAGTGCTTATATATGGCCCTTCCTGCCATGAGAGTCAAGCAGAGTCAATGAAGTAGCCGCAACTACAGGGATGACCCTGACCTGTCTTTGACTGGACTGTTTCACTTACTTACCATTTATCAGTAAAACATTTCAGACATAAGATGTTTACATCAAAAATTCAAAACTTTTTAAAAGTGTGAAAAAAGTGAAAAGTTGGAGTTTACTCTTTAGTCCATTTAATTTTTAACTTTTTTTGCACTCTCTGCATAACAAAGACTGACAACAAAGCTGTCACTGAAATGATGTTACCCTTAAAAGAGACACTAAAATTCACACAAATAACAACCCACACACACCTCAGCCGCCGTGTACGTTTCTTTCTCATGTGCATTTAAAAGAGATTATTCACGTGCATGTCATGCAAAACCAAATGAAAACAATAAGCAAAAACAGTTCCCAAAGAGTTGTTCTGAAGTTCTAAAGTTCTTGCAAGATTTTTTTAAAGAGGAAAAAGGATGCTTTCTAACTACTGTGCAGGATCTGGCGGACAACCAAAACTGTCACTATCAGATAACCAGTTCTTAATGCTTTTACTGCTTAAAGCACCGATCCTACTTAGGGGAAAACAAAATAAACAGGCATTTCTATCCATCCTTCCACAATGAGAAGGCAATTCACTGCGGGTCTGAAAGGATGTGTACCTGTCAAAAAACTGGCATAGAGAAAAGAAAACAGAAAAGGAAAGAAAAAAAAGTACAGGATTATTGGATGCCATTTGTAAAAACAGCTTCACAAATTTAGAGGTGTCATTTTTTCCATCATTTAGCGCAATGTTCACACAATTTTCACATATTTAGAACTAAATGTGTTAAAAAAAAAAAAGTGTTACGTTTTGGTACATTTTCTTGCTGCGTAATTGTTAAAAGTTAAATTGAAATGTTAACTCTAAATCTAAATGTTAAATCTTAAATCTAAATGTTAAATCTAAATGTTAAATCTTAAATCTAAATGTGAAATCTAAATCCTAAATCTAAATTTTGAGCGCTAAATGTTTAGAAGATATGCTAATTGGCCACTAAGTGCTGTGATATCCCCTCACCAACATGGAGGATTTGCCTTAAATGATCTTAAATCTAAATGTTAAATATGAAAAATATATCTTGCACTCTAAATGTGAAACTTCACAGTTACATAGGGCTCGGGGACACCTTTCCAATGACCCCTCGTTTGCCATAATAGCCCCCCATGATCTGGAGTTATTAGCCGAAAAGCGTTCACCTCAGACAAAAGTAATGGGACAGTTCATGTTTGGGGTGAACAGTTTCCGGCTAATAGCCTAACTCCGGATCGCCGGGGGCTATTATGGCAAATGAGGGGTCGTTGGAAAGGTGTCACCTTTGGTGAGGGGATATCACAGCATGCAGTCCAGCCCCCTAAATTTGTGAAGCTGTTTTTACAAACGGCACCCCATGAAGGATAGCAGAAAAATCTAAGAATCTAAAGGTGACTCGAGGAAAAAATAAAATATGCCAGCAGATTTATTTTCCCAACCCAAAAATAGAAGCTGTAGTAATAGCAAATGGTACATATAATCATACTGAAAAATGTAATATTATTCAGTTTTGTGGTTAAAGGTTTAATGATAAAGAGTAATTCTGTTTTGTTTTTTGTTTTTTTTTTTAACACATTTCATTTGGAAATTAAAAAAATGAAAAGCTGGTCTCTGACTTTTTCCACAGTGCGGTGTGTTGTTTCAATCTACTCTAAATAAGTGTATTGTCATAGTTATTTTGAAGCCTTGTAGTTCAATTTTATTTTTGGGGAATTTTATTTTTTCCCCACACTATCTAAAAACACCCTCTCGCCATTTTGTGTAGATCATGAGGATGGACAAATAGAAATCATCCAAAATGACCTGGAATGACATCATTAGCACACATTTTGTCTTCTTCTATAAAGTTACCATTTGGGAAATAAAAAGGTTTTGTTAGGACAATGACCATAAAGACTTGAAGACAAAGCAGGTTTCTGACTTTGACTCAGCTGGTCAATATATGGTCTACACATATGTATAGGGGTATGGGTAGCATTACCATAAAGCCCAACCATCACTAAATCAGCTATATTGATTCTCCTAGCTAGTGTTATCACATGCCCCCGTGTTCTCCAAGCCTCGTAAAGAGAGAGGAGCCCAGAATAACTCAATCAGGGTCGAGGCCAGTCAGGGGGGCGGCTGACAGTCGATGGTTTGCTGCAGGTCCAGTTAACACAGCAGCAGTGATGGACAGTGGGGTGATCACGCTGGGTTTTGGCTTCCATAACAAGAGGGCTGTACTGACTGGCAATCGCTTTTCACCTAATAATAAAGCAGCAGGAATGAAGGCACATGTAGCCTTAGCGCAAAGAGCATGTGCACACTAAAAGAGGACCGAGACTGCAGAAAACTGTTTGAAAGAAGAAACCTATGTTTTTTTTTGTGAGATGTGGTGTCTAGTGAGACGTCTAGTTCGAGAGTTCTACAACAGACTACCCAAAAGGCAGTCGCAGATATGAGGAACACATTACAGAATATGACAGAGGTTACATTTTAGGCCAGCTTTAGAAGAAAACTCTGAAGGATCTAGTATGCCAGAGCCAGCCGTTCTATTTGCTTTCTGTTAACCTCTCCCAACCGTGAAGAAGTTGTTCCATGGTGTGATTTTTTTTGACAGTCATGGTAACAACTCAACCTTGTAAAACCTGTTCCCAGTCACCTAAGCAGCACAGCCCTTGCTTGCTTCAGAGAAGGCTCACTTCATTGCAACTCGGAGGCCATAGAGGATTCCGCATCATTACCTTCCTGCTAGCAGCCCCGAGCAACATCCTGTCAGAAGTGTGGGGACATCACAAGGCCTGTCAGGAGCCAGACTCAAAGGGCCATGACAGTCCACCAAGGCAGCACATCAATAACAACATGCAGACCAAACACGCAGCGCGGGAGACACTTTAGGGTTACGCAAGGTGACTTTTTTCTTTACAGCTTGTCTCGAAGCTCTGGGCAACTCTACAAAATCATCTGAACATTCTGTCTCACACAGTTTCTTGTTAAAATGTATGTTGAGCACCTGAACCTGTGTCAGTGGTTCTCTGGATGATAGTATGCAAGTAGTGATGCTGACATAAGAGCTAAGTGCCCAAGAACCGAAAATCATCTCACACAGGGCCAAAAAATCTAAACAGAAAGTGTCAAAGCCTGAATGACATTAATTCAGGACTTTTTGCTTTTCATATAGCTTTTGAATTAAATGTAATAGACTGCAATACAGAGAAAAAAGGCAAAGTTCCTAAATTTGCCTTTTTTCTCTGTATTGCAGTCTATTAACATTACTCATAAAAAACGTTACTAATAAAAAACCCTTTATAAATTAACGTCACTCATTAAAAAAACCTTTATAAATTAACGTTACTCATAAAAAACCCTTTAGGCGGTTCCTTTGGAAAAAGTCTGGCCCAAGAGATAATTTACATGGTCATTTACATCACTGTCATTTCCACCACATACATTCAAATATACAACCATTACTTAAAATGGTATATGTTACCTTGTAATAATATATGTTTGTTATTATAACTAGTGATACCTTTTTACCATAATTAGATTTTTGTGAATGGATTTAATTCAATGCCACAATGACCAGATGGCTTAACAGCTAAGATACTGTTTTTACATTACGTAGAGCATGATGTCACATCTTGTGGACAAGTGTTTAATAGATGGGTACTTAAAAATGCGTGTGGTGATGGAAATAACACTGTTTTGTGTGTGGTGATGGAAATAACACTGTTTTGGAAATGAAAAGTAATGTAAAGTAGTAAACATCTATGGGAATTGTCCAAATTTCTGACTAAAATATGACCAAAACACATGTATGTGTGTGTGTGTGTGTGTGTGTGTGTGTGTGTGTGTGTGTGTGTGTGTTTGTGCATGAATTACCTCATAAATGACATGTAATTTTACTTACAAAATGTTAATCTTATTATTTTGATCAAGACCATGTTCGGTTTTATGTTCAGTTTAATTTGGTCTTGTTGACCAACAAAATAATAACCAAAAGAAGTGCTAAACCATAAACCATTCTGTCTTATGACTCATTCTGTTTTCCATTACTGATAGAGGGGAACCTGAATCCGCCCTGTTCCTCCACTACATTCACTATCTGACCTCGCAACAATGTCTATCTCGTAAACTAACTCCCATCTCTAAGCTGTCAGTATCTCCACACAGAGCGACCCCTCAATTCCCATGAGCTTTCTAACCCATGATTCCATCACCAGAAACATGTAGTGATATCCATCTTCCAGTCTGTCAGCTCACTCTCCTGCACACCTAAACACACATCCATCCACACACACACACTCACACACACACGGTTGATTAGTCTGGGGAATTTCATCAGCTTTGTCTCCTCGCAGGACCGAGCTGCTCCAGAAAGCTTGAGGCTGTCAGCACACGCAGGTGGAGCACGCAGCCATTACTCATTCAATTATCTGCTGCAAGTTTATTTCAGCGTGCAACACAGCTATGGAGGACATCAACTTTGTTCCTGGATCTCTGTGACCTTCTCCAGAGATGGAGGCTAATATGCAATTATTTTCTGTTTCCTCAACAAATGAAATAATGGCCATATAAATTACACAGCACTTAGAGAGCTTTAATACTTTGGCCAGAACCAAAATTCGAAACCGAAGCATGTTTAAAAAACAAAAAAAACAACAAAGTTTAAAAAGTGTGCAAGGTAAAAGAACATGATGTATCCTAAAGGCAGAAGAAAGTCTGGAAAAACTAGAAAAAAACTCTGGAGCGGATTTTTGGGGGTGAGCTGGCTATTTACAGATTTCTCTCAATTTTGGTTTATTTTCTCTGACTAATTTTCTTGCCTTCAATGACCAAGGTACGAATCACAATTATACTATTTTATTTGTATTGATCATCCTAGATAACTAATTGATACACATGCCTAAAAAAACACAGGTTAAAAAACTTAAAAATATTACATACAATAAGGTACACATAATGTAGTTTTTTTGTTCCCTGCAACCTGTACTCTAGGTGTAGGTTCTTTAAACTCCAAACAGCTTCTTCATGTTCATGTTCCACATGGAATTAATTGTTAGGGAACCAAAATTAGTTCTTTTATGGCACTGTTATGACAAAAAACGTAGGGTATTTTGAAAGAACACAAATGGACGCAAACCAGAAAACGATATAAAATTGTGACCTGAAGAGGCTGGTTTAATGCTGCATTACAGAAAGCTGCACAGATGACTCTAATAGTAAACTCTAGCTTGAGGCCAGGATATATTATTTTTAGGAATTCTGAAGTAAAACATTTCAGAACTGGAAGAAGTCATTAAAGCCAAACAAACTGTTGTAGTTTGAAAAAGGTGCCACTGTCAAGCATTTCTTCAGATAAAGACAAACAAGAGAGTGAAAAGGTCAACATAAGATTGCTCTTTCATTTTTTTAGCCTGATCTGCAGCAACTTCTCCAAACCATGTCCCTCCAGGCGTGCCCACAGTCTATGAGGGTTTTAATCATGTAGGAGGATTCGGACATCTCTACACATTCGATGCAAAGGTGCATCTGTACATCCCTTTTGGACCAACCAACAGGGTGAAAGTGGAACTCTTTCCTGCACTGACTCATGGCACATACAATTAGAGCACATATATAACAAGGGCTATCCATGACCTGGCAGGGTTTCAAATAACAGTGCAAAGCACCATCTTCCCCTGAGATGGAGCACCTAGGGCGATGCTCTGATGGGGATAATCAAAGCTTTGGTACAAATCTGGGGTTAAAACCTGGTCTTCCCATGCTCCTTTCCCTCAGGCTACCTTGCACAAGCAAAGCCACTGGTCTACAAATTGGATAAAGTGATTGAGAAGATGTTGTAGAGCAGTACACTTTCTTATCAGTTGTTTTCAGTCAAATGAACACTAAAATAGTATTAAAATAGCATAAAATAATATTATACTAGAAAATATTTGTAATGCAGTGCATGTAAAAGGTTAAAGTGAGGTTAAATGAGTGATAGTCATGGCAGGACAAATCAGATATGTTTCCTTAATTTGATCTTTAGCCTCGAGTGTTCAGATTTCAAGTGACCAAATCTGATTTCTATAAATTGCACTGACACACCGGTTGCTCCACTTGCGTTCATGTGAGTATACTGACTAGGAGAGGATCGAAGACGTATCTACAAGCTTAGATGTAGATGTGTACTCTACTAGAAGAACAAATATACTATATTTCACAGTGATGCATGTTTAGCTACTAGAACATAAACAAAACATGACATTTGAAAAGAAAGTCCCAGTCAGCAGATAATAATAGCTTCACTGTTAGTTTTCAGAGGCTAATACTATATTTTACTAAAAGTCACTGCACAACTATAACAAAGCAAAAAATGTTACCTAAATGCCTGACAATAGCTTAAACTTTTCATATATTAGATGTAAGATATGCAGCCTGGACATTCTAGAAACTGAGTCACATGTACAGAAATCCGGAATGAATCAGATTTTTAACCACCTACAAATGAGAACTGAATATGACTAACATGGCTAACCCTAGCACTGCAGAGAGTCGTCCAGTCCAGAGGACGCTTAGTGGCGCCGCGGCTCAAACTATTCCCGCTTTCTGTTGTACACTTAAATTTAGCAGAAAATTCAAGGTATCAGCCTTTGTTTTGTTTTGTTTAATTGTCATGTTGACTGTTAATGTAATGAGAACTTTAATCAAAGTTGCTCAGTGTTGTTCCTCCGCTGTGTGTGTGATGACGTCATCACGACTAGTCGACTCGACTTCGACTTTGATGACCGATAAGTCCACTTGAAAAAATCTGAAGTCGTTAGTTTCTTTTTTACAAAAATAAGGCACAAGAATATTTTCACATTTTCATCTAATATGTAGTGAAAACAACAAACAAACTCACAGTGAAAACATGAAGTGAAAACATGCACTGACTAACTATCTAGAGGCTGTAACTGCCGGGAACAGCACACTGGTGCCGAGCAACGCCGACACGCCGTCTTTGTCCCATCTACGATTCACTCTCCACTGCCATCGTAATGCACTGGGAACCCAAAATAATCCCACACACTCGATTTAAAAGACGCAGGAGGGTCTCATCTGTGCTGTTTTTAGTAGCCGTGTTATGAGGCTTTCATGAGACACGAATCAGCTTGAAGCTAAACTTTTTAAAGGTCTCTGTTTCAGAATTGTGTGATTCATGACTCCGGATCCATTAAATAACTCATGAGTCACGAATCTGAGATCTCCATTGAACCGAATCCTTTGAGTCCTAACTACACC
>JBBIGA010000106.1:33275751-33297873 GCA_037576975.1 Alestes dentex | reverse complement strand
TCTGTAAAATATAAGAAGGTGGAGATATAATGTTTTGCTCCAACAGCAACATATTACATAATTTTACATAATGTTCTTACATCACATTACATATATATTAGATTACATTACTTTATATATATTGTTTTGCACTACAATTACAATATGGCAGTGCTAAACAGTGCTTTACCGATACAATGTTATTTCTAAACTGCTAAATATGCCTTGTCAGTTCTCAACTATCCAGAAACTCGTCAGTCTCTCACATATAATAAAGCCTTTTTTGTCTTATAATCATATCACAGGTAGCGTCTACATGTTTTTATGATTTTAAACAAGGCAGTATTTTCTGTTCAGATTCACCAGTTCAGCCTATATTGCAGTAATAAAAAAGAACAACTGCAACTGTCATATAAATGAAATCAATGGTTGTACAATAAGCAGTTCTTTTGACACTAGAGGTTTTTGTCATTTGTTCACCAGTACCAATAAATCTGGGGCACCTTAAGATGAACTCATTTTACCAAGAAAACTATATATTAGTCAGGTTCTAATACATACACTTCAATCAAATAGAAATGTCCCTAAAATTACATGTATTTTTGCTGGCATGTTTCGTCAAGCTATCCCTTGACGGTGCAACGCCACTGATGGCTACAGCAAACACAATGCCTGAAGAACTTCTACTAGTGCAACTCGGAAAAGAGGAGCTGAGGGATATCTGATCTAAAGAAAGCACAGGCGCTTTGAGCTCAGCACCACTAACAATACACCTGTCAGAATGTTCCATTAGCCCATAGAACTGTGTGAGGGGGCCCATCATCTTTGATTAATGGGAGTTACTTTGCAGGTAGAGATATCCATTCTCAGTGAATTAGCAAAGTAATGGAGTGTAGCACACTAAAGACTGCTGTGATTAAACAATGTCTCCAACTTTCTTCAATTAAAATATCACTTCATTAGTCACCGGGAGCTGTGTTAGCCATGTGGGGGGCAATGAAAGGGCCAAGGAACCCTGTAAAGGTTTTGACAGCTTTTCATTCGGCGCGTACATGTTACAGAGCGCTTCTCAAAGAGCTTTCAAAATCTTGGTCCCACATTCCTCAGCAAGCCACTCTCAAGAGAGCACTCACAGCAGTGGTGCTATTAGTGAAAACAATATCACAGCACTGCATTTACAACGACACTGCTGGCATACCAGATTCAATAAAGCAAGTGGGCAAGGTTCCTCAAAGGCTGGGCCTATGAATTATTTTATTTAAGCCTCAGCATTTTACTTACCAACTGATGGATGCTTCCCGTGGAAAATATTCCATGGGAAGTAATTAAGAACACTAATTATCAAAGCGCCTCCAGCATCACTTCACTGATGAATGCACGGCCTGCCTCAATGAAAGGAATGGAAGTAAAGCAAATAAGAGCGGTTGCATGGGTCCTACCATTCCAGGAGGCCAACATCTTAGAGTCCAGGTGAGGTGGAGGGCGTGCCCTGCGCACCTCGGCCAGGTTGGCCCTGCAATCGGTCAGCACTTCGTTGAGCCTGTCAACACTGAGACCAAAGCGTGCGGCAGTGAGTTCCACTGAATAGCGCACTATCAGCACATTCTGTCCCTGCAGCTCGCCATGCGGGTCCTGTAGACACCACCAAAGTCAGAATCACAATCAAATGAAAGAAACTCCTCAAAGACTGATGTTTATTACAGACAAAGTGGTAAGAAAAGCAACTCAGTTTTGGAACACATACAGTATTATACAGTATGTATAAAAATGCTTGGTTAACATCCAGGCATTTCATGCACCTGTTCGGGCTCGACGTTGCCTAGGTCTTTCACGCCGTAATGATGCATGAAGATGTCGGCTTGTGTCGCACCCCCTGTGGCCCCCTCCACTGTGTCTGAAAGCAGCTCCCTGACCTCCCCAGCTGTCCATACACAGAATGCTCCCTCTCTCTTTTCACTGCATTCAGGTGTGGGCAGTGAGTCTGCATCCTGAGCACTGTAGAAGCCTCCAGACTGTAGAGAGCAGTGTTAAAAATAATCTGAAACAAAGTTCTCAGCTAATACGCTTATCTGAAAGCATTTTAAACACACTTTACATTTTACACTTCATTTTCTAGAGTAAGTGACCCCTCTGGTTCTTTCCTACAGTGGCTCTGAAAGCCATGGTAGCTGACCTCCATCGAAAGGAATCATGTACAAAATTGTTCAACAGTATACTGCACACTATTATCATGATGAATTTCCATAGCAACTAATTAAGCCATAAATCATTAGAAGTACAATTCTAATCATTTAAAGGATTTTAACTGGGCCTTTCATTAACTGGCAGTGGACCATTCATCATCACAAAACGGCCACCGTGCTGGGCCAGTGCATGGAGGTGGGTTGACCTCAAAATGGCCCTAAACCTGGCAGATTAGTCTACTCAGCAACTACGCAAGGCTACAGAGAGAATTTCCTAATGAGTAGAAAGATGACACACCTTGTGGCTAAGGTCCCGGGAGACATAACGCAACACGTCGAGGGCCACATCTGCAAAAAGACGTTCTCCAGACACCTACAGCAAGATACACCAACACACCAAAACAAACCAGTTAAAAATAAACTATAAAGCAAACTGCTGAGATGTCATACATCAGATTTGGGAAAACTAGCTGGGTCATGCAAGCTGGCAACAAGAATAAAGGTAAAATTTCACTTGAAACCTGCCCAATGATTTAACAAATCCTAATAAATAAGAGATCCTAAATTTAAGGATAAAAAGTAAAAAAAATGTAAGACACACCCCCATTCAAAATATCACTGTTATGGCCACAACAGAGCGCACTTCAGAATAAAAACCTCTTTATATTGTGTCTTAGGCAACAGTTTGTAGCCTAATGACACTGTTCCCCACTACTTCCTACACTCTGTGAAACAAGTTAAAGAGAAGACCCCCACATAATTTTGAATAAGCTTCTTAATAATTATGACGTGAAGTTAACCAGCACAAAACCGTGGGACTGAGTAGGAGTGACATTTTTATTTGTAGCTTAAAAACATTATGTATGTGTATTTATCGGTACAGAGTTAATTTAAAGGAGGTCTTTAGAAGCATGTTTTCTTTACTATAATGATGTTTATTTTGTACAACAGCGGCAAAAATAGAGCCTAGCTTCACAAGATCAATTGCTGTCAGCAAATCCAAGATGTAACTTCGTAGAAAAGACATGATCCTAAGCTTCATCTACACACACACGCACACACACATACACACACACACATCATCTCTGCTGATCTGACAGTAGCTAATCTTTTCCAGAGCATTAAAATACTGTTGCCTGGAAACCCCTGAGTTTGTGCTGTCAGAGGCACACCCCTGACAGGTCCTCCTCACAACCCAAGTGCTTGCAATGAGGGGATTTTATTTTGGACTTGACATTTGGGCTCATCTAATTACCTGTATATTATGTTTATTTTACATGTACATTTTGGTGCACCTGATCATCCACATTATGTGAAAGAAAACATGATTCATTTGACCAGTTCACTTTCTTCCACTGCTAATGTCACATCCCTATTGTAAGGCACTGTTAGTGGACAGGGGTCAGTATGGACACTCTGGGGATATGCACCCCATACACAGCCAGCTGAGATACACTGTGTGTTTGGACTCTTTTTTAATATGAAAGCCAGCATTAACGTTTTCAGCAATCTGTGCTACCGTAACTCATATGTGGAATCTGGGCAAACAGGCTAGCCTTCATTTCCCACTCGCATTATTGCGCCCTGGGCGACCCTGTTGGTTGGCCTTCCTTTTTTGGTAAGTACAAACCACTGCATACCGGGATATCCCACAAGACACAGTTTTGCCCTTGTCAAAGTCCTTACACGTGTCCATTTTGTCTTGCCTCCAACACATAAACTTCAAGAACTGAATGTTCACTTAGTGCCTAATATATCCTACCCTAATGTCAGGTGCCTCTGTTACACGGTAATTAACGTTATTCGCTTCACCTGTCGATTATTTTAATGTTGTGGCTGACTCATTTATGTTTTTACACACTCCTTTCTATTTGGGTCTACTTTCAGTTCAAACAATATCCACCAAGCAGTATTAGTTAATAGTCAGCTGAGCGCTATTTGTTGTTTAGAAGCCACAATTGTAGCCACGTGTTCCAATATAGCTGTGGTGGGCCATGTAAAGGCTAAGCCTGTAACAAATAAGAATTATATATTTTTTCACCATAAGGGTTTTAGTTAAGTAATTTTTGTGACTCTGACTGAAAAAAGGATGCATGCGTATTTTATGGCACAGTGAGGAGGATGCTTAGACAGCCAAATAAGACTTCTCCCAGGATCATGGCTAGAGATTTGCAGAAGATGGTAGCACCTTGGGGTCACCAAATAAAAAAAGATACCATTTCTTGAAAGGTATGCCAGTAGAAATGTTCTTTTATCTGACCACAAATAAAAGAACCTGGAGGCCTGGAGTGTTCCAGACGCTGCTGGAATTTTGACTAGAACTGGATTTTATGGTCAGATGAGACAGAAATAAAGCTGAAGGTATTAAAAATGATGGTTAGCCAGAAAATAACCTCATCTGTACTATTACTTATGATGGACTTAAGATGTTGTCTTGAGGCTGTTTTTCCTTAGAAGTGGGAACCGTAGTAAGATATTTGGCCTCCATGAAGTACCAAGAGATTTTAAATGAAACACGGATGTCTTTGCATAAAAGCTAAATCTAAATTGTGTTTAGACCTTGCAAAAGGACAATGAAACAGTATTTGTTGTCTTAGACAATTTATTTCAATTAATAGTTAACTATTATGTTTAGTCAATTGTTCTCACATTTTCAGTCTGCGAATGAGAGGATAACCCCAAAAGACATTTTAATATGGGTGCCAATTATTATGGAACTAAATGTACATTATTATGATGGTTTATCAAACTTGCCTTCATACCATCCTCTTATTGCAAATATTTATTTGTGTCATCCAATAATCTGAAGTGCTTCCACGTGTGTAATGTTTACAGTGTCTTTAACCTGCATCAATGGCTGTGTGAAGAGTGGCTCAGGGATTTTTGTGCTCTAATGTAAGGCTACATAGATATCTAAACTAAAACAGTCATGATTAATTTATTATTAATCATTGTACCACTGTAGTTTAGAATACGAATCAATTTCCATTATAATGAATGAATACTTGTGTGCCCTACTTCACATGAAAGAAAGAGGAACACGTTTTTTTTTTCTTTTTAATGTAGAAGACACACATACAGACAAATACACACCTGGTAAGCAGTGACGTAGGCAACTGCCAGCTGGGCTTGATCATACAGCATCTTCTCAAAGTGGGGCACATGCCAAGAAGTGTCTGTGGAGTATCTGTGAAAACCCTAAGACAGATTGATGAAAGAAACAAAGAAATGAAAATAACAAAGGGAAGAAACAAGGAAATAAATACAACAAGAAAAACAAAAGAGTATAGCAAAGAAAATAAATATTGAAATCTGGAACTCAGCCGGAACAGATTTATTTTCTGTTCACAAAGCAACCACTGGGTTACCTGAGCCACATGATCATGAATTCCCCCCAAAGCCATCATTCTGAGGGTATGGAGAGCCATCTGCAATGCCTCGGCACCTTCAGTGGAAGAGCGATTTACCGCCCAAAATGACATCAGGAACATCAGGTTCACTGTAATGAAGAAACATATAATAGTAGAACACATGCATGTCGTACAGTATGGAGAAAAAGCACAATCTACAGCAGTGCAAAGTTTAAAGAAATGCCCTATAACCACACACTATAAATGTCCTTCAAAGAATCAAAGAATTTTACTAATGCAATAACACTTTACATAATATTTCTGATCTTTTCAGCATCTGTTTACCTGGTGTGGGGAATTTTGGCGCATCTCTAAATCCTCCATACTCCTCTTCATAAGAGTGAGCCAGCTGCTGAAAACATCTGTTGGCAACATCTGGGCCTGCCGGTAGCATTTCTCCTGGGCTAGCTGAGATGGATGTACCCTTCCTCAGAGCATCCACCACTCGTTCTCCACTGGACTCGAGTGCTTCTCTGTTATTCTGCCACTGAGACATGTGTGACCAGCCATTATGATGCTAACCAGATATCTTCAACACCTGTCAACTACTTTAGTGGAACTTTAGCAAGAGAGAGCTGAGTTCAGCTTATGTGGAACCATTATCGATATATAATAGGAACAAAGTCTGCAAATAATATTGTTTTTAATATTATTATTATTATTTTATTGGTGGAATCTGGCACCTCTTCTCCTTCTATAGTTTTTTTTATTTTTATTTTTTTACAAAACCAGTACTGATTGTTTCAAATTTTGACTTTTGTGGTCAAGTTGCCTCTGTAACGTATGGGGAAAGAGAGTGGATGGGTTATGGCAACTGGAAAGCAACAACATGCGAAGTAACATCTGTCTTACAGAGCTAAAGACACAGCAGGGTCATAAACAGACTTCAAGACACTAAAGCTCAGGTTAGTTATAAAAAAAAGACATGTGTCACTATTTGTTGTGGTTTAAGTAAAATTAATCAGCCTGTGAACACAGATATGTGAGCTTTTCCCCCCAGTTTTGGACAAGAACAGGTCGCCCCACTTGTTTTCAGCTGTTCTTAACCACTAATAGCTTGGGAAGAGACAGCTAGTTAACGCCGCCCTCACTGGTTTAACTGTAAAATGCGCAATACACTGAATGAAGACAGTCAGAAGAGGTGCCGGTTCAAATCCATGCTGTAAGCAGAAATTTTAACACAAACTTTTTTTTGCCCATAAAACCAATGTTTGGGTGTCAGACACTGGTTTTATGGCAACCATGCAACCATTTTCTCACAGAAATGCCATTGTTTACCTGATCCATAATCCGCATGAGTATAGTTTTAAATCCAGGTCTTCTTCCACTGTCCTTTGGAGGGAAGTACGTCCCCCCAATGAATGGTCTTAAAGTTGGAGTAAGCCACACGCTCATCGGCCAGCCACCGCCTCCACTAGTTGCCTAATGAAGAACAAGAAAAAAACGTGTTATACTGCATTGCGTAAATTTCGACTGCTGATAAAACCATGTAATGGAAAATTACATTAGTCTGGTTTTATAGTGGATCATACCTGTACAAACGTCATGTAGACTTTGTCAACGTCGGGTCTCTCCTCTCTGTCGACCTTTATACAAACAAAGTTGTCGCTGAGGATCTTCCCAATCTCCTCATCCTCAAATGATTCTCTCTCCATCACATGACACCAGTGACAAGTAGAGTAACCCACTGTGACAGAGCACAATGTACCGTGTAAAATGCAAAGGGGACAAGATGACAGAAAGGGTTTCAGGTTTTCAGATGTGACTTATGCAGTTACCTGACAAGAAAATGGGCTTGTCTTCACTTTTCGCTTTATCAAAGGCCTCTTTGCCCCATGGGAACCTGAAACAAAAGATACAAGCAAATGGGCACACACATTACACATCAAGAATGCATTAATGATGCATACACCCAGACAACAAACAGCTCTAGTGAAAAAGTCTTGTTCTTGACTCTTTTTTTGTTTGATGTTCCTATGTCACGTAAAACCAAAGTTAATGTGATTTTAAAAATGTAATCATTCAATTCAGTTCAATTTTATTTATATAGCGCTTTTTACCAATAATGTTGTCATAAAGAAACTTTACAACGTCCAGGTCCAAGCCCCTAGTGAGCTAGCTAAGGGCGTGAGAGGCGAGGAAAAACTCCCTAAGCTGGAGGAAGAAACCTCAGGAGGAGGCAAGTCTCAAAAGGGGAACACATCCTCATCTGGTCGACCCAAAGAGAGAGAGAAAAAGAGTCTCTACTGGGAAAACTAACAATAGATGGCCTTAAAGTGCAGCTTAATCACTGTTGGAGAGCCATCTACGGCTAACAGAGTCGGTACAGTTAAGAGTCAGTGGAGGTACTTTTGGTTAGAAGAGTAGCTTTAGAGTGTCTAGTCCACAACATGAGCTTTGAACAGCAATAATAACCACCACTGGGCAGCTGGTGGCCTAGTGGTTAGGAGGTTGTGGGTTCAAATCCCAACACCACTAGTGTCATCACTGAGGTACCCTTGAGTAAGGTACCGTCCCCACACACTGTTCCCCAGGTGCCCCTCATTGGTGGCAGCACACTGCTTTACGTGGTGAATGGGTTAAAAGCAGAGAAGAATTTCACATCGTTCGCACGGTGTGCTCTGCTGTGGTGTGTCCACGCATGACTATAAGGGGCCCACTTTATTTTACTAGGATTTTAAAAATGGCATCACATGCAAATGCCCATAAAGAAGAAAACTGCTTACATTAATTTTCTTTTAGGTCCTAGAAACAAACAGAAAAAACACAAGATCTGTGAACCCAGGAGTACTTTCAGGGTAGTTTCTGCCCACAAGTGGGCGGGAAAACCCAGAGAGAGTAAAAATCAGATTTTACTAATACGCTCTGAGTGTTAAGTGTTAATCAAATGTATTGTCTCATTAAGGCAATAGGGTAGACAAGTCCCTCTTGTAAAGAGGTGCTCACCAGTCAACAGGGTTGTGTGCATGCTGCAGTAGGTAGGGGGATCTCTCTTCACTCAGACGATTAGTATGTTTTGGGGGACTCTCATGTCCATCACCCCCTGATGCCATACTCAAGAAGGCTGCTCCAGATGTCCTGTCCAAAAAAGGTGGATCATCAAAGTTTGCATATTAGGTAAATTTGCAAGTCCAGTTAAGCTAATACAGCATCACAGACAGGTCAGATGTAGATGTTTTACTGTGACAGACTGCAAAGTGCCTAAAAATACAAAGTGCCTAGATTAAAGTGTTCCAACCACTCAGCATTCAGCAGCACCAGTATACTGATGATTGACTTGATCATCTGCACCTGTTTCTTTACTGTTTTATGCCTTACACTGGCTTTGTTTGTTTGAATGATTCATATGTAGATCACTGTGTGGTTTAACGTATAAAATACATTCCTCTTAAACTGGTCAGGTTCAGGGACTCGACTGAAAATGGGAGTCTTTGAACGTCCTTCACGAAGCCTGGAGAACTGTTCCTCAAGACTACATCAAATATATATGAGACTATGGCTTTTTGGAAGCATAATATGAAGAAATGAGGGGTGACTCAAGACTTTTAAGAGGACTGTATTATAAACGAACCATGTCTAAATGAGCCAGGAAAGCAAATAACTAAAAACTGGAGCTTACCAAAACCAAAAAGAAATGACATAATAACTAAAACACTGTTGTTTTAAGTAATAAGTAACTCATTGGCCACTGTGGAAGCAAGATAGCTACAGTGCCTCTGCTGCAGTGAACAGCCAAGCTACCGGGCTAGTTTAGCTAATCTCTAGCTTGCAGTGCAGGCTGAATTGATAGCTGTCAATATGATTCTTTTAAAAAGAATAAACATACAGGCATTTTGCTGTTATGCCGTGCTGCTCAGGGCTGAAACACGTGTGTTTCTAGACAGCCTGTCCAGTGAATGTGCCTCTCAAGCCGGCCGGGAAGTTTGTTTACATCAGTTAGCAGCCCTGGATACAGTGACATTAGGTAGCTAGCTAGCCCAAACAACAAACTCAGGGATTATGCAGCGTTGGAGTTGGTCACATATCTCTGACACCACGAGATAAACAGAACCTTTGGCTGTGTTCCATTTTTACCTGAAGCTGCCCTGGAAGGACTTGAAATTCACAAGTTTAGGGGAGCTGTCACTGCCGTGGGTGGGCGTGAGTTCAGACCTCCGCCTGCTAAACAAACTACGACTACGGACTCTGTCTTTTCTCAAGAAAGCTCCACTGAAGAGCCGGGAAGGTCCGAAACGTCTGGTGGAGGAGGGTGACCCCGTCCAGATCAGCCTGAGCATCCTAAACCCAAGAACAGTCCTGTCCTGGGTGCCGACTCTGGCACGGCATTAGAGACCTATGTGTAATTCACACTTCCACCACCAGGGGCCACTATGCACCCACTAACAGCCTAACCTCTTTAGAAGGCCTGTTTGATGAATGGCCCAATTTTCTCACTCAGAGTTAAAAAGAAAAGAGTTGACGTGAAAAAATAATATATAAGTAGTGCATTCAGTATTACAGTGTGTAAATTATTATAGTGTGTTGCCTGGAACGCAGCCAATGAAAATGTGAAAGAAAAGGAAAATACAGTCCATACATGGAAACGTGGGCGCGTCCCCAACACATGTAGTATGTATGTGGCCTAGTGGGTAGGATACGTGCCTCTAGACCAAGAGGTCATGGGTTCGAATACCACCACTGAGTCCCCGAACAAGACCCTTAACCCCAAGTTGCTCCAGGGAGGCTGTCCCCTGTAATTAAGGAATGGAAATGGAAACTGCTTTGGATAAAAGCGTCTGCTAAATGCCATGTGGACAGTGGGTTTTTTGTATATATTACAGAGTCTATAATATATGTAGACAGCACAGTCAATATATGGGAATTAATCTGCATAAGCAACCGCTATTTTGAATGCACACTTTTTGTGATGTTATGATGTGACGTCAGACTGTAATTAAACAACAGGCAGGTGTGTGGGTGAAACTGAGATGTGTACTAAAAGTGTTCTTTTTCTGTGGAGGTGTTCATGAGTCTCTTTGTCCACTTGGGGGCGAGATAATATTCTCACCCCAGTAGTAACAGACCTGCTTTTACTTCCTGCCTCCCTGACAACAACACAGCACGGGAGAAGATGGTGGAGGTTGGAGAAGATGAGCTTAAAAAGCTCGAATATCTGTCCCTAGTGTCTAAAGTTTGTACTGAGCTCGACAACCACTTGGGAATCAGTGACAAGGACCTCGGTGAGCTAAGAAATTTATTATTTTTATTAGTTTTATTCGTCCCTCAGTAACTGAGGCTGGTGGGAGTGTGGATGTTAGTGTGGCCCTTAGCTCAGCTATCTTTTAAACTCGTTTTATCTGAATTTTGTGAGATTTTAAGCTACAACATGGCTCCACGATTTCATTACATAACAACTGTATTGTTTCGAAACTGCAAATAAACCGTCCGACTGGATTTCCTTCTGTTATGCTAGCCGTCATTAGCATGGCTAGCTGTGCTAACTTTATATAGCTGTCTGTGTTGACCATGTGTTATTGTTCATTTTTTCCCTCACAATTTATCATTATGTTGTATTTCTCTAAAGATCGTCTAAAAGCAATATATAGCCAGTGGTCCTGGACGTGAGGTCTGGTTTCCGAAACTGCTACACAAAAATGTGCTCAATGCCTTGTTTTTCAGAATACCTCGTTTGTTATTTGTTAAATCATTCTGACTTCACTTTATTAACAACGTGTCCCCTTATTCGTGATCAGAGACTGTTTAATTTACTTTCACTGGAGCTTGATTTCTGTAGTCATCCAGAGAGCGAGAGAAAGAGAACTGCTTCTCAACCAGTAACACTCATTTTAATGTTGTTTACAGCTGAGTTTGTCATCAGTCTTGCTGAGAAAAACCCAACTTTTGATGGATTCAAGTCAGTACTGCTTAAAAATGGAGCAGACTTTACAGTAAGTGTTTTGCACAAGGCTGTATGGCTTTCAGAATTGTTTTTCTTGCTTGACCTATTAGCTTATTCATCTGAATGAGTTTTGAACCTGAAAATAGAAGTGTCTAGAATAATTAACAACATTAAAAAATGTTTTAATAAAATAGCTCTATGTGAAAAGTAGAAAATGACCGCTGTACTTTACCGCGTTGTTGCACTTGTTCTTTTCCGCTCTTATTTGCAGAGAGCTAATGGTTTGTGTGACTTTCTGTCTTTTAATCTCTGCAGGACTCACTCATTAGCAACTTACTCCGTCTCATTCAAACCATGCGTCCACCAGCTAAAGCCTCCACCAGTAAAGGTTTGGCATAAATTAGTAGCTCTCTATGAATATAGGATCACTGTTATGGAGAAATATAATTTTCTGTTTTGATCTGTGAATTTACTTTCATTTTTGTTACATCATGCAGGGAATGAGCCTGTTGTCAAGCAAAAGAGTGAGAAAGAAAAATTGAAGGAGCTGTTCCCTGCCCTGTGCAGACCAGACAATCCCAACATTAGAGTAAGACTTTCTCACTTGTTTAGATTGTTTGTTTGAAATTAGACAGGGAGCATTCATCATAATTTTTGGGTTTAACAGAACATGCTGGATGAAGATGATGTGAAGGTTGCAGCTGATGCTATGAAAGAGTTGGAGATGTTCATGCCCAGTGCCTGTGGGCCAGACTCAAAGAGCAGCAAGAAAAGGTGGGAAAAGTGTTGCTCACAAAGACAAACATAATTTTGATGCAATCTTATTTGTAATGTAAGTGCAGTGGCAGTATGCACACTTAGAGTCTCAGTTGACAATTGTTGTGAAGCACTAAGAATACAAATACAAAGCTTTATTGTGTTTTACTGTATATATTTAGTACTCGCATGACTCACATTTGCTAAAATGTGTGCTTCCTTTTTGGATTATTTTCAAAAGAGAAAACACATTTTTGCTACTGTTCAAATGCATCAAGTCACATTTTTGTATCCAGTGAAGTTTGTTTTAAAAGAGGCATTCTGGCCTGTAATACAGTATTCTGTAGCATGGCATTGGATGTCAGAATTATCTGTTTGATTTAATTCATTATTTAATTTAATTTACTTTCATAAGTGTTCTCTCACTGCTAAACCCATCATGCGTTATGCTAGTGCATCACACAACCATCCATTGTCTCGACAAATCAAGATTTGAAAAGAATTATTGCAGTTAAGCTACAATAAGACATTTAACTTCCACGCAGTGATATTAGCTATCCAAAATAACGCTTCAGTCCACTCCAGCTTCAAATATTTTATCTAAAGGGAAGACAACATTTCAGTGTACATTACTGTTTCATCCAAGAAAGCATGTTTATATTAGAGGAAGCAATTGCTTTTATACTATTTGTTTTGGCTGGTGCATCTGTTTAAAGTAATTCTAAAACGATTTGCCGAAATAATGTATTTGAATCCAACTGGAATCATTTTGTGATGGTCTAAAGAACTGTACTCCCATCAAATTGTTGAGTTTTCTGAATTATACTTTGGTTACAAACAAATTCTGTTTCTTTTGGAATAAATGAGTCCAGATTGTAATTAGACTGATGTCCCCTTCAGATCTGAAGCCAGCAGCAGCAGGAAAAGTCGGAGGAGTAGGAGTCGCAGTCGGAGTAGAGATCGAGATCGAGATCGAGAACGGGACAGAGACAGGGACAGGGACCGAGACAGGGAAAGGGACAGGGACAGAGACCGTGACCGTGACCGTGACCGGAGGAGGCGCCACCGGTCCCGTTCCCGCTCAAGATCACGCTCCCCAGTGAAAGAGAGGAGGCGCAGGACTCGTTGGCATTCCCGCAGCAGGTCCAAGAGTCCTGGCCAAGGAGACAGAGAGAAGGGCTCAGACCGCTGGAAGGACAAACATGTGGACCGTCCACCCCCAGAGGAACCTTCAGTGGGTGACATCTACAACGGCAAAGTCACCAGCATCATGCAGTTTGGCTGCTTTGTTCAGCTAGAGGGACTGAGGTTTGTTGCTATGGTGTGATGTACCTTGTTTGAGAGTAACCGTTTATCTAATTTTTTTATATTTCTTAAGATATTTCTTAAGCAATTATGTACTGTATTTTGCTTTAAACGTTTCTAATAATGACATTGTTCTTACCTTTTTCAAATCCTCTTTGTATAAAGGAAACGATGGGAAGGGTTGGTCCACATCTCTGAGCTTAGGAGAGAGGGCAGAGTGGCAAATGTGGCAGACGTAGTCAGCAAAGGTCAACGGGTGAAGGTCAAGGTGTTGTCCTTCACAGGCTCTAAGACCAGCCTTAGTATGAAGGTAAGTGGAGAACTGACAAATGCAAGGTAGTTGCACATCTGCAGCTGAGATCACTAGATGAGGTGGTCTTGTTTTGCGCATGCTAATGGCTGGTTTGTACTTGCCTTTGTCAGGATGTTGATCAGGACACAGGTGAAGACTTGAACCCTAACAGGAGGAGGAATGTTGGGGGAGAGGGTCAGGAGGAATCAGCCATGCGAAACCCAGACAGACCAACCAACCTCAACCTGGGCCACGCTCCTGAGGTGGAGGATGACACACTAGAACGCAAGAG
This sequence comes from Alestes dentex, assembly GCA_037576975.1. NCBI lineage: Eukaryota > Metazoa > Chordata > Actinopteri > Characiformes > Alestidae > Alestes > Alestes dentex. The sequence goes on along the minus strand of JBBIGA010000106.1, from coordinate 33,283,778 downwards.
ACTCACCAAGATCTCTGATCCTGAGAAATGGGAGATCAAACAAGTATGCATTCAATCAGATTTGAAGTTCCAGTAGAAGGATGTTTTTACTGTAGAATAATGTGTTGCTGTTTCCTAACTAAATGAGAAGGCTGAGAGTTAAATCTAGTTTGTTTGGAGGTTTGTGTAAACTACAAATGCTTGGAGTAATGTCACTGCCTCTAGGTGGCACTAATGAGAGCTTTGCAGCTGTGATTCTCTGTTGCTGAATGCTACAATATTAATAGTGTATTGTTAATTGTTTTCTGTTCCAAGATGATTGCAGCCAATGTACTCTCCAAAGAGGAGTTCCCAGACTTTGATGAGGAAACAGGGATCCTGCCTAAAGTTGATGATGAAGAAGGTATGCTGGAGCAACTGTTACTTGCATGAAGTGTTGGTCATTTAATCACCTTTTTAAATAGATGTTGTCTATTGTTCTTTGAGAATTTGTTGATATTTCTGTCTTTCAGATGAGGACCTAGAGATTGAACTGGTAGAAGAGGAACCTCCTTTCCTTCGGGGACACACAAAACAAAGTATGGATATGAGCCCTGTGAAAATAGTGAAGGTAAGTGAACATTCCCTTAGATCATGCAGCATGCCGCATGTTGGGAAGTGTGTTTAGTTGGTCCTCACTTGCTTCTCTTGATCTTTTTCAGAACCCAGATGGATCTCTGTCCCAGGCAGCTATGATGCAGAGTGCTCTGGCTAAAGAGAGACGGGAAGTGAAGCAGGCTCAGCGGGAGGCTGAGATGGACTCTATCCCCATGGGCCTCAACAAGCACTGGGTGGACCCCCTGCCTGATGGTATGCAGTGATTTCATTTATTTATTTTCTTTTACTTGATAACTGTGGTATCATTCCTCACTGATTCAGGTAGATGTCTACAACGATAAGCTTAAATTGCAGAGTGTTTGAGACAGATTAAAAATCTTGAATATTCACTGTTTGTTGTCTACTGCTAAAACACAATTGTCTTAAATGTTTTCTAATTCCAGGTAGATATAGGTAGGTAGTCTATAATGAAAAGGCTAAGTTTTAGAATGTTTAAGACCATTGGTTTAATTTTATTTCTGATTTCCTGTATATTTACTGTCGTGTGCAAAAAAATAAATAAATAAAAAAAAACAATCGCCCTAAACATTAAGACTTCAGGTAGCTGACTAATGATAAGCTTAAGGTTTAGTATATTTAAGAAATGTTTTTTCCTCGTTTTAATTTCCTGTATATTCATTTCCTGTCTTGTGCTTAAAAAGAAGCATTTGTTGCATAATATTGTGCCAGACCTCCCCAATCTGAGAGACCTCTCTGTGTCTGATGGCCATCTGGTTTCCTGCACACTTTTAAAAGGGCGGATATACGCTTGGCTACAGTTATCTTTGCTCCCTATATGCCCTCTGGCTTGGCAAGAGTCCATCATGTTAGTCTCTCAATAAATGCACTTTGCTTTCTCTCCACACGCCTACCAACCTCCCCCCTCACGTCTGCAACATACGCTACACAGTTGATGGAAGGCAGATTGCCGCCAACATGAGAGGCATCGGCATGATGCCTAACGACATCCCTGAGTGGAAGAAACACGCTTTCGGTGGCAATAAGGCCTCATACGGGAAGAAGACACAGCTGTCCATCATTGAGCAGAGAGAAAGTCTGCCCATCTACAAGCTCAAAGAGCAGCTCATTCAGGTCTGTGCTTTACTGATGACAGTGCTGAAGCTTCACTACAGCTCAATTAAAAAAACAGCACCAGATAACTTTAAACATGCCTCACCTCACCTCGTTCTTTTAAGACTTTTTGTTAATGTTCAGTGGATGTCGTGTTTATGGGTCAGTAACCATGTGTACAGAAAAACACTGTGTACAACCATAAAGATAACTAGGCTAGGCCTAATGTTACACAAGTTACTGATCACATGTTAGGAATAGGAATCATATAGTAGTGGTAGCTTACTAAGTTACAGTTACAGGTTTGATGAACAAAGCTGGAGCCTGACCTCCATTAGCAAGTAATGTAACATTACTTGATAAATATGTGATGACAGTTTCACCCTTGTGCTGAAACGAAGCCATAAATATTTTTTGGGAGATGTAAAGACAATCAGGTTTACACTATCAGGAAAATATGGTGGAAGCATCATAATAATTGTTTCTCTGTTTTTGTGATGTCTTTGCAGGCTGTTCATGACAACCAGATCTTGATTGTGATTGGGGAGACAGGCTCTGGGAAGACCACTCAAATCACTCAGTACCTTGCTGAGGCTGGATACACTACACGCGGAAAGATTGGATGTACACAGCCCAGAAGAGTGGCTGCCATGTCTGTGGCTAAGAGAGTGTCTGAGGAGTATGGATGTTGTTTGGGACAGGAGGTGAATACTTGTCACTGTATATTAATGTAGATGTCAAATCTGTGGCATCCATGCCTGTGAAAATGGTTTTATTTTGCTGTAGTTACTTGTTGCCTAAGATTTCTCAAGGAAGACTATGATAACATAATTCTGTGAATGCAGGTGGGCTACACTATCCGGTTTGAGGACTGCACGAGTCCAGAAACGGTCATCAAGTACATGACAGATGGTATGCTGTTGAGAGAGTGTCTGATTGACCCTGATCTTGGCCAGTATGCCATTATTATGCTGGACGAGGCTCACGAAAGGACCATCCACACTGATGTGCTCTTTGGACTGCTCAAGAAGGTATGGCTGCCAAAGAATTACTGTCTTAACTCTTGGTGAAATATATATTACCTCATGAAACCAGTAAATCTTCCAGAAGTTCTACTAGGTTTCTTTAAAACTCTTAATGACTAAAGTTTGATAAGGTATGATTCACAAGTATCCCTGACAATGCCACAACCAAGAGCCCAAGAGAGAGTAATCTTTGGGAGTGCATGGTGGCCCTTCTTCTTTCTAGTGATTTTGAGTGGTGCTTACCAATGTGGTCTACCTGCCTGTCCTGGCACCATATGCTAGCCTTCAGGACTAGCTAGTGGATGGTTTGGAATTGGGGGTGATTTGCATTTTATGTACCAAACATGGTTTTCTATGGAGAAATTAAGGACAGCATTTCTTTTATGGATTTTCCATTGATATTCTTTTGCCATTTTTTTTACAGACTGTACAGAAACGCACAGACATGAAGCTCATTGTAACGTCTGCCACTTTGGATGCTGTGAAGTTCTCACAGTATTTTTATGAGGCACCTATTTTCACTATTCCTGGTCGCACTTACCCAGTAGAGGTACTGTACACTAAAGAGCCTGAGACCGACTACCTGGATGCCAGTCTGATCACAGTCATGCAGATTCATCTCACAGAGCCACCGGGTAACCACTCATCTTCTAGATAATCTGGAATACTTCCCCTCTGTACATCTTTATTGGTCATTGATCGTTATCGCTTCTAACTTCTGGATATATCTGCAGGTGACATTTTGGTGTTCCTGACTGGTCAGGAGGAGATCGACACAGCATGTGAGATCCTGTATGAGCGAATGAAGTCCCTTGGCCCTGATGTTCCAGAGTTGATCATCCTCCCTGTGTACTCTGCCCTGCCCAGTGAGATGCAAACCAGAATCTTTGACCCAGCTCCACCTGGTAGCAGAAAGGTGAGATCATCTCTCTGTCCTCTGCAAAAAAAACTACATTGAAACACAGCACATGCTTAATGGTTTGTTTTTTTGTTTTTTGTTTTTTGTTTTTTGTTTTTTGTTTTTTTTTAATTAATTTATTTTTTCTGCATTTTATTTTTACATAGGTGGTCATTGCTACAAATATTGCTGAGACTTCTCTGACAATCGATGGGATCTATTATGTGGTGGATCCAGGATTTGTCAAGCAGAAGGTATACAACTCCAAAACAGGCATTGACCAGCTAGTGGTGACCCCAATCTCACAGGTAGGTTTCTTCCATTATTAATCACCTAAACACAATACACCTTAGCTCTGTGAAGCCCTGGATCTGACCTGTGTGGTGTTTCAGGCACAGGCCAAGCAGCGGGCAGGCAGAGCAGGCAGGACTGGACCAGGGAAGTGCTACAGACTGTACACGGAACGTGCATACAGAGATGAGATGCTCACAACAAATGTTCCTGAAATCCAAAGAACTAATTTGGCCAGCACTGTGCTGTCACTCAAGGTGGGCCCTCAAACACATTCATAGACCTCCTGTCTGTCCCATCTTGTAACTTAACAATTATCTTTACAGCTTGCAGAATGTTGTGAAAAGTAGTTGTGCAATTATTAATCCTATCCTACTTTTTATCATATCCTACTTTTAATGAAACATTTGTTTGTATGCTATTTGGAAAACTGTACCATCTTTTTTTTTTCCCTTTCAGGCTATGGGCATTAATGACCTGCTTTCATTTGACTTCATGGATGCTCCACCTATGGAGACTCTGATCACAGCCATGGAACAGCTCTACACACTAGGAGCTTTGGATGATGAGGGGCTACTCACTCGTCTCGGACGCAGGGTATGAGTTCTGGATGACTGTCTGTTTGTCTGTGTTTAAATATGCATTTATGTACCTTATATTACTGTTATATGATTACAGTTGTAAAATACATTCACAAGGGCTGATGTCTGCTTGTGCAGAATTTGTGAAGATGAATGCTGAACAGTCTTCCCCTCGCCCTTTCTGTTTTGTCTCAGATGGCCGAGTTTCCTCTGGAGCCTATGTTGTGCAAGATGCTTATCATGTCCGTCCACCTGGGCTGCAGTGAAGAGATGCTGACTATTGTGTCCATGCTCTCTGTACAAAATGTGTTCTACAGGCCAAAGGTAATGGCGCAGGCCATTTAGGGTGATCACACCTACTCTTTGTTCATGTGAAGCAGAAAGTGGCTACAGGGATAGATTAAATAAGGGTAAAAAAAATAAAGTCTTATTGGCCGTGCAGTTACTATTAAAAGACGTGATTAGCATTATAATCACATACTCAAGCATGCCTATGAAGAACACAAAATTGATGGAGCACAATCAAGTCAATATTTCTTGATTGCTAAATCTCTAAATCTATTATGTCAGGACAAACAGGCTCTGGCTGACCAGAAGAAGGCCAAGTTCCACCAGCCTGAGGGAGACCACCTGACCCTACTGGCTGTGTACAACTCTTGGAAGAACAACAAGTTCTCTAATCCATGGTGCTATGAAAACTTCATTCAGGCTCGCTCCTTGCGGCGTGCACAGGATATTCGTAAACAGATGCTGGGCATCATGGACCGGTGAGGGAGAACAAGCCCATTTGTGTAATTTTGGCACAGCTTTACTTGCCTATTCCTGAAACTTTATACTGTCTTAAAATAATCAGATTCTAGGCAGTCAATGGAACGTGTTTCTTTTCTTTTAGACATAAATTGGACGTGGTATCATGCGGTAAGGCCACCGTGCGTGTACAGAAGGCAATCTGCAGTGGCTTTTTCCGTAATGCAGCTAAAAAAGACCCCCAGGAAGGCTACAGGACCCTCATAGACCAGCAGGTGGTTTACATCCACCCCTCGAGTGCTCTGTTTAACCGGCAACCTGAGTGGTATGTAGGCCTTAATAGTGTGAAAACAGCAGTGACTTTATAGCCTTGTACTTGTGCACTCTTGTTCTAACTTGTTCTCTTCTTCTTTCAGGGTGGTGTACCATGAATTGGTTTTGACTACCAAGGAGTATATGAGAGAAGTGACCACCATTGACCCTCGCTGGCTGGTGGAGTTTGCTCCAGCCTTCTTTAAAGTGTCAGACCCAACTCGCCTCAGCAAGCAGAAGAAACAGCAGCGTCTGGAACCTCTCTACAACAGATACGAGGAGCCAAATGCCTGGAGAATCTCCAGAGCTTTCCGCAGGCGCTAGAATGCCCTTGCAAGATATCCATAGACTGCCATTGTCCTCTAATGCTCTTGCTAAGTGGTGGATCCATACACACACCATTGAGGCAAGACAGGAATCATGGACAGATAGTGAGGCACAGGTAGTGCTTTTAACATTCTCATTTGTATGCACCCATACAAATGCTAAAAGGTTTGGAATAAACAAATTTACAACATAGATGTTGTAACTTATTGTGAAACTTCTTTTGGTTCCTGTTTTCTAAGATTGTTTGTAAAAAATTATGTATAGAGTTATACCCGGTCATGCAGCTCTTATGCAATGGAAAATAAATTGATCTTAGGCAGGCAGTCCCCCAGTGACTGAAGTGCTGACAGGGAAGGAGGTTGTGATCAATTCAGTTAGTTCTTTTGGTTCCTTCTGCTTCCATCTCGAACCATCCTTATTATAGATTTACAGTCATTTATGCACCATGACTCAACACAGGATCAGTACACTCAACCAGAGCAGCATTTTATTATAATTGTGTTTTGTGGCAGGAAATTATTGGGAATTGAAATGTGGAGAGGTTTTTATGTTGTTAACCCTTCTTTTGTATTTAATCATCTGGGACCGTTTCCGCGCTGCGTTTAATAAACCTTTGTTTTGTACTCCACAAGGTTCTTTCTGTTGCTACTGTAATTACTGATATTTGTTTTGCCTCTGGGGACAAAATTAATTTAACTGTGCATTACCCGTGTCACTTGAAGCCCATGGGGGGGGGGGGATGACATAAAAATGCCAGCTGGTTTGGCTACAATCAAAGATAGTCACTTAACTTGAAGTGTCTGTAAAGCCAAGAGAGTTTATTTAAACAGCATAAACAGAGCAGATTTACTGAGGAATATGATTTGGTTAAAAAAAAAAAACAACACTGGAATATTACTGATAAACATTTTACTATTTATTTATAGTATTATTCAAGTTATTTGGATTATAGTGTTACTGCTTCTTTGAGAAATGCCCTCCTTGGACTACAGGTCCAGCACATTGTTCAAGCTGCAGTTTAATGTCACCTGACTAGTTGCTGAAAGAGTAGTCATGTGACTGATATTTACATCATGGAAGGCAGATCTGTGTTGAGGCGTCTATTAAACAAGACTTCAGGAACACTGGAAAGCATCAAAGTGAAAGTGACGCGTTTCGTGACTTTTGCCACATGTTTAGTGGATACAGATTCCAGTGAACTGCTATACTGGAGGATATAGATCTGGCTTGTTTACATCCTTGTACGCTAAAGGTGTTTGTTCAAAAAGAGCCCTTTGTCACCCATTGATCAGCATTTTTTTTTCCAGCATGTTGCGTAACTAAATCATAGATAACCTCCTCACCTTTGTATCCTGGAAACCAGTAACTTTTCAGTTAACATTCATTTAGGGTACAAGAGTGGGGAAACTGGTCTCAAAGTATCGTAGTAGTAATATTGGGTCTTTATTAAGCCACTCGTTGAACCACAGTCACGTGTTCGTATTGGACAGGCCTCAGAACTGAGCGTCCCTAGTGATATTAATTTAAACAAACCAAAAAAAAAAAAAGAACACCGTAGCCTTATATACAAGTGGATGGGGTTGGGCATGTGCAATAGGTGCATGGGAATAAGGGGGTAGGGGTAATGGGGCTGTTGGTGGCATTAGTACATGTAGCCTTTGGAGTAGGGCTGTGGGCCCAGGTTGGTGGCAGCTGGTTCGGAGGGGTAAGTCACACCCTCATCCAGGTGGGACAGCGGCACCGTGTCCTCCTCGTTCACGTAGCGCTCAAACTCGGCCTTCAGGCTGGGTCGCTGATTGTCGGGGAACGCCAACGAGATAAGCGCTTCTGGCTCGCACACAAACTTGTAAACGTAGCGTTCACCTGCCACCTAAACACAGAGGTTTTCGATTCAGTTACAATGAAATCTGTCGTGTGAATGAAGGACACATTAAACTTTATACCTACAGGTGGTCCTCAGGCTATGACAGTCTCATCATGCGACGTTTCGAGTTTACGACATTAGCTCCCATAAATAGTTTGGTTGCGCATGGCGGAAGAATACGCAAAATACGCAAATAACTCGGCGTGTGACTGAGGGAGTTGGCGTCCCCCTGTACACATACCTACGCCACTTTGGACTGTTAAAAGACTTTTTTAAACTCATTTTTTCTTTTTTTT
>JBBIGA010000106.1:33231029-33275403 GCA_037576975.1 Alestes dentex | reverse complement strand
ATATACGTCCTTTTTCCTATTGCTGTGGCTTAGTTGTGTTTTTATGTTGTCTAGATTAGGCTGTTAGGATCAGTAAGTAACTGAGGCTAGGGTGTGTTTCGACTAACACCACAATTCAGGTTACATCACTGTCGAAGGAACGGATCTGTGTCGTAACTCGAGGACCCCCCTGTATATAGATTCACAGTAATCAGTCACAATCTTTAAGATTTATGTCTCATATTAAAAAAAGGTGGGCTTACGAATCTACAGATGAAACTGACTTATGCCTCTTTTTAAATATGGGGGGAAAATCTTAAAGATGATGATGCTTAAATTCATGTGTAACATCATAACTCAGCAATAGTTAGTTAGGGACCCGCTGGTACCTTTTGCATAATTCCCTTCTCGTAGTAGTAGCGCAGGGAGCGGCTCAGTTTGTCGTAGTTCATGGCTGGACGGTTCTTCTGCATCCCCCACAGTCTGGCTACCTAAAAGAAGGAGAATCAAGGAGTGATGAGAAAAAGCAAGCATGTTTTGAAAGACTACCAAAAAGTTGCAGTGGGCTTTCACATGCATGAGGACAGTGTTACGTTTGTTCAAAATTACAATTATATTGAGATCTGTAAAGCTGATGTTTTCATTTCAAAGGTCATTGTGCATCATAGCATATGATAAAACCCTTTCCTGCTGCAAGGTTGCAATCTTGATGAGTTCTCCTAGAATCATGGGCACTGATATGAGCTCACCACTGGAGGGCGTTATAGTGTTTAGAGGTCAGGTTGATGAAAAGAGGATTGCACATGCTGACAAGGTTCCTCTTTATGTTGCCAAAATGCCTTTTAACATAAACTGAAATATCACAAAAGTTTCCTCTGGAGGTAATAAACCGCTGAGTGTCGCATCATGACAACTTTCTTCATCAGTGAAGATGCAATACAGTATCAGAATCTCTACGTTTTGTTAATGAACATTATTGAAAACTCACTTTAGCTCAAGTTTGAATTGTTATCCAGCAATAAAAGCTTCGCTCCTGTCAGACAGGGCTGCGTACAGTGGTCCCAGAGGTGCTGATTTTGTTTGATCTGTCAAAAAGCTCTCCAGTCTAATTGCAATAGTAAAACTCTAGCAGTTATGAATGATTAATGCAGTACAGTAGAGCAGGCCTGATGGAGGCATCTCTGGATGACAGTCTGCTGACTCATGCTATTTAGTCGTCCACTGACCACAGACAATGGGAGGTTAACATTCATGCCTCGGCAACAGCAGCTCGCTTCGACTCGGAGTGGAGAGTTGTAATATTTGGTAATGGAGCCGTACTCCATTTTGTTTCACTCTGCTGTTAAGTGGGGTAAATAATGCATAGCTGCTAATGGAGGCTGGCTTTGGGTGGCTGGGTGGGAACAGAGGAAAAGGGTGTTCATCACAGAAAACTCTTCAACCTTTTTCCATCCTCAACTAAAGCTACTCTCCAAATGTTTTCGCAACTGTCATTTTCTTGAAGCATTTGAAGTATTTGCATCTAGAGAACCCAGAGAACCCTTCAGCTCTTCTGGTTGTGGCATTTCCAAAACATATTAGCATCAGTTTCCTTACACTCGAATCACCTGCATCAAATCAAAAGGCCCCTCGTAGACCCTTACCTCTTCTGGCTCAATGAGTTTGAACTCCATTCCACGGCCAGTCCAGGCAATGAAGTGGGCATTGCCAGGATCATCCAGGAGAGCGACAAGAAACTGCCACAGCTGCAGTGAGCCACGCCGCTGATAGGGGGCACCTTCACGGAACACGTTGCCCCCCTCTTGCTTCACCTCACCTGAGGAGGAGAAGAGAGAGATGTCAGGTTTACCAACTCTACACTTACAGTGATGATTCAGAAAAAGTGACTGGCAGGTCAAAGGGGCATTCCATTCAAAGAAAAAAAAAAACGATGCAACATCTTGTAAACATGCCTGCTGACCTCCTACAGTCGTGGACCAACAGTCCTGAGAGTGAGGTTTTATGGTTTAAAGACGAGAAAACAGTTCTGATGATGAAAGTGGGAGTGACTTTTGAAAAACTACTAGTGAAGATACTTAACCCTCATAGTAAAAGATTAGTGAATGTTGTGGTTTTATTTCTGTTGTGGGTGTGTGTGTGTGTGTGTGTGTTTTTTTTTTTCTAAGACCTCAAATAAAATAAATTTGGGCATTTTTGTTCTTTATGGATATTTGTGATGCCATTTTTAAACCCCCAGTGGAAGTTATTATCCTATCCATGTTTTTTAAATGACAATTTAGTTCTATGCCACAAAGGAACACCAAACAAAGCTCAGCATGACGTCTGTCACCTCAAGCATAAACACAAAGTGGGGGAACTTCCATATAAAGAGCTGTTTTGACAACAATTTGCCATTTGTTGCGCTCGTGCTCTACGGGTTAAAAGGAAGCTGTTTAAACAGTTTGTTTCGGATTTGTGGCGAATTCCAGATAGCTGCTGGTAGTTGCCAGTGATCGTGTCCTTATTTATTAGGAACTGCATCAGTGGTTTATCGGTTGGTTGTTTTATCACCATGGGGAGCGGTGGAAGTTTGTTGAAGATTATTGAAGATTGCCAGTGTTTGTATGATGTATTTGTGGAATTCATGTTGGGTTTGGTAGTGCAAGAACATCGAAAACTGAAAAAGGAGACAAACTTGTGAATTCTCTTCTACCAACAAGGCAATGAGGGAGTGCAGATTGCAATGCTGAATATGCAATGCAGTTTATTATACAAATAACAAATAACATTTGGAATGCTAGCTTTAGAACATTCCTTTTAATGAAGCAGTCAGCTTCTATGTCCAGTGTTTATGTTTTTGACTTTTCCCATGACTTGTTCACATCAGCTTGGCATTAACGACTCTAGGCTTTACCAAATCAGACCGTGAGAACTTTGTAGGATAACTGACACCTCAGTAGAGTGCTTCCACCAGTTCAGCCAGTTGAAATGATCTACAGATATTCCAGGCCCATCAATCACCCGAGCCATGGGAACCAACAGCTCTGCTTCCTTCACGACGTCACAAGAGCACGGCCCATAGTGGTGCATGAGAAACCATAGCCTCGACCCAATGCAGCTTATGTAAAAACACCCCGACCGTCATTGTTTAGGACACAATTTGATGCTTTTAGACACTTGATAATGTTACTGAGATGAGATCTTGCAATATAGTGCATGTAATTCTTTGTCAGCGACACGGATTTGATCTTAAACTATGAGTAGAAAGAGGTTGTGTTTCCATTTCCATAGCGTTTGCTGTATAGCTCGCATTGTTACTCATGAAATCATGAATCTCAGTGTCCCAGTTTAAGGTCAGTACAGAGCTTTGAAGTTAATACTTGCTTGACACTCACCTTCAAATTTCTCAGGAACAACGCGGGAATCATTTTCAAACACGTAGCCTAAAAACAGGACAAGGTCGGTATTAGTTCCCTTGGCTGATGTAATGTTTTTTTTTTATCAGTGGAGACAGGAAGACAAACCAACCAGAGCATGGCGATATATTAATTATAGGCATTTTTAGAAAAAATACAATTACTGTCTGCAGATAATTACATAATTGCACCGTTTCATAACAACCCCACTACTACTGGTAGTTTATTTTTTGAAAATGAGAAACATGGAGAAATTGCAACAATTATCATCTGCATGTAGGACACTAGATTCTCAGTAAAGGAAGTTACTGTAATTAATCCCTCATTACGGAGAGGAGCCCGGCCTGCGACTAAAATGACCCAAAATGGTGCGACAAACAGAGTGAGCGAAGAGCTGGGTTATTTTTCTTTGCTCCAGGAAAAATACGGGCCTTTTCCAGCAGTAATATTTACTCTGGAATTCTTCAGGCAGCGGAGAGACGAGTGCTGGTGCCAGTGGAAACACAGGCCCGCTGGCTTGGTTAGCCAATGACCACACAGCTTTGGCCAATCCGAGTGGGCCGTGACTGAAGGGTGTGAGGTGTACACCTCCCAAACTTATCATTTTATCTGTGCCTACTGACTACTGCGGTCCATAAATCTGCACGAGGCAACAAACTGTTGCGCCTCCAAAATGCTAACTTCATGAAAGGAGAAATGTTTAAAGCTTTAATGTGCTAAAATTCTTTCTGCTAGCATTGTTGGCTATACTTACCTTCATTGTTGTGCTGTGGATTGGGGTAGCCCTCATTGTGATGGTACATGGAGGTGCAACCAGGTGCGTCTACAGGATAAAACATAAGAATATGCTCTTAAGTAACAACCTCTGGCCTTACATTGATTATAGAACATTACTTTCTTAAAAAACAAAAGTTACACGGGTTGGACTTTTTTAAAACGGAACTTTTCCATTGTGTAGATTTTTAGGAAGTGGGTCTTGGAGACCGATGACCCTGCGCATTTTAACGTTTCCTGTGCTCTCAACACACCTGGTCCAACTTATCAGCTCATTAACAACCCCTCACTGAGCCAAAGAGGGTGTATTCGAGCAGGGAATGCCGATTTGATGGCATTCCTATGAATGACATCTATAGACTGGCTGCTGGTTTGATAACTTGCATGACCGCCTGTATCAAAGACAAAATCTGTATTTGTAATTCGCTTGTCTGTATTTGTCACTTGTCACTTGTCTAAATTTGTAATTGACTTGTGATATTTTCTGAACCCTCACCAACAGAATGCCACTTCGTGATGATGCTCACTTTGGTGTCGAGCTTTAATCTCCAAGCAAATGTTCTCTTGCGCCCAAAATAAATAACTACTGGTAAAACTGTAAGACCGAGCCTTCGTGCTCGCCTCTGTCTGACTCATGCCTAGGGAATGCAGTGGCCCAGACAAAGATAAGATGCCACAGGGGAGAAAAGAGTTTTCAGTTTGGAGGCAGCGAGCCACGTCTCTCACGCAGTTTGGAGCGACGCTTCCGCTCACTGTGACATCTGAATGTAACCACGCTAGAGGGTCGAGCCTGTGACAATCCGCATGAAATCCGTTTCGTTTTCGATTTGAATGGAAGCTATCTTAAGCAGACAGAGCACTTAAACCGTGAGGAACAACTTCCTTCTTTGGCCCAGGCTAAAAGTTTATTGTGTTATTTGGGTACTTAAAAGTAAGGCTGATACTTTGTCATGATACTTGAAAACATGTTCATGGTACACGATATATCTCATGATATTTAGGCTGCAACAGAAAAGACAGAGGAGCTTTATTTATAAACTGCATACATTTGATTTTTTTTTTTTTTTTACTAAAAGGGCATTGCTCATGATACCTACATAAGATTTTCATGGTTAATGTTAAACCTGTATAAACATTTATACAGACACGCATCAGCTAGGGGAAATTACACCAAAACTGAAAACAGCTTTTGCTGAAAGAAGGTCTATGTCAGTTGTCATGAAAACTTTAAGTAGACTTATGAATGCAGCCCTTCAGTAAAAAAAAAAAAAAAACAACATTTCTGCTCTCCACTCAGAAAAACACAGACTGCTTTGTGTAACTCCCTTTTGTGTCTGTTTATGAGAGTGGGCAGTATGGCAGTTGTGAATATGAAATGCAGTTTGGATGCCCCGGGTAAAAGAAAGTTCACATTCTCTACAGAAAACAAACATCTGCCCATTGTAATGCACAATTACTATTTATTTGCTGAACTTAACATACTATGAAATAAGCCTATGCAAAAGTTATGACCCATTTTAAATTATGTTCTCAACAACTCAACAAATAAATAGAGGGATGTCATATTGAAGTTTGTGTCCTACAGTGGCTGTGTTCACTTGGAAAGTCAACAAAATGATATTTGACAAGGAGTGTCTTCCTACAAACAAATGCATCACATTACAAACAACACAGTGGCTCAACATTCAAAAAATACATATGAAATAATTATGACAAAAGAATTTCCCTCAGGATAAATAAAGTTCTATCCTATCTTATCTTAAATACTAAGAGTATGATGATTTGTTTTTTTTACTGAGAAAAATTGAAAAACATTATTGAGAAACCGGAGAAAAAAAATGAGCAATTGTTCAAAGAAAATGAATTGAATTAGGCAGTGCTATAATGGACTATGGGCTAATAGTGGACTAATCCTTGTTTTCTTCATTATTCGTGCACTCATATCTCTGCAGAGCAGGGGCAACATCTGGCCAGGGCAGGGGTTAAACATCTACTGATAAACAGCCACACCAAGTGGAGCTCCATCTCAGATAGCGCAGCGTATCTAAACAGAAAACATCCTTCTTCTGACTGATTTCAGCACGTACAACACTGAACTTTGTCACTGCGCTCAGAACTCATCATAGCTATCAATACCAGGACAGAAACTCAAAGCCACTGAAGACAGCCGGAACGTCATGCTTCCTCTTCCCCCCCCTTAGCTGAGTTATGCCAGGTTCCATGACTGTCCGTGGCTCAGCAGCATTGTCTGTGTGAAAGCAGGGTTGTGCTGAAGAACAAAAGGAGCTAAACCGCTGCTGTTTGAAATCCTTCATAGTGTGCAGATGAGCCAGATTCACTCAGGGTCATGTTTCCATCCCCTGTCAGTCAAACCACAGCACAGTTAGAGCTGTGGCTGTACTCTGGAACATTAAAGCTGAGTGCATATGGCCCTGCTGCCCCCCGCCCCCCAACCTCTTCAGCTACCCTGCCCCGCCCCGCCCTGCACCACCCTCCCCTGCGCCTCCCTCCCCCACCTCCCCCCACCTCTCAGGTTACCACCGCTATGCTCATTTTTCCATTATGAGTTCATCTGCCTTGCAGAAAAAGGAAGCCGCTGTTGCAACCTTACACCCGCCAGCGTTCCGCTGGGGTTTCTAGTCTTTCTAGTGCCCTCCATTTTCTCAATGAAATTCCTCTGCCTCACTGCCTTTCACACAGCCGCCGAGAGGAGGGGTGGACGAGAGAGAGAGAGAGAGAGAGAGAGAGATAAAGAAAGAAAGAGAAAGATACACAGAAATTCAGTTTACAAAGTGTCCGAGGTGTGGGCTGGGAGAAAGAAAGGGAGAGATATAAAAAGCAAAAGAGAGAGAGAGAGAAAGAAAGAGAGAGAGAGCAGGAGAAAGAAAGAGAGAGAGAGAAAAAGAGAGAGGGGGAGAAAGAAAGAGAGAGAGAGCAGGAGAAAGAAAGAGAGAGAGAGAAAAAAAGAGAGAGAGAGAAAGAAAGAGAGAGAGCAGGAGAAAGAGAGAGAGAAAAAGAGAGAGGGGGAGAAAGAGGGAGAGAGAAAAAGAGAGCTGGAGAGAGAAAGAGAGAGAGAAAGAGTGAGAGAGAGAGACAGAGAGAGGAAGCTACAGTTACAATACAGTTGAGACCTTTTCAAAGTGTCAGAGGTGTAAGAGTGAGAAACAACAACTCCACAAAGTAAGAGAGAGTAAAAGATCAAAATGGACAGAAAAAGAATAGTGAGAGAGAAAGGGGGGAAATAGAAAGAAAGAGAAGCTGCTTTTGGACATTGCTGTGGCCTTGAATTCACTGTTTACAGTAGTGCTCTCAAACACAGCTTTTGATCTTTAAGAAACAGAGAAGAGAGGCGAGATCATTTTAATGGATCTCAGTGCGGTCAGATTACTGGATGAGTAATATTCTGGTGAGCCTTCCCGATCCCTGCACTTTTCTTCCAGGAAAGCTATTTCATCGTGTTAATAATTGTTATAACTTATATCATGTAGATTGTAATAGAGTAATCTAGAATAAAGGTATTTTATGGGCTTTCTTCGCTATTTTAAGTATTTTTAGAAAAAAATAAAAAAGAATAATTTCTTTAGTTATAATTAAGAAATAAGAAGAAGTATTTAGTATTTGGTCACATCAGCTGCTTTCAATTCTTGGTGCTCTGCAGATTTCTCGGTAAGTCTGGCATCATCTCTGTTCATTCCTGGTAGTTCAAAAATTTCTATTTTTACAGCTTCCCACTTCTGATTTGAATGAGGTTCTACTGTACCAGCATCATGCCGATTATTTTACATGTGTCTGAGACAAAATTAAAACCACCCACCAGGCTCATAGGTGTAGTCAGTGGGCTCCTGTTTGACCATCATGTGTGCTGGAGGGAACCTCTGAGTGTGGGGTCCAGCCATGTGGGCCGCCCGCTCGTACAGGGGGTCCAGGAACTCCTGCTTGAAGGTCTGCTGCAGGTAGGGCATGCAGGGATCGGAGTGCTGCCTATGGTAACCGCCTCCTCCCCCAGTGCCCCCACCTCCCCCAGCCGGGGCAGGGTGCATGCGCTGCAGGGTCTGACCTGGAGGCCCGAAGAGGGGACCCATCTCCGCTGAAGCTGAGGGGTACCTGGAGCTGGGTGGGGGGAATGAAAAGAAATGGGAAAATGAAAAACATGATTCTAGTAGTGACACACGGGTCAGGGTGTTTTATGACCTACACAAGCCTGCCCCATTATAGGAGATAAAATCAGCACCACCCTACTAAAAAATATTGATTGCACTATCTTGCACTTCGTCTGAACACTGCTTTGTCACTTTTTGCCAAACCTCGTCCGCACCTGTGAAATTTTCTTGTAAACTGACCCAACCCCACCCAGCAGGTTTCGGGCTGACCCACGCATCACTAGGTCCGTCAAAAACATAAACAACGATGCATGGCAACCGCAATAAGAATAGAAAGACCAGAAATTCTTTTTTAGTTTTCACTTGTACGCACATGACTGTCATCAACTTTTGGCGTACGTGAAAATGTGAATCATGCATGAGGTGATGTTGTGCAAAAGGAATTTTTTTACAAATCTGGATCGAGCAATAAGGCCTGTAATATGAACGTAGCTTACAATTATAATCCACTGCTGGAATGGAGTATGTTGGTGAGTTACCTGTGGTTCATGGGGTAGCTGTGGCTATGGCTGGGGTGCGACTGGCTGGCAGAGGGTGGGTTCATATACCCTGTTTCAGGCCGAGTGCCCACCGGTGGTTTGGGGGAATAATGTTGCATGGGGGACATGGGGGTCCCGGGGCAGGAGTTCTTTGGTCCTGCTGAAGCTGCTGTCGCTGCTGCTCTCTTCTGTTCATAGGCACTATAGGACACATGGCAGCACAGCAAAAAAAAAAACAAGTGAATAAAATGGCACATGAACCATGTGAAGAATTTAATTAGGAATATAATTAGGAGCCACTTACATACTTAGCGTGGTTTTATGCAGCTAAACAGACTCTAATTTTAATTGGCTGTCATATGAAATGATTATCAGGTGAAGTAATCTTAAATAAGCCAATAAATAAGATATAATACAAACAAAATATTATAATATAATATAAATAATAACCTAATAGTTTAACTTTAAATCCTTCCAAAGGTCAACAACATAAATATCTACAGTGCCTAAAAAGGTCCCTGACAGAGCACCTGACAGTATGTTTGGCTGTTTCAAATAGCAGAAAAAATTGGTGAATGTGATGTTTTAAATAAGGTGTAAAGTGACATTGTCCGCTCTTTATGAGCCCATGCCAATACATTTATGAAACTTTAATATTAAGTGATTCTACAGAACAAATTATATGGACCTAAACTTTATCTCTCAGTTTTCTTTTAGAAAATATAAGACCACACTTCAAACAGTGAACGCCTGATGGTCAAGTACAGTCGCTGATTGTGTGTGCTGACCTGGCGTAAAGGCACTGCTCTCCGCTGGGGTAGCTGAAGCTCTGCTTGTGGCTGCATGACTGGCTGGGGTCTGAGCCCGGGCTCTGAGGCTCTTTCTTAATCTTCACTGGCGGGCTGTGGAATGCCACTGCTGCGATAGAGACAAACAGGTTCATTAATATAGCCACATTCCAGCTCACTCCGCGCAGGCCTCAAGGAACAGCACAGGGGCAAATACTTTTTTGTCTGTGCTGGAAATACCAGAGCAGTTCAATGACTCCACAACCAAAACAAGACTGCGGAGAAAAGACACGCATGTACAAACGTCCTAACTACTCTTAAAGAGCTGCCCGTGTCATCGCTTGTTCAGCACACGCACATACAGACATTCAAAACAGGCCTGCCACACCTCACTGACTGACAGATTCGTTTGGACTCTCCTAGCTCAGACACAACAAAACTATTAACGTCCCACGCACTCAATAGGTTAATGAGACATAAACATCCACTGTGTTACACAATTCGAAAAAGAAATACACAATGCTGCTGTCACACTTTTAACTGTCACGGTTCTGCTGCCAAGGTATGCCATTAAGAGTTTTCTTCTCTTCAGGTTCTTTTTTTCACTTTAATGGCCAACGCTGCACTCACTTATTGCATGATTAACTCACTGTTAACGAAAAAAAGCATGGTGCAGATGGGACATTTAGGGTTATTCCCTTTTAAGGCACTTTTGAAAAAGGATAGTAATAATAGCGATAAGTGGCTGTGCTGAAGTAAGTACACCTTTCATGCACGGCCCAGCAGCTGGCCATTACGATCACTATTTTCTTTAAAGAGATGGTTACACCAAATATCAGATTTAGACAATTTCCTCTTACCCCAAATTACGTTTTCTTGGACGATAAACTGGTCTAAAAATGGCCAAAAGTATGTCATGTAGCCAAAAACAGAAGTCTTACTATTGCCTGTTCCTTTGTCCATTTTGTCATACAGTCTCAGAAATCGTAAGCATAGTCTATCAACTTTTGAGGTACATGTGTAATGATTGACGTGTGTAGTTTGCACAAATGCTAATTACTGCAAGTAAGCTTCCATAACTTACAAGCTACCTTAGCCCTGTAGTGTCTTGGCTCATCGACTACAACTGGGGAAAAGGGAAAATCTTGTGTAAATTTGATATTTGGCTGAACCATTGCTTTCTGTGTCCGTCTGGCTCATGTTCGAGGAGAGGGACGTTTCAGTAGAGTAGCTGATGAGCCACCCAGCGCGTTTTGGGCCTGGGTCTGCACTAAGGCGCTGTGCTGCTGTTTATTATTGGAGGGGAGCAGCCCGGCGCACAGACTGTATGGTACAGGATGTTTTTCTGGGCTGCTCAGGGTAAACAGCAGCAGCTGTGCTCCTCCAGCTGAGCTCCAGCCCTGTGTTTATAGCTGTTTATGTGTTGATTGTCGTGGGCGCAGACCTGACCGAACAGGCACAGGCTGAAACCCAAGCCCAGGTAATTACATATTCGCTCTTAGAGAAGAAAGAGGAAGAGAGAAAAGGCCTCTTCTTACTATAATACCGCAGCACAAGCAACAGCCCTACCACAGGCATCAGAGAGATAGAGAGGGAGAGAGAAAGAGAGAGAGAGCTGGGTGAGACGGAGATGCCACTCGTTTATCTCCTTTTTTTCCCATGCTGGGCAAAGTGATGAGGAAGTGTTGGCTTAGCGCAAAGCTCAGAATGGATTAGCTGGTATTTAAGCAGACTTCTCAGAGAGGGAGACAATAGAAGTTAAGCATTTTAATCCACTCAGCCCATAAAAACATGCCATAAAGTCTAAGACTTTAGCATGGTAGATATACAAAGTCAAATAGACTTCTGGAATGTGCCTTCATAGGCAAGCCGACAGATTTGAATGTTTATACTGTATCAACATATCCTCTTACAGTAGTACAGCAGTCGCCCAATATCATTTAGAGCTAAAGATGTAAGCATTTTTCCTCTGGTCTGGTGCATGATATACTCTTCCCCAACTTTGTTCACTTGACATATAATCGAAAATCTAGAAAAAAATGTGTGTGTGCAGTGTGCACTGATAAATAATGCAATTTACGCTGGAATACAGGTGGGTGATATGATGATATGATACTGTTGTTATAAGAAACTGTGTCACGATCGATTTTTCTGAAAATATTGTGAAGACTATCAGGATAGCTGGTATAAATGGTCTAGTAGGACTAGGCCTGGTTGCAGTGCCCAAGCACAATTGTGCCCCCTCCCCACTACCCCACCAGCTTACACTCACATTGCACTTAATGTTCCGAACCCAAGCACTCTTACGTCATCACATTACTCACCGCTTTATCCTTTTCAAACAGTGAGCTGCCAGATTTACAGAGTGTATGGTCACAGTTAGTGGTCACACTAGGAGCGTACCATGCCTGAGTTTAACTGAACTATGCCCAGGACCACCCCCTCAAGTGTGCCTGATCACAGTTCAGTGTACCCTGGGCTCAGGCACACTAGTCAGACAAACTAAACTTTGGGTGTCAAATGTACTTAGGCATGGTAGGAATTGGCATTCACATCATTTCACAAAAAACAAGGAGCTGATTAGTTTGTACTCTTGTGGACCCAAGAACACTAGCACTACTAACAAGAAAAAGGCTGATTTACCTCTAGCCCAATCTGTATATTCACATAGCCTGTGATTGTGTTGTGTAATCTGCTGAGTTGTAGTACATGTAGAGAAATGCCTACTAGATTTGCTATTCATTTGAGCTCATTTTTAGGTCCACAATTTCCACCTATGCCTTCCTGCTGTCTGTGTTCAGTTGTAGAAAGGATTGGGAAGTACAGTCCTCTGATTAGCTCCTCAAAGCCATTGTAGAATATTGCATATACACAGAATGCACAAAGAATACAAACTTGCGGTTAGGCACAGTCAAATGGTGACCATGTCATTACATGGTAATGTGTAACATCTAATCTTGTTCTGCTCATATTGTAAGTGCAATGCTTCTGTAAAATATACTGTGATTGTTCTGTTAGTTTGCTATGACTGTTATGGTATACATGAGCATTTGTCTATTTAATGTGACCAGTGGTTAGCCAAACAAACATTGACATGTGTTATTAGCTAATAGTAACTGACAGGTCAGTCCACCCATCCAAAACCAGCAATCACTGTATATCAGTAATTCCACTGAGTTTGAAAAATTAAATGTTTTATTATATGAAGTTCCCTGTGGTCTAGCAAGGGAGATGTAAACCTTCATTGTTTCCTTTGAAAGGTATTGCAGACTTAATGCCATTTTGCTGTAGACTGGAGGTTTGTGATCATATTTCAGATGAGCTTTCATGTCTCATGGCTGTTTCTAATTAACAAAGCGTGGCTGACCCCGGATCTCCCTCAAACAAATCACTTGTAATGAATCTAATTCATTTAGTTGGGAAGCTGAGAAATTTGCACTGTTGTGCTGTTTGGCATTAATCACATACCTCTAGTAAACTCATTAAACTGAGCACAGAACTGTACTCAAATCTGTGCCTTTAAACAGCTGAACCATGGGTCATTAAACTGAATATGTGCCGCAGCTAGAGTAAAGCCTTGGGAAAATGTAACATTATCAAGACATTTCCTCCTGCCGTTAAACCTACACTCCGTTTATAGACCAGTGGCAGGAGAGTAAACAGAGACGTGACACTAAAGGTACTTTGTGTTCATCTTTCCCTCTCTTTATTTGAGCTAATTCGACCAAAGCTCTCCGCTTCTGGCTTCTCTCCACTCAAATCATTTAGAAGTTACGTCACTTTTGCTCATGTCCACTCATATTTCACAGCTTTTGTTTTTTGTATGAGAGGAAAGGGGGTCATGAACCTGAACGCGGAGTGTGACATCTGGGTGAAGTGTTTAGATGTTCCTGATCGTACACTGTACACAGTACGCACATAGAATTAGTGCTATGAATGAGAGAGAGAAAGAGCGAGAGAGAGAGAGAGAGAGAGAGAGAGAGAGAGAGTCTGAGAATTTACAACCATCACAGACATTTTCCTAAAACAAGAAAAAGTAATGAAAAGATCTTTTTTAGAAAACACAATTGCAAAGTCTTAAATACAGAAATATCCTTCAAATGTGCCCTTTTGCATGTTCGCATTATTCGAAAACACCAGCTGTTATTTACATCAGATTAATATTTCGGGATGAACGAATGAATAGAAATGGTCCAAAATAACATGAAATAAACCTTATTAGATTAACATTCATTACATTTCAGATTTTCTCCCTTATTTGAAAAAGCTAAGATCTCAAAGACGGAATGTTTTCTTACGACAGCGAAAACATACATCTCGTGTATTTATAAACCAAAGACGGACAACATCACAAGTAACTTCATCTAATGCCATTCTCCTTTTCTGGGCTATAATGGAGGATAGAGTTGGGTGGTCCTTAAAAAACACAGATTTCCACCTCTACGGCTTCACCCTGAGGCTGTAAACCTAACAGTGAACATGTGAATGCTGCTATCACTTAACATTCGCACCTCTCTTCAAGAGACACACCAACGTGTGAAAAACCAGTAGCATTGTGCGCAAATGGCGAAAGCGTCTCCATTCAGGACGGCCCGAAAGAGGCAGGCCGGGCCAGGGCAGAGGAGCTGGACTTTACATATGTAAATAGCATGCTTCAGAGGAGAGGACAGGGAGGTGAAGGGGGATGGTCATGGTTGAGTGCTTTAGGAAGTGGAGGATCATTATGGAGGGCCATTCAGTCAACTCCCACCACAAACAAATCTCAGGACCTCGATACCCCCACTGCTGGCCCAGACAAAAAAGACAGCCACCAGCTGTGACAGATGGAGGCACCAGTGGCTCCTCAAAAGCCTCTGCAGATCTGACAGGAGGAGCAACGCTAGTGACCATCCCAACAGGGAACCCACTTAGCGACGGTCTGGTCAAAAATCACACTTTTTTTTTGCCTTTGTCCAAATATGGCCAATCTGCCAGTATGTGATTGGTGTCCAAAGCTGGCTTCTTTAATGAACCCAACAATTAGCACTGTGTAAACTGCTTGCAAAATCATTGTTAAGGTTCATAAGCATTCTCAAACAGACACACCAAATCTAAAAAAAACACCATTAAGCTACCAAAGCCACCCTGAGGCCTGAATTTTATTCATACTTTTGTCCATTTTTTACAAATAACAGTATGTTTTCAGATATTAAGTAAAATTTGAAGTAAAACTTGAAAAATTGAAGACATAACAGGTCAACTGACAATATACAGATCAATACACAAACGACAAAAGAGTGACTTTTGATGCTTTCCCTGTTTAATTCAGCGCAGTAATATCCTGGTGTATTGTTCTCAGAGCAGGATATTAACAGTGTGCATTCATTTCACGAAGCTTCACGCAGATCGTCACGCTGGCGATTGTGTGTCTCCACTAAAACGTCATACGCTGCATTTTAGGCTGTTCATAAATTTCCCCTCTCGCACTCTGCTTTTGAGCTAAACCTCAACACCGCTGCAGATCTGGATACTTTTAAGGTATTGTATATTCATGTCAGAATTGCTTCCTGGAGGTTTTCAGCTTATGACAGCTGCGAACCAGTCCAGCTCCTCAATATCTCAACAGGTATGATGATTCACTGACTTTGGTCCAATATCACAGGCCCATAAACACACAGCACTGCACCAGAGCACAGGCCAGAGCATGTGACGACTGTGGGCTGTAGTTTGTTACAGGTAATGAGTGCAAAAAGAAGTGAATGATTAAGTAAACACAGTCGATAAGATAAAATTCAGAGCAGTGTTTATAATGGACTGGAGCTTTTTGTTGGGGACCAATATGCTGTGAGCAAATATCATTTTCTACATTTCAGCGTGTTTGCGATTTGATCTGGTGTGCAGCCGTAGGTTAGGCCATGGCAACAGACCGATAGGATAAGACAGATCCACCCTGCGCCCTATTGGCCAGCTGCAGCCAATGGTGACAGATCAATAAGAACAACAAGAATGCCACTTACACTAGAATGGCTTTAAAGCTTTAAATGGATGCATTGATTTTTGGTATTCCACTTAACACTGCTTTCCTAGCAAACAGTGGCAGGCAAAGGTTATACATTAGGCCTGGAATACAATGGTGGCTCATGGGTGTCACGGGTCACAGCAGTCACAACATGTCTAGTCAGAGCTATTTTCAATAGCAGAATCTCAGTACGCCAAGACGACGCCTTGGTTATGAATAGAGTAACAGAAGAACGGCTTTCAAGAGCTATTATTCATTATTGTTGTTGTAGAGACTGAGATTTGATGAATGCTTTGAGCATTAGTCAACCACTGGCTGGGGAATTCTGTTGCAACCTTATTTTTGTCAGTGCTGCTGGGGTCTGGAAATCTGGAGGTTTTCTGTGCTCTTCAGGCCAGTTTTTATACATAACTCTACCCTCAATAAACCGATCAGTGGAAAAGTCAAGTGAAGGGAGAGGATAAGGGAAATGACTGGGCACAGAGCTTTCGGAGAAACTAGTCTGTCATTTCAGCAGAGCGTAGAAACATGTGCTGGACATGTGGGGTTCAGGGGTTCAACATGCAAGCAGAATAAAAGAGGAGAGAGCTCATCTCTCAGAGCCAGAGAAAGCTTTTTTTTTTCCTGGATTGCTCTCAGTTTAACATGTTTCTTACCACTTTGAGTTTTTCCATAAGATTTTATACCATTTTATGCCATCAGAGCCATACTGTTGCTGTCGAAATAAATACTTTGTATCTCCAAAAAAACGACATCTATATGGGAGAAGCAGAGGATATATCCCATATATGAATGGACTTCATTTTTAAGTATTCTGGGCCATTTCTTAGTCCATTGTCTATGAAATGTTCAAAAAAGTTGCTGATGTTGTGACAAAACTTTTTATTTGTTGTCTTATTACTGAATTATGTACCTCGCTAAGTAACAGCACTGATTCTTGTCTCTGTGGACAACAAGGGGTTTTGTAAGTCGCTCTGCATAAGAGCAAATAGTAAATGTCAAATATATAAATGTACATGTAAATCTATAGTCACCTAAATTGATTTCCATAATTGCATCCCCAAAACTTTTGTCAGCCCATTCAAACCACATCCAGCGTTTCATTAAGTTAACACAGACTTCTTGATGTGGTTTAGGACATGGTGTGTATTACTGTGAGCTTTAAAAATGCTGGGGACAATTATTTTAGACAACACCAGGGCTGGAGCGGTCTGATCTTTGATTAAATCGTTTAAAAAAAAAAACTCACTGCCACAAAAACTGATTTTAGATCAGCGCTCCTACTCCTGGGTTTGAGAAAACAGACCCTGTTGTCAAACAAGGCTGCTGGTAGCGTTTGGCTACACTGTGAAATTCTGCACATTTTTATGGCTCAGCATAAATCATAGCACGTCCTAAACCACATCCACAAGTCTGTGCCACCCTAATAAACAGATGATGTGGTTTGACTGAGGTTTTAAAGGGTTTTTGGTGATGTATTTACGGAAAATATTTGGGTGACTATTGACTTCCAGCGCTTGTCGTTCTAGTGTTTATCCTCACAGCTACAGTGCTCTACAAAATTTGAACACCAGACTAACTGAATATGTCTGCAGCAAGTGGAAAAATCATGTTCATTAGATTTTTCTTTAAGGCAGAAAAAATGTTTTTATATGTTAATGTTTGTTAAAGGATCCAGACTTTTGCAATTAACTTCGGACCCTTTCTTGTGATCCATTCATCAAAAATATTCAAAATGTGCAAAAAATAAAACTAGAGGAAAAATGCGACATAGGCAATATGCTCAAAGATGGTCAAGAATGGGCATGGCAAGCATGCGTCTGCAAACACACTCGGACTCAAATAAACAGAATGTACAATGTTTCTCTCTGTTCATAGCAGTGTTGATCGGCGAACGTCATCATCAACACTTGTGTAAGCAAATTCGTGCCATATCACAGCAGCTGGACACTCAAAATGTCCATGTGATGAGAGTGAGCGCTGACACAGTTCATCAAATTCAGAGTTTCACTTCCCTTTCCAGTACACAGAAAGACCGGATGGACTTGGTTAACCAGCTGCTGAGACTTTCCACAATTATCTCACACCATAAAGGCTCCGCCATTATGATATGAATCGGAAAGAACACGGGAGAAGTTTCAAACCAAGATAAAACAGGAGAAAGAAAATCACAGAAAAAAGGAGGTTAAAGTGGAATGATGTAATCTCATGCAACATGACAGTGTTGTGATGAACGCATGTGTGTGTAAGTGAGAGTCGGAGAGAGACTGTATGAGCAAGAGACAGTGTGTGTGTGGCGGGGGGGTGGGGGTTATGCAGTAATTAATCTCTCCACCTCCCATCCCTCAGCTCTCAATATAGCTGTCCTCTTTAAATGTTTAATGCATGTATTGATTTCCCTCTCATTGCAGAAATTATATAATGAACCTGACTGCTGAGATATCCATTCAGTGATGTGTCAGAGGGAGAAAAAAGTGCCTCCTTATCTCCAGAGAGAGATAACACGTGGCCATCGAATTCCTGTCAGGCCCGTGAGAAATACATTTGTACAGAGACCGCTGTCCACTCTCTCTTTCAATCTGGGTTCAGGCCTTAATTATTATAATAGTTGGCAATACAGACACTCAGCCTGCTTCTTGCTGTCTTTCATCCTCACTTACGATCGACTGATCCATCATTGCATTTTCGATATACGACCTGTTCTGTGTCAGCAGAAAATCTCTAAAGGATCAGTCCTAACAAAAGGGAAGGGCAAACAGAGTGAGGCTTGCCAATGACCGGTCGCATATGGAATTTACAACAGCATTTAAAAAGCATGTATGACCGGTCAACGCTTTTGACCTGTCATAACAAAGCCTTCGTTCTCTACAATGGAAACATTATAGCAGAAAGAATAAAAAAAAACTCATTTTTGGACCCTTTCCAGGGGTTCTTTTATCACACAAATCGTCATTGTTTGTATCAAAACCATGTGTCTCCAAAATGTCAACTTTAAGAAGGTAAACTTGATCTCATCTCTCAATGCAAGCTGTTCTGTTCCATGTCTGTTAGTCCATTCCTTATGAAATGTTCACACAATTTAAAGAACAGCTGGCGTTTTGGAGTCAGTAAATAAAAGCTGGGGGAGGGGAAGGCACTTACGAGGTTTTGACATGACATTTGCACAATTCGCTGAGGAACTTCTCTTAACTCTTCTCTTGTGTGTTGCTAGATATAGGGCTGCCTTGTTATCATTAGTCCTCCCCCACCGTTCCTTTTCCTTTCAGCAGCAGAAAGAAAGGGGGGGTGGGAGCCCCCCTCTGAGAGCAGGGGGAGCAGACGACGTCCTGGGCTGGTTTGTGTTTTGCGTTCTCCCCGTTCCCCTCCCTCCTGTCACCTCCCGGCCCAGTGATGCAGTAAAACATACACACTGCTGTCCATTCAGCGCTAAGCTGGAGCTCCACTGGCCATACCTCAGCCTGAGCGAAACCCCAGCCAGAAGGGATATTCTAGAGCGTTTCGGTTGGAGACATTTAGAGGAAATGCTTTTACCCAAACCGGGGAGATACAGTTTATTACAGTTTTTAGTCCAGCATGTAAACAAAATGAGATTTTTTGTGGTTATAACTCACATCGCATGACTCATAGGCATAGTGTTATAAAAGAAAGAAAGAAAGAAAGTATAGTAACAGAAAATAGAAAATCTCAATTTTGTAACCTAGGAACTTTTTAGTGACAATGATGAACTTACCCATAATTTTGTCTGTATTTCTTAAGGATAGAACAACAGAAAGAAAGAAAGAAAGAAAGAAACTAGGATAGTAATATGGAAAAAGTACTTAGGAATTATCAGCCACAGTTTTGTGACCTTAAGTCAAAGAAACAAAGTAAGAAAAAAAAAGGAAGGCTGAAAGAAAACAGAAGGTTCATATATTATAAACTTAGCTTTAATTTCGTCTTCTTTGGTGAAAAAAAGAAATATATAGAAAGAAAGAACGAAATGACAACGAGTGTGTTGTTGAACAGCACGGCGCTCAGGCAGCAGGCTTTATGAATGGAGATTGCGTTTTCACTCAGTGCTGCCTCAGCCAGTCCCTCACAACCAGCCCATTCATACAAATGTGGGGCTTAAGTGTGTGTGTGTGTGTGTGTGTGTGCGCGTGTGTATGTGTGTGTGTCCCTGTAGAGGGGTTGTTTCTCTGTTCAAAGTTAGAGAGGGAGCGAGCGAGGGAGGGAGGGAGGCAGGGCCAGCCCCCTGTACGGGATAGGACGAGTGGTCTTGCTGCATTTCTGGCAGTCTGAAGGATGTTTTTGCAGACTTTGTTGCATAGCAGCTGTATTTTGGAAAGTTGAGAGCTTTTGGATGAGTGTATTTTGTTAGAAGGGAACTGGGGGGGAGGGGGTGGGGGGTTGTGTGTAAGGCACAGTGATTGTGTGATATGCCAGACACTATGAGAGAAAGAGAGAGAGAGAGAGAGAGAGAGAGAGAGAGAGAGAGAGAGAGCGGAAGGTCAGCACAACACAAACAAGCTCCAGACTGTAAATTCAGAGAACTTTTGTGCACTGCGTTCATGAAACCCTCTGTCTCTGTCTCTCTCTCTCTCATCACACTCTTTAACTCTCTGAAAATACTGAAACTTGGATTTATGACCACAACTTCCTATATAATTACTACAAGGCACAAAATCAAACAATCGGCCCACACAACACTGCAATTGGTGGATTAACTCACATCTTGGAACACTCAGTGAAGGAGGGGGGGTTAAAGCGAGCAGTCCAGATTTTCACATTTCGGCTCAGTTCGTAGAGAAACAGGAAAAGGGAGGAGTTAAAGCCTCCATTCAGAAAAAGGAACAGCGAGGGTGGAGCCTGCTGTAGGACATTTTCATGAATGGAGCAGAGACGGATTCCTGTCTCGAGCGTAGCCACAAACAAGTGATATGTAAATCACATGTTTCGCTATTTCCATGATCAAATTACCAAGCATGGGTACAGATAAGAAGCCCTTGCAGCTAAAAAACATCACCTTTATCAACCATTTGCATGCGTGTGTACTGTTACTTTACAGGAAAAAAAACTACAAAAATTATCCCAAGATTAGAAAAAAGATCATTAAAAAGTCAGGGTATCAACTTCTTTCTCCTCAAGTTTTCTTTGCTGAAAGATTCTGAAGGCCCACTGTGTTCTTCGTTTGCCGTGATAAGCCTCTTTGGCTCTCAAATGTCTTCCCACATTCCAGCCGTAAATGGAGTATGTTGTGAAACAGCTGTTGCTTCATATGACTATCATCTTAAAAGCAATAAACAGTGATTTTTGTGCTAACTTCAAAAAAAAGGGGAAATTTTTATGGTTTTATGGCTGTTTTTGAGCTCCTGCTGACACGCTTTTGTGGCAAATTACTCACTCCAGACGCGGCACCAGAAATACGGTTTAGGCCACTGAGTGTCAACTTCATCGGCTGTGCGAAAACAGGTCACAGCTGCCTCGCATGGAGCTAGCTAGTTAGCTGTTATTGTGGAAAATGAGGAAGAGATAGAGAGACAGATTTGTCAGCTGTGCAGGTGTTGCACAACTGCATGCCCCACTTACAAGAAAAAAAAAGAAGAAGAAGAAGAAGAAGGAGAGAAAACAAAACAAAAAACAGACATTCCAGCCCGCTCCAGCGCTTTCTCTGTGTTCTCCCTCACACAGAGCCCACGGCGCACAAAAGCTTGTCTGAATGGACGGCTAAACATTTGATTTGATCACGCCATGGTTTTTGCCCTCAGATGTGTTTACAGACGAGAGACAGGGAGACTGTTATGAAAGGCTGCATACTGGCACGACTTACCAAAACATCTGACTCACCTGAAACGAACAACTACCTACCAGTTCGGGACGAGGCCACACAAGCCATTGCAGTGGCACATGGCAGAGTTTCACTGGGTGACTTCAATATACCCTCACCACAGTGACCGCAAACATGAGGGAGAATGAGTTTATGTTTACGGCTGCCTGTCAACTGCGGCCTGTCTAAGAAACTGCCAAGAGTACATAAATTATTGTCGCATTATATCTCAAAAGAAAGGGTGTGCTCAACTGTCAACCAAAGCTTTACGCCACTTAACTAATGTGACAGGCCTGTCAGGCTGAAGCTTGCATTGCCTCTGTGAGGGGCTGACCGCAATGTGGCAATTGGTTCTGCCCTGATGGGGTTAAGTGGACATGACCCCGCAAAGCCCCTGAGTTCATCTCCACTTCCTCCTTGCCATTGTTGGACAACAGACAAGAACAATATGTTATTGGGAGCCTCTGTCACCATAGGTCAAGCTCGTGAAGGGATTAAATGGCAATGTTTGCATACACTAGATTTGAGCTTACAACAGGCACTGATTCTGTCAGCAATTGGGACTGGGTGAACTAGTGCCCATTTAAATCAGCAACAAAAAAAACCCTGTCAGCTTCTTTTGTTGTAAAACCATCTCTACAAAGTGATAACTTGGTAGGAGAAGAAAAAAGGGCGCATTGTTCACTCTGTTTTATGTTGATTTTAGTGTTTGGGACCAGGTCTGTGAAATGGTCGTCCAATGTAAACGGCAGCTTTTAAATTATGTATGAAAAATATAACAAAAAAAAAAAAAAACTAAGAAATGATGATGTTTAGGAGTAACAGTCTGATCACACCTGCCTCTAATGAAGGGGGCTAGTTAACTCCTACTGTGGAAAACGAGTAGGAGAAGAAGATAGGTGACTTCGACATTTGGGCTTACTAGAAGCAGAGATCCTGTCCTCTCTCCTTTACCGAGCCACTGCCCAGTTCAAGTTACAAATTCTGTTACAGGAAAAAAAAAAAAAAAAACCTTGTTTTTGTGAGTCATGCCTTGAACTCTATAACCCATAAAAAAATGCCAGCAGTGTTTCCACAACACGGCCCGGCAGACTTGCCAACGTGGTAAAGGCCCAACCCTTAGGTCTGTGAATGGCTCTGACAAAAGGTCCAGGAGAACTGTTTACAGAACGCACGCCCCTCCACAAAGCCTGGCGCGTCATTGTGTGGAGACACAACACAAAAAGGAAAGCAGTTGAAAAGGCAGCCTTGGCGTTGTGCGGTGCAGGAATTTGCTTCCCCATTTACACCTCTGACGGACACAAAAGCCAATCTTTGTGTGTGACTCCTGAATGATCTTTTACCGGTTTCCTGAGCTGCTCAATTGAGTCTTTGAAGTGCATGCAAATGGAAGGTGCTCTTTAATACGAGCACCCAAACATGCCTGCGAGAGCAGCAGGCCATGTAGCCAGTGTTCATCTCAGCGTTTCATACACAGGGCCTTCAGGACATCACTATTACATCTGACAAGTGCAACAACTGCACCTCAGCCTCAAGCAGTTCCTCAACCTATCAGTCTAGATCTCCAACCTTCTCCCTTTCTCTCTCTCCCTCTCTCTCTCTCTCTCACTCCCCACACACACACACCCACACCCACACATACATATACCAAGTCACTCTCACTATCATTTCATAACACGTACAAATTACCACACACTCTTATAAGTCAAATTTCCTGAGTGGCTCCGGGCTAAGGGGCTCTAGGGCAAAACAAAACTTTAATAGGTACAGAACCTTTATATTATGTAGATGTTCTTTTGAACCTAACAAAGTTCTTCACACTTATCTCATTTACTAAAGGGTTCCACTGACAGTTTTTAGTGACTCAAAAGTGTTATTTTGTACCCCCCCCCCCAAGAAACCTTTATTTTCATGAGTGAAAAGTTGCCAAAAATAAAGTACGAAAGAAAGTTTTACTTACAGTTTTCTGAGTGGAAGTCAGGAACAAATTGCTCATCACTATCAGGAACTTGGGCTGCGGGTAGGAAAAAGAGAAGACATGCTTTAAACTTTGTCTCGAGAGTCATAGACACACAGTCAAGGAGCGCACACATTACGACGGCGAATGTGAAAATGTACAAAATGAACCGAGCCTGTTATCATACACCGGAAGTTGGAAGCTACTGAAAGCTCCATACATTCGGAGCACATTGTCCTGAAATACTGTCCTCATGACAATATGAAGCTGAAGGATCAGAGTCATAATTTGTCTTAAACAGAGCCATTTGTCTTAATTCACTGGGGAAAGGACTGGGCCTGTCCATTAGGCTAGCCTGCCTCCCTCTTCATCTTCATTGGTTTGAAACTTGAGTTACTGCCTGTGGACAGCCACGCGACCTTCACCTCCACTTTTGCCTGCGCCAGCACTTTTCTATGAGCAGCAGATCAATACCCGCGCTGAACACTGTGTATATGTATGCGTGTGTGTGTGTGTGTGGACGGCTTGATTACAACTGGATTCCATAAGATGTACAGTACACGATTCCTCCTCTTTCGGAAGTTTCTTACATGAGCACTAATACAGCTAACGTAGACGACTGGTGTTCTGAACCGAGCGCTCAGTTGGTCCCTAGCATCACCTTGGCAGACAACACACTTTCACAAAGTATCATATTGTGATTGTATTGCTACATATTGGGATTTTGAGAAGCTTTAAACATTGGCATGATCTGATTAAAGATTGGACTATGTAATTTTGTCCTGAATAATCATGATTTAACCCCTTAAACTGCAAGTGGGCCAACATTTGAATACATTGCTTAGACACAACTTTCGCATCTTCATTTCAATTAGCTTTCACGTTTAATTTTGTTCTCACTAAATAATTTATAAATAAAGGTTGGCATGCATAATAAAACTTTAGTTCATTCTTGATTATAGTTTCCTCAAAGCATCCCAGTATTAAGATCATTGTTACTAAGAGAGTGTGATACAATTTTTAAAAATCATCATTTTTTTAATTGTCTTACAATTTAAAAAAATCATCTTTGGGCTCAGATGATTTTATGAAACCCAACATGAGTTAGTTTTTTTTAAACTGAAAACTAATAACCAACAAATCATATGTATTCCAAGACTGTAAAATAAATTGCACATAAATGAGTCAATCATTTTACTCTAAAAGAGCATGAGAATTTAAAATATCATGAAAACGAATCAATCCCAATTCGTTGAAATTTTACTTTAATTGATTATTCGTGACTGCCCTACGACATTCCAAAGTGAGCATTTGGCTCTCAGTGTTTTGGGCTCTGGTCTGAAGGCATTCAGAAGCTGTGGGTGATAACAAGCTCAAAGGGAACCAGTGTTGCGTAGCTGATTGTCAACCATGCTCTTCTGTCTTATTGAACCAAACTGATTGTGGATCAATACAGAAGCACAGGAACTGATGGCCTCCATGCGAGCCGCGCTAACACCATCTGTCTCTTTCTCAGCCTCACTCTGTCTGCTCTTATCCTGCTGATGGACTTTTAGACCTGACCGATGCAACTAATGGACATGTGAACTAAAGCTGCACGAAGTGTCATATTGCGATTGTATAGCTACATATTGCAATTTTAAGGAAGCCTTAAAGATTGGTGCGACGTGATTAAAGATTGGCCTATGTAATTTGGCCCGAATTATTTGTTCAGTGTTGATTCGATATCCCTACACTTACCCAAAACACCCAAAGAAGATGGTGATTAGTCAAGATTGCCACTGGGCACAATAAAGCATTCAATGACTGGTCACTGATTTGTTTGGATATCATAAACGACTGCGATAGCAGTATTGTCAAGGGTGGTGTTGTAAAAATTTGCATAAAGATTATTTAGCAAGCAACAGCCCCGGTGCGAGTCTCGTCCATGTGTTGAGATGGGAAGATGGGGAAAAGAGTGGAGAGAAGCTGTGCTGGGCCTGGTGCTCATGCCTAATGTATCTGCCCACGTCCAGCCAGCTGAAGGACATTTCTCTGACAATGTTGATGCGCTCTGTGCAGTGAAGGGTTCTGGAATTCATCACCTGCTTTAAGCCCTTTGAAGACTGGCTCTTAAGGTCAAGGAAGAAGTGGCTGAAGTGAGAGGGGGGAGTGTGTGAGAGAGAGACAGAGAGAGAGAGAAGAGAGCAGGAGAGAGGGAGAAAGAGTGAGAGAGAGAGAAAGACAGAGAGAGAATGAGAGAGAGTGAGAGAGGGAGAAATAGAGAGGGAAAGAGAGAGAAAGACAGAGAGAGAGAAAAGAGAGGAGAGAGAGAGAGAGAGAGAGAGAGAGAGAGAGAGAAAGAGAGAGAGAAGAGAGTAAGAGAGAAAAAGACAGAGAGAGAAGAGAGAGAAAGACAGAGATAGAGAGAAAGACAAAGAGAGAGAGAAAGAGAGAGAGAGGTGCTTGCTGGCTCCCTTTCCATGATTATAATAACAAGTCAAAGAGAAAAAATTTTGTTTTTTTTCTGATTCCTATTATTTTTGCTTTTTCTATATTTTAAGCTTTCTTTATGCACAGCAGAAATATCATCCAAGGACACTCTTTCTATGTGTCTTAACGTAGAGCAGTTAGCATTTAAGAATAGTTTGGTGTTGAGTGCTTTAGCAAACACAAAAAAAATAGTTAGACCAAACTGCAGACATTGGTTAACCTCAAGTAAGGGCTGTTCACTGTCTCTTCAGGGGTTATGCTGGGTCAACACGCACTCGTATATACACAAAAACGGAGATGGTGAGTCTTAAATTGCAGGATGACATATAGTAAAACTCAATATGGTTTCATAAAACGTCTCAGTGGCAATCTGCGGCTATGCTGAGTTCGCATTGTATGTATTTGCAAATACTGGGTCGATAAAAATCTCTAATTTCAAAAATATCCACTTAGAACAACTTGGCTGAAAAGGCCAAGTCATTCAAAGCATGCCACGACTCCTCAGGTCATGCACAGAGGATTGGTTCTGTCCTGTTTCGTGCACAGTGCTGGTAAATCGGAGCAGGGAAATGGCTAAAATAGGAGCAGCCTAAATAGTCAGCGTCAACACAAATAACACTGGCTCCACTTCCTAAACTGACCTTGAAAAACGTGTCCAGCAAAAACATCCCCACCTTTCAACCAGCGCTACGCCAGTAACTGGAGTCTTTCCATGACTTGGATGACTTTCATGAAAGATGATTTACCCTCTACTAGCGTCCTTATAAATGTACTTTTGTAGCTGCTGCAGCTATGGATCGCAACAGATCCGAGTTAAACGCTCGTAGTTGTAATGCAAAACAAGCCTTTTTCTGACTGCAGGTGCGCCATTGACATTATTGCAGTCTACACGCATTTCTATGGACACAACCAACTCATTTACTCTCCGGTGGGTTTGAATGAAGTGGACAATGACCCACTGGGCATGCCAGGCTCCAGTCTATGGCCCTCTGTTGGGATACAGGCCAGGTAGGACTAAGCCCTCCAGTCGGAGGTCATGCAGAAAAGTAAGGTATCAAAATGTCACTATGGGAACTGCTGCACTACCAATGATTTATTATGCTAGACAAAACTAAGTGCGCTGGAGTCTAGATTATAATTAAGTTTGAAGATCACTTTGTTCTAGTGAACGAAGTGCTGTTAAATTGTGTTAAATTTACATTTATAGCTGTATGCAAAAGTTTGAACACCTACGGTCGAATGACATGTTTTGAATGTAACTTGTGAAAAAGAGAAAATAAGTACATATCCTCTACAAGGAAAACACTTAAATATGACACATAATTAGAGCATAATTTCAATTTACTTGCTATTATTTATTTATATGCTTGGGGAAAAAAAAAAAAACTATAAAAATCACTTTTGCACAGTTTTTTCGCAGTAACTGTGCTTTTAAATCTACACATGAACCACAAGTACAGATGAACCACAGAGTTTTAAAGAATCAGATCCTAGCTAGTTTGACTGAGTGCAAATGTAACTCACGGCGGGGAATAATAATGCAGTAAATAAGTGTAATAGTGCATTAAGGGCGCTTTAAGCCTGGCATCATTTGCCGTCGAATGTGCATTACAGCTTTAGATCCATGATCCACGCTACAATCTACACACCAAAAAGAAAGATTGTTTTCCTGGGCTGCTGCCATTTACCTTCTACAATGGAAGGAATCATTAATCAACAGGCCCAGTGCACATACTGTGAGTGCCACACTGACTGAGATCATCACCCCACACGGTTAGGAACACAACCCCGGCCCACTGTTCCACCAGGCCTCACACACTCTGCCCTCTCTTCCCAGCCAGCAGACCATAAACACCGCAATCAAAAAGAGTAAGTCCGAGACTAAAGATTATTCCGCCACTTCCTCTGTGACGGAAACTGCGCCGATGCCCCTTTGAGCATGCTCAGATAAATCACATTAATGCCGTACATATTCCTCTGTCCTGCTGCTATAGTGTAATTCTATTAGGGCCACTCAAGTTTTCTTCTTTTCTGCCCTCGAGGAGGAGCATGAGGCTGTTGTTTTATGAGTCAGAGCAGAGGCCAATATTTGGTCTTCCAGATCAAACAATAAATCATTTGCGCTTGTTTCAACATGTCCAAAAGGGAACACATGCAATACGTGTAAAGAAAAAACATTACGGATTGTCTGAACATTGGTGCCTTCAAGCTAGCTGGAGGCCAACCCAATCTCTCTCTCTCCCTCTGTATGTGTACATATGTATGTGTGTGTGAGTGTGTGTGTATATATATGTGTATGTGTGAGTGTGTGTGCGTGTGTGTGTGTGTGTGTGTGTGTGTGTGTGCGTGTGTGTCTGTGTGAGGTGGAGGGGGGGTTGTCTGAGGCCAGTTAGCTTCCAGGAACGTCTTGTCGAGGGCTTTGAAATGCAAGTCAGCACAAGACTGGAAGTGCGTCTGTGCAAGCACGGAGACATGTTTCCTTTTTCTCTCAAGGACCCTGAATGACTTTTTTTTTTTTTGGTCAGGCAGATCCTGGGAGGAGCCAGGAGGTCTGTCTTAAAAAAAAAAAGTAAAGGCTAATGACAAGACTCGACAAGCTTATCCATTCAGAACTTTCTTGTTCTCTTTCTCTCTCTTCCTCTCTCCCCTTTAAAGTGTGAAAGCCCTCAAGCCGCTGTTTTTACAATACAGTGAATCACCCACAACCACAATCACCTGTTAATAAGCCGT
The DNA here is from genome assembly GCA_037576975.1 of Alestes dentex. Lineage (NCBI taxonomy): Eukaryota > Metazoa > Chordata > Actinopteri > Characiformes > Alestidae > Alestes > Alestes dentex. The sequence goes on along the minus strand of JBBIGA010000106.1, from coordinate 33,246,865 downwards.
TTGGTCTACCCGGTTGAAAAAGGGAGAAAAAAAACAAATACCTTCTCTGAGAACAGAACCAGACTGCTCTTTCTTCTTGAGCGGAAATATTACAGTAATATTGTAAAGTGAGGGCCTGCCCTTCTTTTAGTCTTCCTCTAAACAGTTAGCCTCTCATTTTGCCTGATTTCAGCTTTACTCTGTAACTTCACAGCAGTGACTTTTACACCTAAAAGTGTATAATCACAGTTCTCATTGGTGTGTTTTATGCTCATTGTCTCCGTCTCGCTCCCGAGTGATGTGTGAACTTCACGGCCTCACGCTGCATGATAATAGGCATCGCACTGATAATTACTCTCTGTGCTGAGGATGGGCGATATCCATCCATTCACTCTGATTATAGGATGCTCTTTATCTGTTATAGTCTACAACCTGCTTTAACTATGACTAACTCTGATGGATTTTTTTTAGGACAATAGAAAACCTCTCAACCTAAAAGTATTGATGAAGATAAGACGACAGGCAACACAGTAAAGTTGCGTATATTGATTCAGTTTTAAATGAGAAAATGAAACTATTCTGACAAGAAACAGTGGCACCAGTGGTGCAATGAAAAAAAAAAAACCAGAAGCCAGGAACATCCAGTTGTTAAAAAAAGAGACCGGAGATTCCCGTTTTCAAAGTGCTGAGCATTAATCACTCTAAGCATTAATTACGGCTCCACTTTGACATATGAGCACTGACCTTGAACTACACTACTACAGTGTGTGTGAACTCTCTTCCTGAGTGCTCCATTTGAAAGAGAAGCTCAAGGGCTACGAAAAGTTTCAGTTACTTACTAAGTATTAAGTATTTTTTTTTTTACAGCCAAATGCAAACATGTGTATGGCTGGAATGATGTGTAATTCTGACGGGTGAAGTAATCGTGTAATTTAGCTATTATTTTGAGAATTTCACAGATTAGACTGAGAACCCCAAGTAATTAAAAAAAATCAGCTTACACAAAGAACATATTGAATATAATAAAAAGCCAATGAAAAAAACATGCATAGAAATGTGTGTTCACTGGGCGAGATGTGTATCAGCAAATACACCCAGGTGGAGTGGAATATTCTCAGTCTTCCAAACATGGCTTTACAAGGCCCTAAAGATACCCTGTTTATCATACAAATCACAAACCAATGATTAAGATTATTCATTAAATTTGTGATTTGATTCATTGTTTGATCATCTTTGCATTTTTTTTTAATTTTATTGAAGAAAAAACTCACGACTAACGTTAAACTTCACCACAGTTCATCTCTTGTGCTCATTTTTTTCATATATTTTAGACTTTAGAGGCATATTTCTACAGGTTTAGATTTTTTTAAACATTCTCTTTCAAAATGTACAGGATTAGGGGAAAAATAAAAGCGGTCACAGTCGAGTAGATATTCTTTAAAAATCTCCTTCAGTGTAGTGATGAAGCGAGTACACAGTCAATAATGTTATCCAGACATTTTGACCCATATTGATGAGAAAGTTTCACTCATGTACAAACTAGTTTAAAGATCTATATGCAGCATTCAAAACCAAGTCATTTGGTTTGTAGATTTGTTGATCTATGAGGCCTAGAACAGTAGGGTTTCAGTGGTTTTGAGCACAGCCTTTTGTAGATCAACACTTTTACAAGCTGAATGACTTGGTTTTGAATGCTGTGCATAGTTTTTAACCTAGTTTGTGCATTAGTGAAGCTCCTCATTCAGTGTGTAGATTTGTTGATCTATAAAAGGCCTAAAACGGTAGGGTTTTGGTGGTTTTGAACATGGCCTTTTTGTCCACCACTCTCTGGTCTGGACACTGTAAATTCTTTCTGCCAGACTTCATTTCAACTATTTGCCTCCTGACAATCCGGCTTTGATGCTGTTTATTTGCATTGCTGTGTGTACGCCACTACGGACAAAACCGGCCAGGGTTCCAGATGGAGCTCTCTGTAGAACACGGTGATTAAGATGAGAGAAATAACACCTTCAAAATTCTATGTTCAATCTAGCATTGTTGAAGCTTTTAAGGCTGTAAAAAGTCTTTTACTGTAGCTGATCTAATATGGTATCCCACTGTGAAATTCATACTGGTTAAAACCCCTTTTTCCAGAGATGAGTCTAATACAATCAACACCAGACTCTGTCCAGGAGTCCACGAGATCACGTTTCAGGCTGTCCTGAACTATCCAGCCGTACACCTAATCAAAGGGCCATCCCTATTTTGGTATCTAATTATCCTTCTTTTCCACTAGCAAGCAGGCGCCGCTACACCATAGCTGCCTCTGACAGGCACTAGAGGGGCATAACCATGAAGATCCAGACATACAACAGACACAAAGAAGTGCCGGTCTCACCTTCTGTCAGCCATGTCTCCTGAAGCTGACTTAAATCCTGAAATAGATCTGGAAAAAAAAAAAACAGCAACAAAATAAATATTAACGGCTTAGACTCTTACATTTTCGGCCAGATCAACAAAGGTTTTTGATTCTGATAAATGGGTGGAAAATAACAACTCCTTGAAAAAGGGCCCTCAAAGGCACCCATTCTCTAGAAGGGTCAGTCCCTCCATCACTAAAGGCTTCTGCTCTTGCCGAACTCAAATTTCCTGACTGTTGCCAAGGTCCACTGCCTGCGTAAAGGCCACGGCAAGTTTCCGAAACGTGCTTGTTACTTTACCTTCGGATTCCTGAGGGGGTAATTCGGTGTCCATGTATTTCCTTTTTGCTGCCATCAACAGTCTATTTAGGGGCCCATTTCCCTGCGACCTCTGCAAAACAGCAAGTATATTATGTAAGTGGAAATAAATATACACAGGGGAGGAGGGGAAAAAGAAGTGTCATTTTAGCATCTGGTGATGAATTAGAATTTAGGAAGACATGGCAGCACATCTGGAAAATGGTTCGAAATTCCAGGTTTGGATATTGGTAAACATCATAAATACATATAATATAAATATGCCTGCATGTGTAGGCTGCAGTAATACCTTGTGTTCTGTGAAGGTAGAGCATGCAGTACTTTGTTGCAGTGCTGAATGACTGAATTGAGGTGAGTAAAAATGGAACACAGCCTATATTGTTTGTCACATCCTCAAAGTCCTGAAGTCTTAAAGTCCTTACATTTTCACACTGACAACCGTGACGAGGTCTACTCTAGCCGTGTGCTCCGCCTGCACTCGGGATCATGAGAAACCTGCAGTTTACGCATGAAGTTTCTTCTCCTACGGTAATTAGGGTGTAAGTAGGTAGCGCCCAGCACAAGACAAACATAAAAAATAAGCATAAAAAATCACGCACAACCGGCTCTTCTCACTTCTTGCGCTCCCAAAACTCGGGCAGTTTTTTTTGTTTTTTTTTTTTAGCGTAGCTGCGCTCTCGCGAAACAAATCGCCAGCAAAACGCAAACGCGTTCGGACAAAAGCGTCAGAAATCCACGTGAACAAACAGAAGACTTACATTAGCTAAAGTATAAGGCACTTGCTGGTCCAGATATCCATCCATCTTATAATCCATGCGTTAACCGTTTGTGGTCATTTGGGCTGTGCTGAGAGAGATCCACGCAGTCTGCAGGGAGAAGGAAGAGGCAGGAGGCAGAGGCAGCAGGAGTTGTGAATGGAGCAGCGAGAAAGCTGCATGCGTAATGAGCTCCATTCACCAAAAAACGCAGACTGGCCTGGCCGTGCGCGCGCACACGCGCCCGCACAAACACACACACACCCCCACACGCACACGCACACCAACACACACACGCCCTTCCCCAAACCCCAAATCAAAGCTCACACAGGACATGAGCACTCCCTTTTTCTATACGTGGTCACACTCTATTGTCTGTGGCCTGTGCAAAAGTGGATGCAAAGATCATATGTTCTCTGTTTCTGCACCGCGCAAGCGGAAGGGGGAAATGTCACGTTCCCTAACGTGTTTATATCCCGCTTGCAAATATAAAAAGGCCCCAAATGTGACCCAAAACGGGCAGCTCGTTTTAAAGTGCTTTTTTGTACGGGCCAAATTACAGCTCCCCCAAAAGTTTACTGCTGCTTTTTGGGAAGAGTTGCTTCTCTCTGTGTTGGCTCAGGCCCCAGGAGGCTCGTGATTGGTGGATTTCCTCTTTCAGGAGCTCGGATTTCTCTCTCTTTGTCCACATGAATGGTCTTACTTATGAATGAAATCTCGGCTCCTCCTGTGCACCAATCAGAAGCCAGACTATACCGAACCATGGCAACCAAGGGCGGGGCCTGACCGCAGCCAGCCAATCCCTGGCCGGTGCCTCCGAGAGCTTCCCGCCTCGATTTAGCAGTTGTTTTTCATTCACAAAAAGGAAAGAGAAAGTTGAGGGAAGAGAGAAAGAGAGAGGGAGAGAGACTCCATTCATAAAAAAAAAAACTTGCCCTGGCATGAATGTACCGAGTTGTTTTCAGCACACGCTCTATTAGCAACAGACACAGCTTGAAGAAGAAAAAAAACATCATCAGGGCCCTCCCCAGCAAAGCGGCACTGCCTTAGAAAATTTTGATTAATTCTTAAAAAGTTTATTTATTTCTCTATAACCCTACATTTTCACACTGGGTTCCTATTATGTGGGAATGGACTTCTATATTGATTTAATAACTGATGTGGTATTCAGCCTATGAGTGTATGTGAGTGTGTTTGTGTGTGCGTCTGTATGTGTATGGATGGATGAGTGTGTGTGTGTGTGTGTTTGTGAGAGTGTGTGTTGGAGGGGGGTGTTGGTGTGTGTGTATGTGTGTGTGTGTGTGTGTTTGTGTGTGGGTAGGTGTGTTCGTGAGCATGTTTGTGTGTGTGTGTGTGTGTTTGTGTGTGGGTGGGTGTGTTTGTGAGCATGTTTGTGTGTGTGTGTGTGTGTGTGTGTGTGTTGGGGCGGACACTCTGAACTAAACTGATATATGCAACACTTATGAAGAATGTAGAGGAGGAAGTTTTTTCCTTACACAGAAACCGTCGACACATTTGCATTGGTCTGTACACCACACACACACACACACACACACACAAACATACACACACACCTTCCCGTGTGAGTTTAATTCAGTCACATACTGTGGATAATCTATTTTGTTACACCCTTTCCGACTGCCTTTGTCTTCATTGCACCATTTGTTCACTATTTGTTCACTACATACTGTGCATTCATGTGTGCACCAATCCTTCACGATCTATTTATAAGACGTGCAAACATAATTAAAGTGATTCAGAATAGCTAAGCAACAGATACTGATACCAACCAACCATCAGCATTATTTATGTTGTTTACTACTTTCACTAGTCATTTAAATTAGATTGTGTTGGTGGAATGAATGTAGGTGGAAAGGACCTTCCTCATCATCAGGACTGGTAGGACCGGCTAACACCTTTGCCCTCACATTAATCAAATCACTCAAATCAAATCAAGCCCTTTCCTGTTTTTTAACGTCCTGATAAGGCTGACAGTAACTGATAAGCTGAAGTAGAGTTCAGTTTATGCAGCTGATTACAGTGAATTGCAACATGTTTCAAAAACAACTGACCCAGCAGCAGTATTTATAGATTAACTGCAGTAGCACTGACCGTGTAAAACAACATGAAACAAAATTGCTGGTACGATATTATGTTTAGACCTGTAACAGTATAGGCATAAATGTAAAAGTGAGATCACCTCAAAAAGCAGGCCAGCCAGGTTTTCCCATCAGTGCTGTTGTGTTTAAATGTAAATTTGCTGTCAAAGAAAGGGATGTCAAAACCCTCGTCATGAAATTATAAGGATTTAATGGTTAAAGCAGTAAGTGAGACCCCGGCAGTGGGGAAGCACACTGTTCTTTGACCTCCTGTTGAGATTCCCATTATCTCCCATGGCTCCGCCATTTGTGCAAGGCATGAAACGTATGTTCATGTCTTTTGCTGCCAGATAATCACTTTGTCTAAGTGTATTACATCCTGCTTAATAGAAATTTTATATCACTTCTATAATGAAAATGATATAAAATCTCTATTAAACTGGATGTAATACACTTAGGCTAGGTGATTAATAGCCTCAATAACATTCTAGCACACGCTACCATTTTTTCTTTTTCAAAGTTCATGAATTCTTTAGTATTGCATGAACCTTTTGTTATTTATCAGCTTTCTGTTATTTGCTTGGACTGTTCTCTACATTCTTATGTATTGAATGTTTTGTGAGCTGTGGATTCAAGATTGTTGATCTGTTTGGTATTACTTCAATTGTATCCAGGCTTGCAATCAAAACTGGTGAAATGGGATGCCAGCTCCAAAGTGGAAAGAAAGGCAAAAATCATCGTCCTAGTAGAATTGCCATCCATTTTTCCATCCCTTTCTTGAAAAATGTTGTTAAGTGTCTATTACTGGTACTTCATTTCTATCCATATTTGAGATTTGTCCCCCACGCCCCTGTCATTTTCACAGTTTGACCACAGACTGTATAACACTGCTGGCAGACCCTAGAACGCCTCAGTGGATGTTGATGAAATCTGGCACATTGATGGGGGCCGTCCAAAATATCCAGACACCAAATCTGGGATGAATCCATCATTATCTGTAGTACCACCAACAGGTCACATTTCAGAATACATTTTTGTCTATAATTCTTTTAAAAACCACTTAGCCTAGAGTTGTTATCCACATTACCCCTACAATGTATCAGGTTTTTAATAAAAAAGTGTGAACTAGCCCTATACTGATGATTGTATAACTTTTAAATTTGGCATGAATGTGTTATGACAATGGATGTCAATGCTCACTACTACTACTATAAATAATAACAATAACAACACCAATTATTATTATCGTTTTTATTATTATTATGATGATGATGATGATTATTATTATTACCGTTTATATTATTGTTATTATTATTATTACTATTTATATAATAATAATAATAATTATTATTATTATTATTATTTTTTTTTATTATTATTATTATTATACAGAGGAATTAGTAGCAAACAATAAATCAAAGCAGTATACACTAAATTGTCTGTGTTGATGAATGGGCTTGATAGTGGTATTTCAGGCAATCAGGATATGTGGTGTGTAGCGAGCGGATGTTGTCTAAGCGGCTGAGTCTTGGATGTGCTGGGCTGTGTTGTCCTGAAAGGAGCGTCTCAGTGCTGACAGACATCGTGAGAACCTAGAAACTGGCTGTGTCCACTAGGGCGGAGGACAAACCTTTCCTTTTGAACCCTAGCTAAATACAGAGACTAAAAATAAGTCGTGCAGAACGTTTGGCCACGGACTTATCTGACATCCCTTTTATGCCAGGTTGCCGAATTTGGCCTTGACTGCCTCATATCCTGCACAGTGCCTGCCTAGGCGCCTGCCCGTGTCTACTCTGATTTCCTTCACTTGTCACAGCCCTGGAATAAGTTTCACCTGAGCAAAATCTCCTACAAAGCCCGTCGTGTTTAAGTCAAGGACAGACTGTAGCATGCAGACTTCCCAAAGAATTGCCCAAGGATTCAAAAGTAAACATTCAACAAAAGAGGAAGTTAGAGTGTAAAGTTTGGAGACACTGCGGTTCAGAATGTACCGTCATTTTATATCATTGTAAGAGTATAATTCCTGTAGTTCTATATTGCCTTTCAGCCTAGTAAATGCTAAACATGTCCCAAACACCTGGCACTCATTCTGGCACGTCCAACCGAACAACTTAACCCTTCATAAATGGTGGGCCGATCTTTTTACTGCAACTTCTCCTTTCATCTTATTTACAAGCCTGCGTCTTGCTATGAAAATAGCAGTGCTGAACACTGCCAGCAGTCGAGTGTACAGTTAGCGGAGCATTGTGGCTGTCTGTGGCTGGGTGTAAGTCGCTGCGCGGTGTAGCGACCGACACTGTCAGATTTACACCCTCTGGCATGAGGCCCATACATCATTGTTTTTGCCTTGTGCACTTTACCAGCCCACATGAAATGATTTCTCACCAGCCCCCATGGAATGCCTGGCACCGGGGAACACAAAGCCAGATGAGACGCAGGCTTCTTCATAACAACTGCAACTGTGTGTGTGTTTGTCTGCACTTGTCATTGTGTGAGTGCATGTATGGGTAGTTTTTTGTCTATTGTAGAAATCTTTCAATGCCTGTTCCTGTGTGTGTGTGTGCTCTGTGTCTGGATGTGTTTTTAAACGTGCTTGCGCATCTATAGGTTATTGTTGGTCTGATGGGTGTTTATGTGCACTTTGATATCACTCCTTGCCCATTGCTCATTCCTGCTGGGTGCTTGGCCGTTGCCTGGACACCCGTCTGTGTAGCACTGGGCAGGAAATGTCTGGGCTGGCATCTGAGAAGCCATCCATTGCTCGGTCCAAGAGTGCCCCAAGCACCTGCAGCCCCAAGTCTCCTGCCCCAGACTGAGGCTTGCTTGTTTGTCAACAGGCCTTCTCCCTGTTAAAGTCAGGGTCTCTCCGTAAGCTCCGCGGCATGGGAGATCAATCAGACTGGCACAATGGACTCCTGCTTTACAGGAGTACCCCTCAGCGAGACCCTTCTTATGCCCACACAGCTGCACTAGCCCCGGCTGAATCAAAAGACAATGTCCTTTCCTTCTAAAATCCCCATTTCAGTTTTTCTCTGGCTGCCAACAACACATCATGGAGGGAGCTGAACGTTTTTGTCTGGTTTTTTTTTTCTTTCTTTTTTTTTTTTCTTAATCGAGGGGGATTGTAGCACTGGGGGCACACAGAGGAGTGTTGTTAGTGTCCCTGACAGTGCCGGTTTTGTTTAAACACTCAATTGTTGGTTCCGCCAGCCCACTGACATTTACATTTATAGCCCCGTTTCCCACTTTATTTCCATGCTAATTCAAGGACAAAGCAAAATCACATGTGTCAGTGATAGTAATCCACTTGTATTTATCCAGCCGTGGCAAAAACATGGGGAAGCCCAGTAACATTGCCCGAGGTACAGCTTCTAGTTAGAGTTATTATTTTGGTGGAGGTTGGCATACAACGATATAGGACACATGCTGCACACCATGTGTAGGTTTCCTTTTCCAGACGAAATTCCGGTTAAATGTTTACTGCGTCTGCTAAACTGGGCCAACACTAACAAAGCAGCCACAGCTTTTCAGTTGCAGTGATGTGGAGTCTGAAATGACACATTCTTTAAAGCCAGGCTGGATTTTGTATCACAGTAAAACAATTTGCACTTACCCATTTAACAGAAACAATAACAATATTATTAATAAGAGTGTCTGAAATCTGCTTGGAAAATCAAGTAAAATTGGATACTTGTTGAAATATCAGCACACTCAACTGAAATTTGGGGTTATTTCATTTATTTGCCACTTTAAATGTCAACAACAGTTCCATTTGTGTGTGTACATTTCAATAAGCACATTTACTGCCAGAAGCGGACTTTGGTACAACAGTTTTTTTTGAAAGTTTTCCTCAGATTTCACAGATTAAGTAGACAAATGAAAAAAGCCCAAGTCTATGCAATTTACATTAAAGACAGGATTAAAATGAAAAATAAAGACTCATGACCCAGAATTAAAATAAATTTTAAACATGTGACAGGCTGCATGAAGTAATCTCCAACAGTTTCTAGATTAATAAAACTAATAAAATGGCTAGTTAGATGAGATAAAGTGTTGCACTGGGTGTGCATATACTGCATTTAACAAAGAAATATTAACCCAAACTATTAAACCAAAGCAATAAAACAAATAACAGTGCCTGTACATCGTCATAGTTAGTCCCCCAAGGTATCAAAAACGTATATGTACCCTCAAAAGTCCTTGAGGTTCGAGCATGTTCTTTAAACACGTTTTAAAGGTACACTACATTCACTTTCCTAGGAGAATAGGGTGTATTTTTTTTTGGAAATCTCTTAAACAGAAACTTAAGAGGCTGGGTTCAGGACAGAGTGCATGGAGTCTTTACTGTGTGGTCACAGAAATAGCCTTCATAGAGCATGGAAGAATACCATTCCAACACTTTTCTTGAGAAGCAATCTGCCTTTTCATATTTCTTCCACTCATAGGAGCTAAACCTGTCTGATTCCGGGCTGTAATTAGTCTGTAACTCTATAAACGTAATGTCATAAACAAAGTTCAGACGTCCATCCAAAGCAACACGTGGGCTGTTTGAAAATCCAAACAAATAGGCCTCTGTGTTTAGCTTGGATTTATCCGGACATGTGTTACCTGATAACATTCAGCCTGGCCACAGATGTACACCCTCTTGATGGAGAACGTGAATGACCTCAGTGCGGCTGATCTCACAGTTTTCATTTGTGATCTAGATTTCCCATGGTTTATATTTAGAATTACATTTTATTCTTAACTTTTAACCCCACCAAGTGTACCTAACTAATAATACTTACAGTGGGGCAGCTGGTGACCTGGTGGTTAGGGAGTTGCCCCTGCAATCAGAGGCTTGTGAGTTCAATTCCCAGGACTGCCAGTGGCACCACTGAGGTGCCCTTGAGCAAGGCACCGTCCCCACACACTGCTCCCTGGACAGTGTGTGCCTGGCCCACTGCTTCACTTGGTGAATGGGTTGAAAGTAGAGAAGAATTTCACACTGTTCACATTGTGTGCTGTGGTGTCTTCATGCGTGTCAAAAATGGGAAGTTTATTTTTAAAGCACATTATGATACATAAAATGTCCAATGTGCTTTATAGGAATTTTATAGGAATAGAATTTTTAAAAAAAAGTAAAAGAAATAAAAGAATACATAGAAAATCAAAAAAAAAACAAAAAAAACAAAAGAGCAACAGAAGTGCTGATATTTTAGAAGCTTTTTAAAGCCAAAGCTGGTGCACATTTGATACTAATGGGCTGTTTCTTCCAGCACCGAGCAGCATAGTGACTAAACGCCATTTCGCCATGTCTAGTGGCCAAACTTTACATTTGAGTAGCTGCCAGTATCAGAAATGTGGACAGACTAATGTGCTAATGTTACCTGAGTGCTGAGCAGCGAAATATTCTCTGCAGTCCCATTTGAGAAACAAGTCACTAAAGTTCTTATTTCAGTCTTTTGTGATGTGGTGTTGTACTGTTTGCAAATGTCAGGCATTCACTTTCTCTGTAACCCTGTAAATCACAGCAAAGGGAACGTATGTGAACAGTGGTGTGAATCCCTCATCATGTTACACAGGCCTGTAAAAGGCTGAGGGTGGAGATGAGAGGCAGCTGGAATGTACACGCCTGATCTTTGTGATCAGAAAGGCATGCGGGACTCGTGCTCTGTGGCTTCCCAGAGGATGGTTTAGTGCCATGTATGTCATGTACCCAAGGCTGGGCATGCTTCTACACTCAAAGCAATCCACTGTAATGAAATATGTCCAGTGAGAAGCGACCACTGGAATCTCGGGATAACAACAACACATTGGCAGGACCTGCTACTTCTGCTAAAGTCTATAGAAGGTCTGAAGCATAATGGGGTGCTGTGCCATGTAGTGCTTTAAAAACCAATAAACCAACTTCAGTTCAGTCCTACTGTACCGGGGATATACCGGCCCTCTTCCTGTTGTCGCAAGCACCTTGCTTTGAACCAGTAGGGGCATGAAAAAAAAGATTCCCATATAAAGAGAACTGCTAATGAAATGAATAAGCGCTCTGATGAGAACTTCCGAGCCCTTATATAAAATTAATAATGTTAATTTACAAATAATTCTATGATTTCTTACCACAGATTATGTCAAATCAATGTAAAACAAACTGGTGTATTGGCTCTATTTCTGCACTGCTTCTATACTGGCTGTGTGACAAATCCAATGTCCAGATTAATAGATTATCAGTGACTGTTATTCTCCACTTTTCTGTTACTGTATTTTTTCTTGATGTTCACTTATGACATTTGTATTGGATTATGTGCCAAACACAGTCATTACTCATTTTACATAATGCCTTATCATACAGTCCTTTAAAAAAGGACAACATCTGATCTGGAAAAAAAAATATGGAGTGTATTGGACTCCCATAGTAGAGTTAATATTTCTGAGTAAAATTTTTGCAAGTGATTTGCAATTGTCATTGATTATGGATAAAGTCTTGATTGTTTTTTCTTTGTTCTAGTCCCTGCCAGTACAAAGTGATGCCCATGTTACTACACTATTTTGCTGGAAGGACAAAAGAATGCTGTGTCTTTTTCAGAAGTGAAGGTACACTCTGATGTCAGACCACTGCCTAATGTCAGTGGATGAAGTCAGTGGTATTTGAAGGCATGAGATCATTTTTCCATCCACACTGCATAGTGGGCCAGTGTAAGGGACACCTTCAGTTCAGGGTAAGTGAGAGAGCCTCATCAGGTTCAGCTTAGATCATCTGATGAGAGCGCTCCGTCGTGTTTTCTCACCTTCCTGAAACCTCTTTACGAAGGTAGCCCACAACAAAACACAGGACCTTTATCTTCGCATTCATATCTAACTGTGATAAACTTCTTCTTTTCGGCTGTTTCCACTAGACTGCGTTACATAATGCGTTGCCATCACTGTGAGGTGACACCACCTCACTTTCTTACTTGGAAAGTATCATGGAGCATCACACAAGACCTAAAAGTTGCCATTCTCCCACCCCACTATACCCTTACTTTATCCATCACAACATGACATCAGCCTTTGTCTCAGTTACACATCCTCCCCAGTGTCCTGATGGCTGCGATAGCGCAGGAAAGTCACTGATTAGCCGGGAATCTCGTTACATGGAGCAATGGATCCCTCCCTTCCTCTTTGCTCTAATTGAGATGAGCAGAGCCAAAAAACCAAGCAGGTGAGCGGAAATGCATTTCTCTCTCTCTCTCTCTCTCTCTCTCTCTCTCTCTCTCTCTTTCTCTCTCTCTCTCTCCATGCCCTTTAGTCTTCCTCTGTCTTTCAATTTCTTACCATGCGCTAGCAGTAACTTTAGAGTTCCATTACTTAGATGAATGACCTGGCCAGTCTCTCACACTACCTTAGAGGCGCAAGTGATGTTTTTTTTGTAAAACTTGCTAAATGTCATGGAGCTGTGTTGAGACAGTTGTGTTGGGAGTGTGCTGAAGCTTTAGTGGACCTTCTTAAATGGCTAAATAACTCCCTTAGTTGGGTTCATTGACCCAGAAAATGGGTTCTCCACCAAGGAGGAAATGATGGCCAGTAATCAAGTGTCTGTGAACAGTTTAGAAAGAATGCACCAAGGGGGAAAGCACAGGCTGTTGCATATGCCAACAAATTAGAGGGTAAACAAAATCTTTGTTTCTATCTTTAATTAATCATGCGAACTGTGAGAGTTTTCAGTCTCTTTTCCGTTAAATTATTTGTGTCTTTCCACTCTCTGGAGCCATTATTAGAGTGTTTCTTTTTGTATAAGTCCCTCGCAAACAGCCGGTTAGACTAGGTGTGAATTCATCCTTGTGTAAATGAAGAACAAAGCATATGCTGCACCTCTTTGATCTCTGAGGTGGTGATAAATTTGAATTATAGTAGCACATTGTTCCACATTTAGCCATAGCGCTGTCCATCACTCATGGAGAGACAACACCTGTTGCATTCACCTGCTTTAACTCATCTACAGAACTGTGGAAATCTCAGAGACCATCCTTCATTTATTTCGTTTACAGTTATAAAGGCCCTTATTTTTTAGGAAAGGTTTCTGATGAATTTAGACAGAAGATCATCTACTTGCATTACTAAGGTAAAAGTCGAAGAGAAACAAGCAAAATACATGAGTTTCCAAAACTGAAACAAAAATGGTTCCATATGGTACATATGGAACAAAGGGTACATAAAGAACAAGGGGTTCTTTTACATGTAGCAGTAATGGAACTATTTTTGGTGCGACGTAGAACCTTTTTAGGCTCTTTAAAGCAAAATTTACAACAGGGGTTACCCCAGCATCATTTTACCAGAAAAAAAAAATGTAAATATACATTAAAATGGCACTTTGGGTGTACACAGTTCTACATAAGCTATTGCCTTTACAAAGAATCCCTGATGCTCTGTCCTGTATAGTAGAGAGAAAATGGGACTCGTAACAACCATGCAAGACCTGGAAGACTACAAAAAACTGTCAGACAGACATCACTTTCATCTATGAAAGAAAAATTTAAGCTGCACTCTTGCTTCAGATCTGAAAAAATCCACAAGTGATTCTGTCCTTCCACTGCCGGAAGACAACTCAACAGTTTGGGTCTAAAAGGATGTGTAGGGTCAAGAACCCATTGCTAAGAAAAGGAAATGGACAAAAAAGAAGAACATTTGCGGACCAAACAAAGAAGCTGTTGGTGTTCTTAGAACAATGAAATGGCCACCCCAGAGACCGGACCTTAGCATCACTGAATGTGATTGGGATTACTTTGATTATGAGAACTCAGAAATACCATAAACTTCGATAACCGAGGTGTGAAAAAATATCTCAGCAGATTTCTTTGAAGACCTGAAAGCAAGTCCTTTAAAAAGAATAAAATTTTAAGTAATGGTGTCATCATTTTTGGAGACTAATAAACATATATTTTAACAGAATATACTTTCTGTTAAAAACATTTAAATACTTTCTGTTAAATAGATATTTTCTGTTGAATATATGTTTACTGCTTTTTCCTGAAAAGTGAATAAGTAAATGTATTGTTTCGATTTATGGTCCATTGTGAAATTAAACTGAAAAGTGGTGTCTGACTTATTGTTAGTAATTTCTGCAAACTTTATCCTGAACCTGGTTTGGTTGTTATTACACTTGTAATTTTTTACAAGCTGTTACTTTTTTAGTATTCCTCGATCCGCGTTTTGTCATAGAAGTTTGTGTTTGTGTGTGGAGAGCTAAGAAAATTAGTTTGGGTGGAGCTGAGTGACTTGAAAGTGCCATTTTCCCCATGCTATCCTGTTACAATTGCCATTACACAATCATATGAGGGTCAAAAGAGTGCATTTAGCCACTTGTTACTTAAGCTCTTTGTAGAATGTTTTTCTTTTTCTTTTGGCACATCACAATATGTGGGAGAATACCTGAGGCTGGATCCATTTCACATTCAAGCATGGTTAAGTGGCAGCGCTGTTATTCTCATGTGTCATTTTATGAAGACGGTATGTACTGAAACATTCATGTGGGGAAAAAAAGGTTAGACTGAATTCACACAGTAGAGTTCAGAAGCTTTGTTTTCTCTACGCAAGTGTACACAACAATGTCTGAGTGTTAGGTAGCACATTTGTTTTGGGGGGTGTGGGGCGGTCGGGGGTTGCAGTATCATGTTCTTATCTAGGACCTGGTGCCAAGGTGAATCTCAGCTTTAGTATCCTGCTTGCCTCAATCAGAATAGTGAGTATCACCTTTAGATGGGACTATCGCATCTCATTCAGCTCTGGGCAGTCTGTGAGGTGGGAAAATCTCCAGTTACCCATAACTGAGCATGATGCCACTGCCATGGTGAAAGTCAATACTGCCCCTATTTTAATGCACAAGGTAGCAAAAGACGACGGCGTCATCAAGTAAACAGCACTGTGAGCAAACAAGTCTAAACTTGCATTGTCATCATCATCGTTTCGCCAATCAGCCATCTAACTGCGTTCTATGGAGGTTCATTCGAGTTTGTATGTGTTATAAGGTGCCTGTTGAAGCAGATGGATCATTCAGGGAAAATGCTTGATAAGGTTTATGGCACTATCTCTCAGCAACAGAGCCTAATGAAATAAATTCAGCCTTCTGTTTGTTACAGGTAAATATTTCTCCCAGCTCAGCAGGCTTTCAAATAGTCATCTGACTTCTGCTCTGGAGAACCAGGCTGATATGTGCTGTAGCCTTTATTGGTAGCCTCCAGTAAAATACATGAACACACACACACACACACACAAACACACACACACACACACACAGACACACAGACACACACACACACACATGCACACAAACA
>JBBIGA010000106.1:33205285-33226156 GCA_037576975.1 Alestes dentex | reverse complement strand
AGCCCTGACCTCAACCCCATCCAACACCTTTGGGATGAACTGGAACAGAGATTACGAGCCAGGCCTTCTCGTCCAACGCCAGTGCCTGACCTCATAAATGCTCAATAGAATGAATGGGCACAAATTCTCACAGAAACTCCAAAATCTTGTGAAAAGCCTTCCAAGAACAGTGCAGGCTGTCATAGCTGTAAAAGGGGGACCAACTCCATATTAAAGTCTATGTACTTGAGTACAATGGCATTGAATTCCCTGTTGGTGTGATGGTCAGGCATATACATGTATATACATATACATATATCTGTGTTTGTGTTGGCGGGTAAGGGTGGAGCTTTAACGTAGCTGGATTTCTTGATTGTCCAGTTTAAGTAATGTTAACATGTTCAGAACCCAAAATATGTTGGGTCAGTGTTGCCTTTAATTGGACTTCAACTCACAAATACAGTCTGATGTCAGCGCTCCCAGCTTCCTTCGAAGGGGGATTCTGGAAGCAGCTTTCTTTGCAAAATGAGTCAATGCTGTTTAAAGTAAAAATCATGACGTCGTTTTCTTCTGTAGAGTGTGGGGTGAGGGTGGTGGGATAGGGAAGTGAAAGTAATATTCCTTTACTTTCATGTTTTGGGGTGGGCAACAGTCATTATGACTTTTGTCTTTTGAAAGATTTGATTCAGTGAAACATGCTTATTACTAGGCATGTGAAGTATCAAGGTAAAAACTGATTCATTTTAATTTCAGGTTGGCTATCACACTTTTAAAGCAGTTGTTAGAGGGCCAGCAGCTACCAGCAATATTAGGTATTAATGGAGTACATGGTAACTGGATTACGTAATCTGATTACAAACTCATATGATTGAAGTAGGGGCAGGCCAAACATGATGCCCCCCCTGGTGCACCGTGTATTAATCAAAAAATCAGACACTTTAGAGGTGAGCAAAAGACATAATCTGCCATTTTACATTTTAATGGGTTTTTACAGTCCGTACGTGAAAATTCAAAAGGAGGGAGATCCCTATTGGTAGTAATAAGGTGAATAATGTGAATATAGAATACAGTTGCTCACTTACACAAAGTGATTTAAAGAGACCCCATATACTATCCAAAATACTATCTGAATTCATTTTTGCAACCCCACAACCGCTTTTTATCCCATAAAAAGAAACAGCTTGTTTCATTATTTGATTTATTTCTCACATAAACAGTTACACAACTACAACACGTAATGAAAGGTGCAAGGGACTGTGTAATAAAGTTTACAAATTTATTATGAATACATTTGAAAAGTCTAAAACTAAGGTAATAAAATAAATGGAAAAAAATTTAGTCCAAATAAGTGTTACAATTACAAACAAGTGAACAGTGTGCAAATGTAATTGAATGTAATTGTAAAGTGCAGCGTACTGGTGTGCTGGTTGATGTAAATAAACTTAAGTGACGGACGGCAGGTGAGATGTAGTTCGCTTTGTGATAAAATAAACAGCTAAAAGTTGTCTGTCCTGTGCTGGTTAGGAGTATTAAGGCTTGAGGACAGAAGTTCCTCTTGAGCCCCTCTGTTTTGGCCATAATATTTCGAAAGGATTTGCCTGATTTCAGCAGGTCAAACAGACCTCTGGGTGGATATGGGATCGGGTGGGTGGGTATATAGGGACATTTGTTTACTTGTTTTCATTGTGTTCTTGTTGGCATTTAATGATGATGTGTAAAAGTTAAGACAAAATAAAAGAATTGTTCACAAAAGGATCACTGGAGAAATTCAAAACCTCCTTAGCTGTCTCAGACGGTACAGACACTGGTTCGTCGATTTAGACTGGGCTTAAATATGTTCAGTCCATGTCAAATCCTTCGAGATGTGAATACCCAGGTATTTGAAGCTGCTTAACATCTACAGTTCTGTAGATGTTAAAGAGGGTGTAGGCCACTGCTGTCTCCAACTGAAGTCCACCGTCAGCTCCTTCATGGAGGCATATGCAAATGACATCACACAAACAATTAAAAGTACTTGGCATTATGTGATGCTACATTTTCATACTTTAACCTTATGATCGGGGGAATGAATGGAACTTGAAATAGTTTGTATATTACATTACTCTTTAAGAAAGTCTGTTTTTAAATTTATTTTTCACAACAAGGGCCCATTGACTTTAAATCATAGATCATAAGGACCTCATAAGGATCGGTGTCCTGCACAGTTTTGTGATTTCAGTGCTCAAAAAAACCTGATACAAATCATCTGTTAATTGTCAGGTTTAGTGCTGGACATGGGCCCTCCAGGATCGAAGGGCCAGCTTTAGTGGTACTAGGTACCACCTAGTGGTGCATGGATGTAACTGCAAATCAAAGTTTCCCATAGAAAAAAAATAACAAACAGATAAATGAGTAAATGGTGGGTATACATTTTATTAAAGGGTCATGTATTTAGTGTAAGCTGAACTTGTACGATATTTTTTTAAAAGTGTATGTGTCAGAATCAGAATCAGAAAAAATGTATTAATCCCGGAGGAAATTGCTTGTTTCGACTACACACAGAGACAAGAACAATATAAAGTCTAAGTAACTCCAATAAAAGTTCTGCAGAAAATCCTCAATATGTAATACACTATGCTATCTACACAAATGCCGGGGTATAAATACTGAAGATAAATGACTTGCAGTTAAATGAATTAACAGTAACACAAATGGTAGTGTATATTATTGCATGTTATAGAGATCAGTATTAGATAAGTAATGCTGACATAAGTAGTGATATTTCATATAGTAAGACTTGCACATAATGAAGTGATTTATCACAAAATATGAAAGCTGCACACGATTTTGCACAATAGTAAGACTATTGCACATGTAATCAAATAATGTAAATAATGAGAATTGAGGATAAAGGTCAATATATGTGTGTCTCATGATTATTATTATCAATCTGTGCAGTATAAAATGCTTTTTGTTCTGTTTATGGTCAGTCTGAGTGGAGCCAGTGTGATTTTTTTTTTCGGACAGTCTCCACTAGATGGCAGAAGAGGCCTCATTTTTTTCCTTTTTCACCTGTGGCCAGCTGTGCTTGGGTGCGTGGACATCACTAAAGTGAGGGCATCAAAATGGTGTGTTGTTATTGTTGCTGCACTTGTTCTGAATCCTTATGCACTTGAAGCTGAAAGTGTTGGTTTTGACTTAACTGTCAATAACAAGGTTTTGATATCTTTATTTTTGTCACCAGTTCGTATGAAGAAGAACTTCTACATCACGGATACACGGACATACTTTTACATCGTGCAGCTTACCATTAAGTAAGTGCAGCCTGTAAAATTAAGAAGCTGGAAATTCTCGATCCTTTCCAGAACCACAAGAACCAGTTAGAACTCGGTATGCAGCAAATGTACACAGAAAAACACACATACTCCCTATCTCTCTTGCATAATATTCCAATATGCAAAAAAAAAAAAAAAAGGTCATATAAACAGGGAAATGTGAGATCTTTCAAACCATTTTCCAGGCCTTTAAGTAAACATTTCACAAGTCCTTGGATGAATCCCTCTTTCGCCCAGGTATTAAATGTCTTTATCCTGTACAAATGCACACAAAATCCTCTTCATCACCTCCTTTTCCTCACTCTCTCCCTCTTTTCTTCCTCCTCATCTCTCTGGTTTTCTCTTCCCTCCCAGCTGTCTGTCTTTTTTTTTTTCCCCCTTCTTCCTCTTGTTCTCCGCTCCCTCCCTCCTCACCTCATGTCCCTGGTGAAATATGGGCCAGGAAGATGAGTGAAAGCTTGGCTGGAGAGAAACACATGGGCTAAATGCAGAGTGTGGAAGGCCAGCAGGTAATAACAGGAGCCTTCTTGGAGCAGGCCCCGGATTTCAGCAGCGTTTTATTTTCTGCTGCTGAACAGTCGGAGAGGACGGCGGAGGGTTGGAAAGTGTAGAATAACACCCGCTTGGCCATGTGTCTGCAGCAGATGACAGATTCTGTATTTCTTCCCGCCTGTTTGCTGCGGTGTGGAACATTCCTCTATTCTAAATACGATTTCAGAAAGAGTTTGTTCTGTGAAAGCCATTGTGGAGAGGAGCCGATCGCCGGGCCTTCAGAACAAAGCCCCAGTTGGGCTCAGGCTAAGATCAGTACTACTTCTCCAAGCACTGGAGCTGTCCTTGATAAACGTCAGCTCAGTGATGAATGACATTATCATTCTGATTTACTTTCTCAAGGGTAGATGCATCAGTTACTGTCAGTGGTCTTTTTTTTTTGTTTGTGTTTCTGGTTTGTCGTCACAGGTGCTGCTACTCCATAAAACTGTTGTGTTTGTGTTTAGTTTAAGACCACTGTTCCTCTACTATTTGGCTGAAAATTGCATTAGGGTGTTTTTTTTGCTGTACTATTAAATAACATTTTCTTATCTACAAAATGTAAGTAGAAAAACTGTTTTTAGAGTGTTTTAAGTGATCTTTTAACAGTTGCTGAGGTTGCTCAGTTTCTCATTGATCAGAAATGTAAACTTTGTAACAATAAATGCACTTTTTTTGTGTCTCAGTATATCAGTCATTTTCAGAAGCGGACGCATGTAAAGTATCATTCTGTTCAGTAGCAGTGATGTCTAAAAAGCTACAAAAGAAATAAGAACAAAACAAAACAACACCATCAAAAACAACAACGACAACAATAATAATAACAATAATAATAAGTAGCCCCCCCCCCCCCCCAAATACTTAAGTACTTGGTTTCATTTTACCCAGATTTGAAAAAAATCTGTGCAGTTTTAGTTTTGCTGATGTAAGTAAAAAGCTGGCACGGTTGTCCAACGAGAATTTGGTCGTTCTCCCTAATGTGAGGACAGATTCTGCTCCCCCAGTACCCCCTCCCCAGGCCCGGGCTGGAGCGTCAGCACCCCGCCGGGTCCTAGCCTGTTTATCTCTTCCGAAGCGGCCGTGATTAATGAGGCCCTGAACACATCCTCTTTCCCCCGAACCAGCTGAGTAAACAGCCTGCGTTATTCCAGCTCATCTAGCTTTGGGAGCTCAGCTACAGGTAGCCAAAAAACCCCAGCGTGCCCTGGACACCTCCCCCCAAAACCTCCCCACACTCTCTCCTGGGAAAGCCCTCTCACGCACAGGGCAACGGCAGAGGGCGACAGGGGGGTCGAGGAGAGAGAGGATTCCACCTCCACACACTGCAATAGAGGCCAGTCCTTCTGAACAGGATCACAGTCCTGTTTATATCTATGTCAAATTACTCATTACGTTTTTACGTTTGGTTTACGCCATTTTTACATGTAGTTATTACCTTTTCATTATTAAGCTTCACAGTTTCTCAGCGCCCTTTTTGCAATGTTCTACAAGTTGAACTTCCTTAACAGATGTATTTTTCAAACTGTAAATGTTCTTCCCTTTTATTTTATTTTATTTTTATTTTATTTTTTTATTTTTCATGGATGTATGCTTTATCTGAAAGGGAAGAAGCTGTGTTAGCTGCATTATTTGTTTTTCTACACAGCTTCAAGAGACCAGGGGGATCATTTTCAGTTTTCTTATACAGGCCCACCATCGATGCCTGCGTTTGTATGGACTGAGGAAAGTCAGTGGTCATTAGATTTGCTGAAAATTTTTTTCCTTTTTCACCTGTGGCCAGCTGTGCTCGGGTGCGTGGACATCACTAAAGTGAGGGCATCGAAATGGTGTGTTGTTATTGTTGCTGCACTTGTTCTTAATCCTTATCCACTTTTTCTTGAGATGGTTGTGATGAAAGTATTGGTTGTATCTTAACTTTCAATAACAAGGTTTTGATATCTTTATATTATCATCAGTTCGTATGAAGAAGAACTTCTACATCACGGATACACGGACATACTGAGGAAAGCCAGTGGTGATTAGATTTGTTCAAATGTATGTGATACGTGTTCCACCTTTTCCCAGGGCCAGAGGGCTGATAGTTATGGGTCTGTTTCTCCGTAATTGCACGGAAATGAAGAGTAGCTGTTTGGTGTCTGTTTGTTTAGGGAGGACGAAGGTGTCGGAAGTTTATTTCTTGTACAAAGCTCTGGTGTCAAAAGCTGTACTCTTCACTTAGCAGGGGGCTTTCCACAGTGCCACTATTAGCCTTACGATGTACCATTCCCTCTCTCCTGTCCTCAGGTAACATGTCAAGGTTTTATGTTCAGCCAGTTCCCCCTCGTTTGGACCATTTGTCCGTGGATATTTCCTCCTTCATCTGTTTGTTTTTCTGCTTTTGGTGTCTGACCTCACACCTCTCGAACTTAAGCTGATCATCAAGTTTGACTCAGTTTGACTTTAGATCCAAATGGGAGACAACTTGCAAAGCCATGCTCCAGCCTGTTCCCATCATGGTCAATTGCACTCATCAGTCAGTCTCCGCAGATAAGGCTCACTATTCAGTACAAACATGTGCTACAGCAAGAATATGGCACCTCTCTAGCTGAAGACATGTTGGGATTCTAAGTTTTAAGACTCAAGGGAAAGTAAGTTTATAGTTCACAATACATTTTTGTAGAATATTTTTGAATACTTACCCACAGTATTTGCAACAAGAAGCTTGCAATCTTCAAAGGAAACAATACTTGTTCAGTATATCACATTCAATTGACAGACACTTTTGTCCAAAGTGACTTACAATGCGAGGAAACACTCAAGTTTCAGGTCAGTGTGAGAACCAGAGGAGAGTTCTAAGTGCTAAAATCTTTAAGTTAGAGTAATGTAAGAAGATAGATAGTGCATCAGGAGAGGAGATTCCCTCTGAACAGACGAGTCTTCAGGATGTTTTTGAAGCTAGAGAGGGATTCTGCTGCTCTGGTTGCTCATTCCACAAGCAGGGAACCACAAAAGAGAAGAGTCTGAACTGGGTTTGCCTTGTTTGTAGGGATTGCAAGGCCAGACGATGTTCCTTGGCGGAGCGGAGGGCGTGAGTAGGAACATAAGCCTTGAATGCTAGGATTAAGGTATTTGGGTGCAGACCCAGATGTTGCTCTGCAGGCAAGCGTTAGTGACTTGAACTTCATTTGAGCACTCATGGGTAGCCTGTTTATGAATTATTTTAGTACATACCAATTAGCAAGCACATTAAAAGTTCCTGCTAAAGAATGAGTAGACTGATAAATCAGTGCTGGATGTGCGATGGAACAAAAGTCCTCTGAGTAGTAGACACTTTCACAAATATCAAGGCAAGCATTAATGTACTGGACTATTTGTGGCATAATGGAAGATGGAATCTTATTACTGATGATTACATAGCATGTTTACAAAGCTGCTTGCTGTAGGCGGGAGTTAGTGTGCAAAGCAGGCTTTCTCAGTTAGCTAGATCATTTTCCACACCTATTATTCAGTTGTTCATCTTATTATCCAGTTGTGTTTATTCAGCATTTGGTAGCCAAAAATGTATATAGAAGTTTTGTAGTTGTGAGACTGAGGGATTGTAAGTGATATGCAGTTTTAAAGGCTTAACAAAGCTTTTAATTTACATTACTCATGTGTATGTTACTGAATGTCTGTGTCATCCCCAATCACATGCTGCTAACTCTGTTTTTACTAATGGTACAAACACTATGTCACTTTTTATTACCACTGGACCAAACACTATGTCACTTTCTTAACTACTTGCGCAAATAGTGTTATTTTATTATAGATACCATAGTTATATTGTTACCTTGTTTAGTTTATCTGATATTATATTGGCGCTATTCTACTGTACTGTTCTTTTTAAACTATTATTATATATCTTTATTTACTCCTGTTCCTCTTGTTGCATTGAGCATGTACACGACAAAAGAATTTCCCTCGGGGTAAATAAAGTTCTTTCTTATCTTATCTTCTTTTCTTAATTTAGTTGATTTTTTTCTTAAGACAAATGCAAGTCACATTCCCATCTCTGTCAGACTTTTTGAGTGGGTGA
The DNA here is from genome assembly GCA_037576975.1 of Alestes dentex. Lineage (NCBI taxonomy): Eukaryota > Metazoa > Chordata > Actinopteri > Characiformes > Alestidae > Alestes > Alestes dentex. The sequence goes on along the minus strand of JBBIGA010000106.1, from coordinate 33,218,278 downwards.
ACTTGTTTGGGTTGTTCTCTTCTCTGTCCAGAGTGTTCTGCATTCTGCTGGCGCTGGCAGGGCTGGGGAGGTCTGAGAAAGAGGCTGGGAACTGAGCGCTGGGCTGGTTCTGTACGGACAAAGGCCGTTGGATGGAAGTGTGTGCTGAAGGATAGGGAGTGGGCTGAAAGGGAGGATAATTACTGGTGACAGGGACTGTAGACATTGGGAGACATGACTGAGATACACCTCCTTTCCTTTCCCCATAACCAGATTGGAACCACTGGGACTAGAAATGGTATAAGAAACATGTGTAGGCTGGTGATCCATGCCATGTTCCTTGCTCTGGAAAGGGGCAGGAGACACTGTCTGTCAAAGGTTCAGATGTTCAAAACATTCTCAGATTATAATAGATTATTTTTAAGCATCTGCATGTGTATTCAAAGGTAGGCTCACAATCTGTAGGGTACATGCAAAATTAAAAAAAAATTAAACACAGGATGACAGGATGACATGAGCTACACCTACATTGCACCATGCACCATTTGCATTTAAAAGGGACAAGTGTAACTGTGCTATGTCTTGATTGGATGATGACCCCGTCTCCTCAAGCGATAGAATGTTAATGGCACGTGTAAACAGGACTTTACGGTCCTGTTTTACGTGGTATTCTTTGATAAAATGTCATCTTTAATTAGTTACATTAGGTTAGTTATAGGTTTTTATACTATCTAATTAGGTTTTATATACTATCATTGCAAATCAACAAAGACAGCATAAAAGTATTCCTTTTTTGAAAACATTTTTAAAAAGTGTGGAGTCCCCAAACATTTTACACAAAGTATTTAGTGTCTAGTATTTCCCAACAAATGTACAATAAAAACCATCTTTGCTTGTTATTAAATTATTTTAAAAGTGGCACATGGGGTATACAACAAGGTTCAAAGAGGTAATGGAGAGTATTATGACTACAGTAGTACAGTTAAACAAAGCAAAATGCCTGATTTAGCCCACAAACTGAAGTTATGCATTGCAGCAATGCTTGAGGTCGTTCAAGGAAACCATCTAGAATGTGGTGGTGGGTCTTGACAATAGAAGAGAATACTTCTGTTGATTGATTATGAGATCGTGTGCTTCTGGATTTAAAAGCCTCTGGGGGAAAAAAAAAGATTTATGGAATTACTTTTTCGATTTGAGTTGTTGTTTTGGTGTTGTTTTAAGGCCCATAATATATGTGAAGTCCATATTGATTCATATAGTAAATGGTGTGATGCTTTTGTCACTGTTGTAACAAAAGCATCACACGATATTCTTATTGTCCAGCCCCGTGCATCTGAGGGGTGGAGGTGGACAGGCCGTGGCCTGCGTGTCGCCGGTGTGTATTCTCCCGAGGCAGCGGGCTGATCTGTGGAAAAGTGCTTGACGCTCTTCCTCACAGTGAGCAAAGTGGAGCAGAGGAGCCAGTCCAGGAGAACACAAACAGAGGTGCTGCGTGAGCCACAAATCCCCGCTTCCTCTGAAACTTCCAGCCCGCTTTTTTCCTGTCCAAATTCCACAGCCATTAAACTTTCCTGGCAGCTGTTCAGAAAACAGCGGCAAAAAACCTCACCCAGACCCCCCCTCCTCCTCCTCCCTTCCCCTCCTGTCCTCCCCAGCCCCCTCCACCCCCACAGCACACCAGCACTCGGGCTATCAGAGATCTGCCGCCTGACTCCTTAAATAAAGATCTGACTTCATAGTTGTTTTTGCTGCAGATCGGGTTTCCTCCAAAGTGTCTACTGGTTTTCACAAAGGGTCGCAATGAGGTGTGGGTGAACGTGGGGCTCCCTTTTCCATGTGTTTAGTCTCAGACATGTCTGACTGCATGCCCTAAGAGAACAGAGATGATAGAAAACATGGCCAGATTAGTGCCAAGTAAATACTCAGCATTATGATTTCAGCACTGTTCTTCCAGAGGCCCTTTGGTTCAGTGGCTGCTCTGAAAACAGCAACTCAATTCTTTCATGTACACCAGTGTAGTATGTGACATGCGCATTTATGGGATTTTTCTTGGTTTGAAACAAAAGTAACAAAGAATGCAGTACAAACCCGATACCTAACATTTAGGAGGATAAAAACATGTGGTTTACAAAGTGAAGATGCAGAAAAATGTCAGTGCTTGTCTGTTGAGTGTGGTACAATACATTTGGACATGTGATATAATATTGGGTGATGTCATGTCATATATTCCATATTCCAAGAACATTATATATGTAGGAAATTATCAGTGATGGACGTATCTTGTAAGTATTATTATAGAGTGATACACATGACTGCACATTGCAGGGTTCTTCCTTGTGAGTTAATAATGAACAGGAACAATATTATAAAGAGGTGGTTTGTTCTAAAGTTCACCAGTTTACAATATCAGTCTCTTCATTAACATGAGAGCTACAAGGACAATAAATGCACACTGTAAATGAATAGTAAGTACAACACATCCTCTGGAAATGCTTACTTAAATATTACATAAAACATTTCTATGACTGAAGGCGAGAAAACCAAGAAAACCAAAGTTTTCCACGATAAACCTCATGTGCTGTGACCTATTAAGTGTTACCTGATATGGAAGATAAGAGAGAAGCCAGTCACCTGAAAAAAAGATGCAGGAATACCTGAAAGCAGAAAGACACAGAACAGAGCAACACTGAGCAATAAGCAATAAACTGTCCCATACAAAACTCTTCCGCTGAAAAAGACATGCTTAAATTTGCATAAACTGGTACAGAGGCATTACACATCATCAAAGGAAACAAGAATATAGCAATATACTGAGAGATACTGGAGGAGAATTTAACTGCATGAAAGGGGAAAGGGGAAAATACTGACATGTCATCAAGACAGGCGAAAAACGGCGAAAGACTCAACAATCGCCTGACTTGGATCCTATTGATCTCAACTTACTGAGGATTTTGCAGTTGCAACAGCTTCAGATGGACAATCACAATCTTAGAAAATTGAAGAAGTTTTCCAAGAGAAATGGGGAAAATATTTAACCACAATGCTGCAAAAGGCAAACTTCTTACCATAGACATGTCAAATCTGTAACTGCCAGTATTTACTTAAGTAACAACAAGGTGCTAATGTTATCAATATGTGATATTTTTTATGTGCATATATATTATTCTAAGTACAAACTGACATTATCTGTGTAAATATGACTTGAATATATGCAATGGAGGTACATTAAATAACAAAAACAAAAGTGTCTGATTACTTGGATCCCCTTAATATATTTAAGCTTGTATCAATAAACTTATCTAACTCCTGCTTCCTGAGTACGCTATGCAAAAAGAATGTCTTCGAAACCTGATAGTTCATTTTGATTGGTCTTTTTTGTTCTGTTTTCCTCACTATAAAATTACACCAGAGGGACTCATACAGTACTGTAAATGTTATCCAGACAGACTTTCCACAAATAAACTTCCAATTAATTTGTTTTTATAGATGTTAAACCTTTCTTTTTGAAAACAGTTTGAAGCACCCAATAGCTGACAAACATCACAGCTAACCGTAACATCCTGGATTCTTTTAGAATGCATTAATGAAATACATAAAGTGAGGCAGAACTCTTAGTAAATTATCTATATTTTTAATGTTCTTTAAGTATTTGGTTTCTTAGATGCCGTTGTCAAATTCATAAAATGATAACTACTGTAGTTAAGCTGTGTTTCATCAGTAAGTTCTGGTTCAAAATTTCACGCCTGCCATTCATTCAGCTATGATGGCTCTTGTTTCATTCTCGTACCTGGCCTCATCCTTTTTACTCTCCAAAAGCCCAGGAGACTTGGTGGTCAGGCCAGCTGCTGTGAGCTGTAAAAAAGCTGGGAGAGAGTGATGGAGAGGAGAAAGAGGGGACTGTGCGACTTTAGGGTCAGACCTCTGTTGCTAAATGAGAACAATCTGGTACAGCCTGTGAGCTGCAGCTCAAACTGAAAGATGTAGAATGAAAGTGAGACAAAGGAGAGACAACAACTTGCATGTTAAAAAGAGGAAAGAAAGAGAGACGGAGAGAGAAATCGGTTCTGACACCTGTGGTGGAAGCCCAGCGTGCATTGGTCCTGGATCAGGAGGCCCCTGCGTTCTGGAGAGAGATGCAAGCTGCTGCTGGGATCTGATGGGCCGTGCTGCAATAACTCAGGGCCCAACTTGGAGAAAGCTGATAGCCTGGCAGGCGTTGGTTTACAGCCAGATGCCCTGACAGCAGCCCTCCTGGATGCAGCTTAGACTTTATCCTCAAACACTGGCAAACATCATCAGAATAGCTGTAAGGGTTGATTTCCTCTCTTCACTTACATGCACAGAGGAGAGTGTGCACACTATATCGTTATTTTCCAATCTATTGCAATATTGGCCATTATATACCGCACACCTTTGAGTCTGCATATACAAATGAGCCCTAGTCCCAAACAACTAGTCCCAAAGTTGTTTGTAGTTTATAGAGTAACATTTTGTATGTGATTTGTTATATAAAGCTATTGATCAAAATACAAACAATGTGAGAGTGCCCTTAAAGGACAATCTGGTCCTTAGAGTCCAATTTTGTATCTTAAAAAAGCTTTTCCTTGAGGAGAGAGGCATATTCGGACCTTTTCATAACCTAATGTTTCAAAATATGATAAAAGGCATGGAGTCTATATGGAGTCAATGCAACTGCAACAGAATATAGAACACTACATTTATGCATTTGGCAGAGGTTCTTATTCAGAACAACTCAAAATATCAAAACATGTTACAGATGTAGGGGAATGTTTCTTTATGAATCTTGCCCAAGGACATCTGCTTGGTTTGCTTGGCTGGATTGGAAAGTAAACGCTAGTGTGCTATGAGGAAGATAACACATATGGGGTACAATACATAACTAAGGGTAGCACAAGTGCACCACCCCTGTGACACAAGGGGTACCACCATAGTTTAGTACCTTTTTTTGAGAGTGTATGATGTAAGTGCATCTATTTAGACTCACATTATTTGGCTGGCACTCTTATCAAAAGTGACTTACAATCACTGGCTACAGGGACAGTCCCCCTGGAGCCACTGAGGGTTAAGTGTCTTGCTCAAGGACACAATGGTAAAAAGTGGGGGTTAGAACCTGCAACTTTTTGGCTATTGGGTTCAAAGGCAAGTGTTAGGCCACTACCACTCAAAGGCAATGTTCAATCATATAACTTACGGGACTCAAAACTGCATTTTAGTGCTTTTTTAGTGTTTGTAAGGCATGTCAAAATCAGCTATAGTGTCACGATATGATCATTTGTGCATTATCATGCAGCCCTGACAGAGAGGGTGGCTGGTGACAGTGGCAGGTGAGAGAAGCACTGATAGGAGGAGACTAAAGTGTTCAAAGTTATCGTTTTTTTTTTTTTGGAGTAGCTTCAAATTGTATCATGAATCAAAGGCTATTTTTTTTTTTTATCAAAGGCGAGTGTAGTGTGGGATTAAGAGTGTAAGGCAAGCAGAACTTCACACAGCTGCTAAAAGTTCCGATACCATAATCAGTCTGTCTGGCCATTGATGTCTGCTGATGTAAATGTGCTAACCAGCATGTTCACTAAACAGCTGGAGACTTACACACATTGTGCAAATGCATCGCTTCTCTTTCTTGGATTTATGATTTAGATAGGCTTAAGGTTAAGGGGAGACAGAGAATTAGTAGTGTCTGGTCAGAGTTTATTAGAATTCCATACATATTCACGTAGAGTGTATGAACACTGTATCAATAAACAGCTGCTTGTTAGAAAAGACAGGACTGCTTTAATGGAATGCATTAAGCCTGGTCTGGGAATAAAGTAGGCTCCAAATAGTCCTGAATGTGTACACCATTTCCTCATGAATAAACTAGATTACACAAAGTAAATAACAAAGGTTTCAAAAGAAGGACTCTGCAAAAGTCAAAGACAAACATTTCATTTAATTTCTTTCCAGTAAAATTCATGGATTGAAAATGATGAGTTCAGAAAATTATTTGAAGAAAAGAACTGGTAGACCACCATAACTGTCACCACCAGATAAACAACATTTAAAGCCTTCATCATTGAGAGATAGTAAACAGCAAGCTTCATTTCTGCTTCAAATCTAAAAAAATCCACAGGCATTTCTGTCCATTCTTTCATTAAGAGAAGACAACTAATACTGTGGGTCTGAAAGGATGTTTAACTGTCAGAAGAAACAGAAGACAAGTAGAAGAAACGTTCGTCTACAGCACTGAAACCGGACATTTGATATGTAGAGTATGGCTTTATGGACTGCTGAGTATAAATGTGTAATTAGGATTGCTTGGAAAGTGAGAAGCAAAACTGCAACTCATTTCTAAAACTGTGTATCTTTGTCATAGAAAAGGAAGCTATAATAAAGGCAAAGGATCGACAAACTAAAGGCTGAAATATTTAATATTATTTTGTTGTTTCACCATCTGAGTAATCGTCTGCTAAATGTCTGCTTTTTTCTAGAATCAAAAACTCAATAACTTGTACTTTTCATGTTTTCACTGAAAATTCAAGAGATTAAAACTTTGAGTTTTGCACAAAATTGTACGTACACTGAAGCACAAAGCTCTATTGGTATGTTTTATTCATGTGAAAATGCTGGACACCCAGTGGCGAAATAATATTCAGGTCACTGAGTGGAAAGTCTTTCAGTGTACACAATGCCCATTACACATTAAATGTCAAGCAACAGTAGACGGCGAGACTTGCCCTCGCTACATCCTGTTGATGAATTTCTCACCTAATTCCGTAGTGCACATAAGAATGTGTGTATGCACATGCCTCTGTATCTGTGTGTAACTCCCAAGTTCCCAGAGGGAGTGCCCTGCTTTCGCACACAAGCTGCAATATGTCTCGTTAGAAAGCCTTTTGACTCCGACCTTGGCCTGTTGTTTTCTCTGTTGTTCCCAGTCTGGCCCGACGCTGCATGCACAGCTAACTGTTCTCACATATCTTGTTTCAAACCAGAGGAGGCGCTGGCCACAGAGTGAATGCTTCTCTAATTGATGCTAGAGGGAAATGTGGACACAGACACATGCTGGGGAGGTACACATGGAGGAAAAAATTACATTTGTTCTGTGGAAATTCAGAGAGCTTGTGTCAATAAGGAAACATTTGGAGAACTCTATTTTTGTACTTGGTGAAACTGACTGGCTCTTTCTTAGTACTAAAATAACTTGTTTTAATGTACACTAGGCCTGTCCAATAGGACATCTTATTGAGAGACTGAAGATGAATGACAAATAAGGGAAGAGAATTGATTTAATGTTAAACAACTTGCTACACAGTTTTGACTCATATAGTCACGTACATAAAAAAAACCATCTGTTTTTCAGATTTACAGCACAGGGGTGTGGTTTTGGAACTCACTTACTCACACGCGTTTAGCAGTCTGACATTTCTCCAATAGCATGTGTTAGTCTTTTAAAGAGGAGAAAAAAAGTATTGAACAATGCTGAAATTTACTTGATTCAAATGTGTATATATTACATCAGCACCATTACTGCCAGAGATAAACAGACAAAATGTTGATCACTCAATGTATATAATTCATGAGGAAATGTACACTTGAGTCAGGTAAACACAATCACTCTGTTAGTGTAATATCTGAATTGAGCCAGGTGTGATCCCATAATAAGAATACACATCTGGTGACAGCTTGTTAAACTGCACCATGGTGAAATCTGCTGTTGACAAGCGTGGACCCCCTCTAAAACCTGCCTCCAAGCATCTTCTAGTCCATGGTGTACCAGCAACAAAATTCATTCTTCAAACTGAATGGGTAATATTTATTTTTACTCCATATTAAGTGTTCTCTTCACACTTCATACAAACCTACATGCTTGTTTGGATTTTTTTTCAGCTTTTTTCATGCTAACTCATGTTATATGTACAGGCTATCCAATGTTACACTTATTTAAGAAGAAAACATGGTGCTAATTATTTTTAGATCTCACCCAGGTCTAATGTACACTGAAAACAGCAATGCTCCAAATTACTTTAATCAATTTTGTTTATCAGAAAAGATCAACACAATTACTGCCAGAGATTTTGGTAATTAAATGTACTGAATTTGTGTGGACTGTATATAAGGTAAATGTAATATATATATATGTGATTCTGGGTCATGTCAATAAACTTATTCCATAGAGTATATTTTAGTAAATTTCTGCTTTAAACAGTTTACGTACAGCTCCAGAAAAAAATAAGAGACCGCTGCAAAAATATTTACTTTCATAGGTTTTGAACTAAACAGCTTTGCCTTAGGTTTTAAGAACTGACAAAATTTCTCCTAATTTTCAAATAAAAATATTTTTCTTTAAAGTATCATTTTAAAGGACATGACAATATATCAAAATAAGAGAAATGATGCGGTGTTTACAGAACTTCAGTAATTCAAAGAGAACAAATCTTTTTCAGTTTTAAACAAAATGGCAATAATTACCTTTGACGTACTTCTAGTAGTGTTTTACCATCCGACTGGTCACATTGCAAGAGGAGAGTGTTGATTACAGCAGTGTTTTTATACTTTTCCTCATTAAATAAGATTTGATTAACCTAATCAGCACCTCTTAAAGCAGAATGAGGTGCTCGTGTAGGAATTTAACAGACACGGGCATGGAATGGTTGTCATACTCATAGAGATGCTGGTTTAAAAATAGTGGTCTCTTATTTTTTTCCAGAGCTGTAGTTCACACAGTGTAATGCAGATTTGGCAGTGGTGAACGCTGACTACTAGAACGAAGCTTCAGATCAGGCCATAAATATTGAAACATGGTTGAAAAACATGAAAAACTCCTTGTATGTATCATTCCTGACCCATTCAGTTAAGAATCCTGGCTTTATCCAGAAGGTGTAGTCAGATCTTTGCCCACAGATGCGATCCCACCCACTGGAAATCAAAATATGTTTGGTTCACTTCCCAGAAGGTGTACTCTATCTACCTGTGACGGCAAGGACAGAGAAACAACGGTGTGTTCTCAATACTTGCAAAGGCTCTTACATAAGTGGTTTATTTAAATCTACAATTAAAACAGAGGTCACTCTATAGTGAAAGTGACCATTCTGTCATATGTGAACAGTACAAAATACTCATCTGCATTTAACCCATTCATCAAGTGAAGCAGCGGGCAGCCAGGAGCACATCACACGGGGAGCAGCGTGTGGGGACGGTACCTTGCTCAGGGGAACCTCAGAGGTTCTTAGCAGGCTTGGGAATCAAACCCACAACTTCCTGATCATAGGGCAAACACCCTAACCACTAGGCTACCATCTAGGCTATATGCTGTTGCTACTAAGGATTTTCTATTCTTTGCCAAGGTTTAAGATTATTTGCTACATGCATTCATTGCCTAATGCCCAGATCAACATGAGAATTTTCTTATCTGCCTAGATAGCATGAGGAAAGAAATCTGACTAGCTTGTTTTACATTGAATGTTTACAGAATTTCACTTTATTGGAAGAGTAGCACGGCAGCACTTTCCAAGTTTGAATTCAAACATTCATTGTACCGAATTACAATGAACGAAAGAGACATTTTGTTGTTCCCCGAAATTTAGCCATTTCAGAGTTTTTGTTTTGTTTCTTAGCATGACAGAGAGCTTGCCACAATACTTTAACTTTTTCTTTAGGGACTGATTGCTGGGCAGTGTGCCAGACTGACTGCCCACATGTCTGTAGTCCTAGCCAGGCCAGTGTGAAAACGGAGCTGGACTGTGTGTGCATGTTGCATGGTTCAGTGTCCTGCAGACGTGAGCAAGACACACAGGCCGTGCATTACTGCTGCTCCCACACTAATCCTACCCAGACCCAGCAGCTTACCCAGGCTAGGGAACACGCTCGTGAAAGCAGGTGCTAATTAGAGACAGCTTAGAGCGGGGGTGGCGCTGGTGACACCAGTGGTTGTGGGTGGAGAATTAGTTTGAGTCTGTGTGTGTAAGGCTTTGACACACCAAGCAGACACTGATGACGTAGTGCCAACCAAGGCTGACTTCCATCACCTCACAGCCTGTCTCCTGTAAAAAGGTTTCACTGGAACTCACCGCAAACAAAACACAGTAGTCAAAAAGTAATGAAATACACAAAACAGAAGACGCAGTAATGCAGAAAAACAAACAAACTGGTTAAGCTGTTACTTTTACAGCACTGTAGATCAGACGGGTTTTCTTGCTGTGGGAATGAATTTGTATGGTTTGCTTTACTCAGCTATGCCTCTCTTCTCACAGACTGATCTGGTCTGAACAGCTAGTTGTATACATATATTTTCAAAGTCTGCAGTAGAGGTGCATTTTAGGCCTCATCGCCTAGCAACAATCTTATTGGTCATTATCAGCTTATTTGCAGAATGTCTGTCCAGGAGAGACTATTATAAGGGTGTGCCTTGGTATGTGTGCATTGTTAGAGCAAGATTCTTTATTTGTCACATGCATAGTCATATAAGTATAACAAACAGAGAAATACATTCTGCATTTAACCCATTCACCAAGCGAAGCAAGGCACCCAGAGAGCAGCATGTGGGGACAGCACTTCGCTCAAGGTACCGTGGTCACACTAGCAGTTGGGATTCAAACTCCCAACCTTCTGATTGCAGGGCCAACACCCTAGCCACTAGGCCATCCAGCTTTTGCAGGTCTCTGCGGGTCACCTATTTTCAGTGGTCAATCGTAGAGGTTCAACAATGACCTCTGGGGCAATGGGCTGACAGTCGACTTGGTGTGTCAGGAGAAACACATAGGATGGACTGCTGTGACACCAGTACTGCACGATTCCATAGAGGGAGAGAGGCTAAATCTCTGTTGGCTTAGTACTACACTACATATGTCCTGAAATGAGAGTTTTTGCACCCAAACAGTGCATTACATGTCTGATAGGAAATCTTCTGGGATTCAGCCAGAAAGAGAGCAGACACTGACAGGACCTCCATTGTCTGATGGAATCGGCGTCCATGTGTTAGAAATCATCCTCCCACGTGGCGCAGACGGCTGAAACCCAAGCCCAGGCCCAGGAGCATGATGCTGATGAAAGACAGTGCGGGAAGAGGAATATAAAAGCCAAGGCTCCAGAAATCCCAGCCTGTCACGCCACGGCTCAGCCACCCCCTCCCCACGGCCTTATGGGAGTTGGAGTCTGACTGTGGGGGCGGAAAGGAGAGAATGAAAGAGAAGGATGGAAGAAGGGGTGTTGAAGGGAGGGAGGTTATAAGACTGTGCATGCAATCCATGTCTGCTCTGCTCTGAGGGATAAACTCAGCTGTGAGATTGTCCATGATAACAATATTACGGTAACTTCACTACTGCTGTGTCACAGGGCTTGGTTGTGATTGACACTTACTTGTAAATACACATGTGTTCTTCTAGTGTTTGTCTGTATGTTCTGTCATGATTCTGTAAGCCTCGTATTTCTGATGTGTTTAAAAGAAAGAATTGCTTTTTTGAGTTTAAAATCACTGATGTATGTCGCTCTGGATAAGAGCATCTGCTAAATGCCGTAAATGTACATGTAAACATAAATTATACTTTGAAATCAACTCCACTTTATTTAAAGAGTGGCTTTGGAATGTTTAAAGTATCACAAGGCAACTTCACATAATACATTGCTAAATTATGCAAAATCAACAGAAGTGTATCGGTACAATAAACATAACAATTGAATGATAAGACTGTAATAAAGATAAAGTGTTGAAGTCATATCAGTATACTTGAAAAGTATTACTCCATAATGTCAGGGATCTGCATGCAAAGGCCTGCGTGTCCTTTAATACAGTTTCGGAGATGAAATGTCCGTTTTTGTTCCTATTTGTATAAGAGGGGAAATGTAAATTATTTTTATGGTCAAAACTTCACTTCCACACCACGAGAGCTGATCAGTTGTATGACCTTTGAAAACATTGTATGAATTGTGCATGTGCACAATGGCCACATTGCTTTATTTTTAGGTGCAACTCTTGCATGACGCTCACTTCCCCCAGCTGAAGTGTTCCCATGGCTCTGCTGCCTTACTGAGCTGAGTGATGGTTCTTGAACTGACCCATGACTGAAGGGTAGCCATTCACACTGGTACACAGGCCCACACCAGACCCACAGATGAGCATGCAGAACAAATGTTTGCAGGGGTATTACATATGAAACAGCGAGTTTTCTTAGAAACAAAAACTAGTCACACAGGAATAGTAGCACTTTTGAAGGGGAATTCACCTTATAGAGCTTTTTTTTTTTCATCCCAGCCATATACATTAAGTACACAGTGAGACACAGACAGATCAAAAATGAGGGTAAAAAAGGGGAATTAACTGCAACAAACCTATATATATGGAAATCAGATCTTGCTTGTATAGAAATCAGGAATCAGATCAGGAATCAAGATCTGATTTCCAGGTGAGGGGGCTTACATCTCTAAGCCTTGTGTTAGTGGAGTATCTGCTTCATAGTGTGCGAAGCTGTTTGTGAACTATCTGAGCTAGCATTAGCACTCAATGCTAAATAAGATATAGTATAGTAGAGCAAGAACTCAACACACAACAGCAAAAACTTTGCGCTCTCAGATTTGCATCAGTGGAACCAGTCCTGTTTTAGTTACTCTTAACAGCTTTGTCTCCTGTCACCAAGTCTCTGCCTTAATCCTCTCTTTAGGATATTTTAGTACACCGGACCATGATAGGGTCAAGCAAAAACAGTTGCAAAGCACCTGACAAATCATCTTTAATGGAAAATCTGAGGAGTTTGAATAAGCTGTCCAAGATGATTTAACTATGAAAAACAACTTTTGAAACAACTTTTCCACAAAATTCCTCAAAACAGACAATATATTTCCTCCAAAATTGCATGAACCTACATCATTTCTCATATGCATCTCCAAAAATCTCAGCTGAGACATGAAACTAATGTAACTTCAAAGGGGAATGTGGAATATGTCAACACACACACACACACACACACACACACACCCACACACACACCCACACACACACACACACACACACACACACACACA
>JBBIGA010000106.1:33148172-33163914 GCA_037576975.1 Alestes dentex | reverse complement strand
TTCATTATTAATTTTTAAGTTTAATGAGACTTAATAATAATAACGAAATAATAATTTAGGCTATAAAAGCAGAAGCCTATCCTTCCTTTTTGCTAGGTTTGGTAGGTCCAGGTCTTTTAAAAACATATATATATATATATATATATATATATATATATACATTTTCAGTGTTCAGTGTAGACAGAAAACACCCCCCACACACACACAAACCATCATAGATGGATAAAAAAAGACAACACTGATAAAGAACAGTACACTGTACTCTGCTCTGACTCTGACAGGTGCAGGAAACCATTCTACTGATTACCATCATCAAAAGAGATTAGAAGTTGGCAAGTGTAGTAGTACACGTATTCAAGAGTTGATTTGAACATATTAATTCTGGTTATACCATTTCCAACACAATTAATTTAATATAATTAACTTGTTAGTCAAACCGGCTGTTTGAGGGTAAATATATTGCACTAAACTACACTAAAAGCTTTGGATGTAATTTCTCCTAGTGGTCTAAGACTTTTCAGGAGTGCCGTAACTTGATGCTTTGTGTATTTTGGTCTGCTCTGTCAGTCGCTTGCTCCTTTTCCGGGCGTGCGTGTGCTCTGCGTGTGGAGGTGCATTCAGAGAGTTCAGCAGGGAATTGGCCCACTCAGCCCAATTCGTGCCGCTCCTATCTCTTCAAGCTCCCTATCTTCACTGGCATAATTGCAAACTTCCAGTCGAGCTGTTTACATGGAAAAAGTACTTTTTAATCCTCTTCACCCCACACTCCCTCCTCATCACCCTGCTGATTAACACGAACAAGGGAGAACATCTAATATCAAGGCCTTCATAGCCATATGATACACTCTTAGCGAGACTTTTAATGAAGACTTGCTGTTTTGTCTGAGACATGGTGTCAGACACCCTGAAAACAAACATTCTCTGTGTGATGTCTCAGCATGCTGTTTATGGTTTTTAAATGTTTATTTCCATGGTAAACACACATATCCCTGGAATCCGTCTCAGAACTCTAGTCGAGAGGGTCTTTGGGGGATTACTGCATGGAAAACGCAGCGTTGTGTTCATTTCCATTGTGTATATTGATACCCAGCCTGGCTCAGGATGCCCTTGAAAGTCTATGGAGGATGAAAGATCTGTGGAGATGTCAGTTCTTCCCAATTTCTGTCCAAGCCACAGTTTACTTTCTTCCACGTAGAACAATAAAGATATCTGTTGATCCAACACGGCAGCCCTCAACAGTCTGCATTTAAGAAGAATAACAAATCAGCCACATTATACAGCGTGGTTCACCAAAACTTCACCACTTCAAAGAGGCCTCCAGACATGTAGCTCATTTTGAACTGCTCAAGAGGACCACGCAGGCGGTGGATCTGTGGATTGATTTTGCTGAAGAGAATGTGATCTTAAACCTGACTCCTGTGTCTGGTTAGGTTTCTGGGTAGCAGCTGAGCTCCACCAACAAGCCAGGTTCATGCACACTAACCCTAGGCATTATATAGCACTGAGTAAAGGCCTTAGACCAAAGCTACATATAACACTTTTTGTCTGGGCTTTAAGCTTGTGCTGAGCAAGTTACACTACTGGTCAAAAGTTTTAGAACACCCCAGTGTTTCAAGCTTTTTTTAATTGAAATTGAAACAGTTCAAGTCCAGTGAATAGCATGAAATGGTACAAAGGACAGTGCTGAACTGCGAGAGGTTTAGAAATGGTAAGGTTACCCAGAAGTGGGAAATAACTCTGTAGCACCATGCAGTACCTCTGGTATGTGCCTAGTTGGTCGGGTTCGTCCTACAGCAAGATAGTGACCCAAAACATAAGTCAAAGCTCTGCCAGAACTACCTCAGAAAAAAGAACAAGATGGTAAGCTGGAAAACATGGAGTGGCCAAAAGTCTCCAGACTTAAACCCCATCGAGCTGCTTTAGGATGAACTGGACAGAAAAGTGAAAGCAAAGCAACTTATAAGTGCCGCACACGTATGGGAACTTCTGCAACATAGTTGGGAAGAACTTTCTGCAGAATGATAAATGAGACATTGAACCGCTTGAATTTCAATACAAAAAAACAGAAAAATTGGGGTGTTCTAAAACTTTTGACCGGTAGTGTATGTGTTTAAGCTAGCAATTTAACAACATTAATGGTAATATACAGTATGAAATGTATGGTTTGTGGTCATGATTTTATCAGTTTATCAGAGTTAGCTTAACCATTTCCAGGCCTCCCTACAAAGGAGCCCAGTATTCGAAGTTACCCTTCAGAATGTGATTTGGCTAATCAGGTGAACAAATCTGTACGACGGCTGGAGGGCATTTAAGAGTAAATGGAGTAAATGAACCAAACCTGGTGCTCTTCTGTACGAAACAGCTTTAAATATATCAGGAGTTTTAGAGAGAGAATGAAAATTGCTTTACCTTGTACTTTATATAACTATAAACTGAATTAATTCATTAATTTTCTGTAACCACTTAATCCTTACTAGGGTCGCGCGTACATGGAACCTATCCCGGGGCCAACAGGCGTGAGGGTGGGACTCAACCAGGGCGGTTAGTCATATTATAATATTATCATATTACTATATTATTATATTATTACATAAGATTACAATGGCAAAGAATAAAACATTCTAACACTGAATTTATTTAAGGCCCACTGTGGCATATACTTATACTTAAAAATGTCTGGAATGAAACATTTACCTTCTCTATTGGTAACAATCTCATTTCATTAAGGTTCCTCACTTTCTGGCTGTGATCTGAGGGCTCTTTAAAGTGCTATTGGGCATCAGAAAGATCACAGTATTGTGTATGTGCTTTCAGTTACACACTGGTCTTCTTTTTGGAATTTTGGATGCATCGCTTCGACAATTACCGATAATTTGAGTACAGCTCTGACCTTAGCCTAGTAAAAACATGGGAAAAAGCTGTGAATTCCTAATGTGAACGTCAGGATTGTGTTCTCAACTCCGAGTACAGCACATTACATCAAATTAACCTGTCAGTCAACAGTAATAAAGCACGACTTCTTTACTTTTGAAAGAAATGTGCTTTAGATCAGACAACATGAAGACACAGTTGTTGGTTAAATCCATAAAACAAACCATAGAGTTCCCTGTTTTGAGAAGTTAACTCTCATATCACTAGTGCTTGTGGACGAGCCTGTTTTTAACGATAGGCTACTCGCTTTTTTGTGTATTTTCCTCACTTTGTAATGCAAACATACAGAGGATGAATCTGATATAATTCCCCATATAAACCCCATATAATCATATAACCACATAATCCTATCATATAATTATATTATTCCCATGCCAGTTGAACACAAAGTATGATCATACACCCAGAATAGAAATAAATGATGCATTTATTGTAGGTTCATGATGGACACCAGTGCAGTTCATATTTTCTTCTGGACTCTTCCTTCAGTTTCCTGACAAAATGAACCTCAGTGGGGGGTACTGAAATGGGGGTACTGAAATGTTTACCTAATTACCGATGGCCAGCGGACATGCATGAACATGAACGTGAAGAGAATATGCTCAGACTACTTATGTCAGCATGAAATGTTCCAAAGAGAGATGGAGAAAATGAGCACATCTTGCAGTTTTCCCAGCATGCACATGGTGAAGTTAATGAAACGAAGCCTGAGACGTCTGACACTTTAATATGGGGAGGTGTTCAGACAGGGTTAAACAGGAGTGTGATCAGACCCAGCTGTAGCGCTGGCTTACGCAGAGCTGGGCTGATCTGAGCTTCATCCAGAGGAAGAGGAGGAGAGAAGGTGGCCGTGTGCTGGAGATGCAGGTTTGGCTTCAGTGGTGGAACAGCTGAGCTCACTGCTTCTGGAGAGCATGATTAGTCAAACTGAATCTGCCTCGCCATAAGCAGAGAGAGAGAGAGAGAGAGAGAGAGAGATAGAGAGAGAGAGAGAGAGAGAGCGAAAGAGAGAGAGGAATAATGTGATGTGGGATCCGTCTGTCTGTCTGCCATTTGAAATTAAAGATGAAGTGATGTGTGACCCAGCACCATGGTTTCAAAGTTACACCCAAAACAAATAAACAAAGAGCTTGGGTGGTGAGTGTGTGTGTGTGTGTGTGTGTGTGTGTGTGTGTGTGTGTGTGTGTGTGTGTGTGTGTGTGTCTGTGTGCATATACAGGCGCAGCTCTTGTTGGTCACAAGAGTGAATATGTGTGCACGCGGGTGGGAGTGTGTGCACTTGTGCCTGTGTGTATGAAAGTATGTGTTTGTGAGTGTGTGAGAATGAGTAGGAGTGTGTTTGGCTCCAGGAGCTACTAAAGAATCTCACGGCTTATTGTGTCATCTTGAGCTTTGATGGATTTCCCCCACTGAAACTGAGAAGGAGTGAGAGAGATAGACACAAACAGAGAGAGAGAGAGAGAGAGAGAGAGAGGAGGGTGAGAAGCCAATACAGGGTGTCTTCAGTGGTTGCAAAGGAACAGACGACTCAAGTGGAACCTGCTCACCAAATACCTATCACTCTACATCATAAGCGGGGGCGTAGCACCCGAGCAACTTGCACACACACACACACACACACACACACACACACACACACACACATACATACACACACGCAAGCTGCAATACTAACCGGTCACTTGAGGACATAAATTTAGCGCAACTGTAAAAGATTTTACACATGTTATTATCTTTTTTTTGTCTGGCCCTTGCTGTCTCCAGCACATTTTAGTCATACTGGTGTTTGTTATTATTACAAGCAAAAAAATAAAAACATACAAATAATTTCAAACAATTTTATCAGTAGTAATGTATAATAATAATAAAAGTCATAATTGCTTTATGTCATGATGGATAGAAGCAAATGAAAACTCAGTCCATTTGACTCGTTTCCATGTAAGTGCTACATATTATGTCTTAGAATGTAATAAGCCTGAGAAAAACATATACATTAGCAAGCCAGGTAGCATTATTTTACTTATATTTGTATTGTATTTAAATTCAATTTGCTTTTTTATCCCATTACACACAGTCATTTTGTAATGTTTTACTTTATACTAAATTTATGTTTTCATTTTAAGCCTGACAATAGCAATTCTTTAAATGAATGAGCATGAACATGTCTGTAGCATGACTAAAATGAAATAAGAAACTTTCTGATGATTACGTCACCATTTCAGGTCTACATGCCCAAGGAATGAACCAACAGAAATGATCCAGAGTTACTTGTAATAAAATGAACATACATTAGTGTACATTAAAGCTGAGATTTTCTTTTCCAGGTTCCCATTTAGGAAACAGGAGCTTTTGTTAGGACAGTAATGATATACTGCTTGTGCGTATGTGGCTGCTCATAAAGGTAAAGAAATGTTTGTAGAGGGTCCATCCAAATGTAAATGTGGACTTCTATGTATTCATTTATTCATGTTTTTTATTTATGTTCGGGTGGTGACCACAGAGAGCTTACATTTCCCCCAGATTTGTCATTGTGGGTCTTGTTTCAAGAACTTGCTTCATCTCACATGGTTTCAATCGAATTGGCCAGTCCCAGAGAGCTTCAGGGCTGAGCGGAGGGCCACTGGGGTGCACAGAGAGAGAGAGAGAGACAGAGAGAAAAGAGAGAGATAGACCTGCCCTGGCTGCAGGGGGACCAGCCCAGGCCACAGAGAGCAACACCTGGAGAAAGCTCCAGAGAAGTGATTTAGCAATGTGTATGGTGGGGGAGATAGTCAAAGAATAAGGCAATAGAGAGGGGAACACAGGCAGGACGAAGAGAGAGAGAGCAGGGAGGAGGGAGAACAACTCTGAGAGAAGCTTTGCTAATGAGGTCTAACACACAACTGCCCCCGGCTCCGTCAACACGCCCCATCGCACCATTCAACTTTGTTTTCATTAACTCTTGAGAGATGACACATGTTGAATCAGAAAGGAGCTGTTCCCCTCGCTTTTTTTTTCCCTCCTGCTCTTGCAAACAGTCATCAGGGAGGCTGAGAACGCTCACAAATCCTCCACACTCTTCCCATGACATCCACTCCTGCCATTTTCCTCCCGTGCTGATGATGCAATTTGTTGATAATGAAAATCTGACGAAATATTCAGTGCCCAGGCTCCAGACAGGCCAGTCAAAAATCTGGAATCACGAGTGAAAGTTTCAGAAACTGTATTTTCGGTATAAAACTATTCTGCATAACTTCATCCTGTCTTCCAGCTCTTCATGATAACTGACATAAACTTACATAAACATTCACAATAACGTATTCCAGCTAGAATCAGTTGTCATAAAAGCAACTTTTGTCCTTTTTGATGTCATTTTATCTCAGTGTTATGAGTACTGACACTTGTTGAAATAAATCTTTATAAATGTGTCTATAATGTCAAGTCAGTTGTCAAAAAATATTTATGTAGCTAATTAAAAAAATGAAAAAAGCAGTAGAGGATCAAGAATAAAGTCATAATAAAATAACATCCAGAATTGCAAGTCATTATGAGGCAAGTATCTTGACAAGACATTACTGACAGCATCGTAAAGTTGTTAGGGCTGGGATTTTGGTTATGGGTCTTTTATTTTGAAATAAGTGGATGTTTGTGTCTTGTGTCACTGTGTCACCTGCTCTGTGCATTAGTTTAAGTGATTTGGCTTTATGATTGGTTCTTGTCTGAGTGTGTTTTGTATTTAAGTTCTTTGAGTTTGAGTTTTAGTTGCAGATCAACCCTCACAATAACCCTCACGCTACCCCTTCCTCATGTATGTAATTGTTTGGCATTAGGCCCTTTTGCCTTTAGGCCCTTGTGCCTTTTGTTTTGTTCAGTAGAGTCTGTGTCTTTATGTATTAAACCACCTAAAAGAACATGCATTTGTGCCTCGTCACACTTTCCTTGAGCACGCCCCGTGACAAAAGTATCATGTAGTAACTTGTTTTGCCCAAAGCATTTGATAAATTTAATAAAACATCTAAAAAAGTGACATTTGAATGTGATTTAAACATGTATATTGTTTCCATATGAATACCATTTTAATTACTTTTGGTATACCTGTGTAATAATAATATATGTAATGCATGAGGAAATGCATTTGACTCTTACATTCAGCTTACATTCAGTGCATCATATCTTCAATGTGTAAGCTGTCATTGCATAAACAACTTGAAAAATGATTAAACCGACAGATGATTATAAGTTTTGATTATAAGTTTGTAGCGCACTACAATGGAGAAGCAATGTGAGGACCCCCAATAGACAGCATCGGTATTTTCCCACACTTATACGGAATGCTGTGCTATGTGTATGGCTGCGGCTCTGTAGGTGTGCCACTAGCGGGTGGTAAGGGCGCTCTTGAAGGTCTCTCCAGGTCAGTGGCTTCCACTGCTGGAGGATGTGGTTCCTCAGTAAAGCACACCATGCTGATAGGGGTCCAGTGATGAGGCCTGTCAGCATGACCGGTGCTTCACACCAACAGCTCCTAGAACTGCCTCAAAAATTATAGCCTGCAGGTCAGGATGTGTTCTTGGTGTGCTTTTATACGTTTTATTTCCGTTCTGCAAATGAGAGAGTCTGAGACAAGTTATTTGGATTTGATGGAAGCAAGTTATACTCAAAACCCAAGCAAAATGTTGAGGAGGTAAACTGTGCCCAGAATTGCAGCATATGACCTCTGTTCCTGAGCGATTTTAGCACTCTCCGTGGCATGTGGTGCATAGATCTTCTGCTGATAGCAGTCTGCTGGAAGCTCCCAGGCGAATATCTCTAATCGCTGTTATAATTGCGCAAAATGTATCTGAAAATTCAGTACATGAGCGTCGGTACAATTTCAAAGGAATTTATCACTCATGCTAAAAATGGTTCCACCCCTCCCTTATAGCAGCCCACAGCGAATCCCATGGGAACTCTTGAGGGGAGTCTACACACTGTGTCTGGTCAGTCAGTGACAAGTATGACATGTATGAAAGATGTTGTATTAGCTGTTTTGCAGTGAGTACCAGCACTCCGGGTTACTTTGAATGGCTCAGTCTGAGCAGATAAGATCAGCTGCTGAGCAGCATTCTATAACAAACATGAGCCGTGATAAATGGAGACCTATTTACCCCGCGCCGCAGACATAAACAGCGGCCCGCATGGCTATGCTCCACTCATTAAGATATACCACCGCCATTATTCCAATTAGGGTTCAGTGCCTATGAATCCGTGGAGAGTTCTCTGCTTGCCTGAATGCAGAAGGGGAAGTTGACTAATGTCGTACACATTCGCACTCTGACAATACCAATGGTAACAGTGCATGCAGAGGAGTGGTGTGAGTTCAACTGCACAGGC
Organism: Alestes dentex; assembly: GCA_037576975.1. NCBI lineage: Eukaryota > Metazoa > Chordata > Actinopteri > Characiformes > Alestidae > Alestes > Alestes dentex. Next base: position 33,155,634 of record JBBIGA010000106.1, on the reverse strand, counting down.
CTGTGTCTGAAAAATGCTTTTTTAACACCTGGCTAGCTCTGTGGTGGTCAGGTTCCAAGCCTTGGGGTCTATTGGAATGACACTGATCCAGCTGAATTTGGACTATTAGGACTATTCCTTCAAACACTGGGTTTCTGGGTGAACGGAGGGCCACTCATATTCCCTATGTCATTGACATATTAGTTAATCAAATGAGCCATGCAGTTTTGATTAAGAAATAACAAGCAGCAGGACCACAAAACGAAGCAATCAGAAGGGACGCTGTGCACTTACACATAAGCCAATGCCAAAAACATTGTTTAACTATGATTAAATGGCCATGACGTTGTGCTGTGTTAGGAGAAATGGTCCTCTCCACGACCCCTGCAACTGTCCAAAATAATTTCTCCAAGAGTAATAATAGCTCACTCTGAAAAAAAAAGTAATGAATTTGATTATGGGTTGGAGATTCGGCAAAAACGTTACTTCACCTATCATGACACTTCAAGTAATTTCACTGATATTCACTATAGACATCACAGAGCTAAACACCAAGCAATACTACACCATAAAAATTACTCCAACTAAAAATTACTCTAAATAACTAAAAGGGGATATATAGTCTGATTTGAAGTTCTGCAACATTTGAAAGCAACCAGGTTGCTTAGTTCAAGTATTTTATTTTTGCAATGCATGGCAAAAGGTTAAATATGTTCACATTTGTCAGAACGTCAAATGTTCATTGCACTAATCAAAAAGAAAAATAAACAGAATAAAATGAAAATTATTTCTATATGTATGCAATGCATATGGCAGTCCTAGTTCAGTCTCTGTTTTCATCAACACAAAACTAATGAAAATTACAGTCCCACCCTGGTGGTGGCTTATTTAAATAAATACTTGAAGCTATTGAATACATTTCTTGCTATATTACAGAATTAAAAGTGTATTTCTTTTGATGTTTAGCTTTTCCGAGACTTGATTTAAAAAATCACAATTGCACTACACAATTCCAAATAAACCAATTGGTGAATCTGTTTATTAATATTCATTTAACGTGATGTTGGGCAGTGTTCTTTAAATACTGATAAAGCTTATTGTAAAATGATGGCATGTATTTATCATGATAATGATAAATATCACATTGTCCAGTCCTACACTGAATTTTTAAACACCTCCTTCCAAAAAATAAAATAAAGTAAATAAATATGTCTGACATTGTCCATTGTCCTGCAGCGCTGTATTTATACTGGGTCCAGAATACGTAAGTGTGTGTAGGGGTACATGGGAGTAGCGGGACAGGAGACAGACCCTCAGGCTGTGGAGGCACACAGAGAAGAATTTCAGCCTTGAAGGAGCCAGCCTCAATTCAACTAATGCCTCACAGCAGTTACCATCTGAGACAAAGACTTCAGACTGACTAATTGCATGCAAACCACACACACTGATTTCAGCGATGGCCCGAACATGCAGTAATAAGCTTAGGTAAATAAGTCGTGTTCTCTCCCATGTCTATCAGCCGGATGAGAAGGCCCTGAAGTTTTTTCACAATAAAAGGTTCTTTAGCAGAAAGGCCTCTGTGATGTGATTGAGTTTGACAAGTCTCTTGCCACTTTTTATTTCTAAATGACTTGTTAACATTTATGCTAAAATTGCCTGTTATTTTGTGGCCTTTGGCTGTGATGTAGTTTCATGTGGTATAAATGTTTTGGAGTGTGATGTTCTCAAGAGCTCAGACCGAAGAGAACCGCTTAAGGAATGCAACTGCTCAATACACATTTGTCTATGAATACTTCTGCAGCCGCTTTGGCCCCCTCGGTTCAAAAAGGCATGGATCGTCCCTCATTAGATACAGAATTTATGGAAGGAAAAATGTCTCCTAAACTACTTTTCTATTATGCTTTGCAGATGTGACAATTGCAGATGTAGCACTGTGTCCAAGTGACTCCCTGCGCTCCTAAAGTGGAGTGTTTCATCTGTTGGAGTTATGCTGCAAGCTTTATAAGGGTGCTCTGAGGAGGGGAGGCTGGAGGGGACTTGGGGTTAGGGTACTTATTTCAGGATTGGATGTACATCTCAGGGACACTCACACAGTAATGCTCTTTGGATCCACTTGCCTCATTGGAATCAGGTGCTTTAACCGTTGTCTTGGTGAATCAACAAATCATTCTAAGTTCCACCATGAGGAAGCAACAATAACCGATTTTCTCCATCTTCATCATATAGAGTAACGTGGGATTTGTCCTCGTATTGGGTTCCAAACTTTTTTCCTTTTTTTCAGCATGCTAACATGGACTACTGATAAAGTTGGACCATGATGAAATTGTGCGGTGTCAGGCTGTCAGCTGGGCCCCCCTGAGCGAGCTCTGTGAGTGGAGCGGGCGGTTGATGGATGGAGGTCCATGGACAGCCATGGGGAGGCTATGCTAATGTGAAAAGCAAAGAGTAATCACATCTGCACAACCTCTTTCTATCTCTCTCTCTAGCTGTCTCTCGTTCTATCTTTCTCTCTCTCTCGCTTTCTATCTTTTTTCCTCTCTTTATTCCCCTCTGTCTGTCTCTCTCTCTCTGTTACTCTCTCTTTTCTTCCCATCTCTCTGTCTTCCTTTTCCCCCATTTTTCATTTTTCCTTTTCTCAGTGTCTCTCATTCCTTCTCTCTCCTTCTTTTCTCTTCCCACTTGCTCTCACCCAAGTTTTTCTTCTTTCATCTTTTATTCCTTACTGTCTTTCTTACTCCTTTCCTTCCTCCTCTCTCTCTCTGTCTCTCTCTCTCTCTCTCATTATAAATGGCTTTGATTTTCTGAGGAGCGTTTAAGCATAACCCCAAGCCAAGCTGAGGCCTTGGGACTGTAAACCAATATTGCGGTGCTACGTAAGACCAATTGCACAATGAACATTAAGCTGGGCCTTACAGGCCCCCTTGAGAAAGCGTGATTGATGAGCTCCGGTGTGCGTCTCCGTGTCCGTCCATTCCTGTGTGCGTGCGCCCATGCACATTTGTCTGTCCTTGCGTGTGTACCTTTTCTTCCTCTGTGGGTACATGAGCATGTTGTGCTCCCTGCTACAATTCTAAAGGCAAAAAAAGGGCCTGGACGCGAGCCCAGCCTGGTCATTTCACGATACGTATCTACAGGCTGGCGTTTGGGCCTCTGGACGATTATCAGCGTTCTGTAAATAGTAACCCACTGAGTCAGTGTGAGGAAACGAGCCTGCCACAATCAGCACCATCACCCCCCTCACTAATGGTTTCCTAAAACAGCCCAGATCAGCTCCTCGGTAATGCGCAGCCTTTTCCGTTCACAGATTTAAGAAGCTTAGATATGATGAATCACAAGATGCTGAAGAACTTTCATTACCTGTTAATAAGGGCCATTTTCTGACCGGTCATGATATGGGCTCGTTTTTTTATCATGTGAGGCAACTTTTTTTTATCAACCCTGAACATTAACATTTATCTCCTGTTTTCTGCTTATGTCGTATTTCCCCATTGTAGGTGGAAGCAACTGCCCTGGAATTGCGATGCAATCAAAGTGCTTTTATATGTTCCTTCTGTGTATATCCCCCTTCACTTATTCCTTTAAGGATAATCCCATTTGCAAATCATCAATTGTAATTTTGAAAGTGCTTTAAATCCAAATCAAATAGCATTTCACTGTGCAAGTTAAACTAATCTTGTTACGCTGTTAAATATAACGCCCCTTTATTTGAATGAACATGGAGGACATATTAAAGTTTGGAGAGAGCTCCACACACTGACTTTTGGATTTGGCTGACCTGCATTCATAACACTTTTTTACTAAATTAGGGCTAAATGCTGGTCAGACTAATGGGAGGCTCCTTTCTGGAGGTCTGCTTAGGGCCTGGACTGTTCCGGAGCACCACAGAGGCTTCAGGCCCCACTGCCAACCCTGGCCACAGTGTGGGAAAATGTCTGTGTGTTATTGTATACGCGATGAATTGCTCATGACGCATTTGTTTATAACCACACTCAAATAATGGGAACATTAAATATTTGGCACAAAATAATAATAATCCATTTCCTCTTTGCAAAAAAGAAGACTAATCATAAGAAAATGAAAAAAGCAAACAGTCTGTAGAATTTCTTTATTTTCTTGAGGCTGATAAGCATCAGACTGCACACCCCTTTATTTGCAAACATTCCCCGCAGTTTGTGTACTGAATGTGGCTCCGGCGGGCTCCGCACCTTCCAGCCACAGCCAGCTTCACACTTTCCAGATCTAGGCTTCATATGCCAAGTGAGCAATGCGGTCCAGCAGAGCCAAACACTCTTGAAGTGGAACAAAATCTTAAGTGCCTTAAAGCCAGTTTCTGCCAGCAACAGCCTAAAAGCTTGTGGGACTGCTGAATTTTGGTATATGACACACACATACATACACACACACACACACACACACACACACACACACACAGATGTCTCCTTTAAGTCTTCTACAAATGTTTTTGCACCATCACTGAAAAGTCCCGTCCTTTACTATTATGATGCATTTGGGTTTTCTTCAATTTGATACGTTTGATATTGATTGCACATCAGTCTCTATGTTTTTGCGAATTGATTTGGACAGAAAACAATGAAAACATTAGACTAACAAGCAAAACTTGTTAGTACCAGAAAGGTTTGCTGTCTTGTAATAGTAGCAGAACCATCGTGGAACAATTCTTACAATGCTCTTTAAAGACCCATTAACACTGTATCAAACATTAAAACAAAATATGCGAATATGTAAAAAAATTCTGTGATATTGTTTTTGCTTTATTGCACTAGTTATTTTGTATGTACCTATTTACTCTGTTGTTTTTTACCATAGAGATGGACCAATCAACAAAGCAAACATAGTGCTGATGTACGAGACACACACATTATTACTCCTAACATCGTTAGTGGAACATCACTGTTCTCTGCTGATATGATGCATTTAACTTCATTTCAATTTCAGCCTCAAATTAGGTGTTTTTTGCCAGTGTACTGTGTGTGCTCACAAGGTGTCATAAATCAATGAAAACAATCATCCTTGAGGCTAAGTATGACCTTACAATACAGTTCTAAATGGACATAGACACATATTGAAGACACATTATCAGTGATGTACATGATACTCACTCATATGAATGTATATATGTTAAATATAATTTACATTCTGATAAATCGTGGTTCCTAAAGGGTTCACTGTTGGGATGTCCATTTCTAAGAAGAAACCTCAATTGATTTCCATTACTTATTTGAAAAACGCTATAGAACAGTGGTCACCACAATGGTGGTGTGGGTTTGAAGAACCTTTTTAAGGTTTAAAGGACCTCTGCATACAACTCTTATGTTATACGGAAGTTCTTTAAACTTCTTAACTTTCTCACATCCGATGAACTAAGAAATATTTATTGAAATGTTCTTTATGGAAAAGTGCCATTGCTCCAAAAGAGTTTGTTCCAAAAAACCCTTGTGGTTCACAGAAATGTCCTCTGAACTGTACTGGTTGTATCTGACTATAGATACTGGCCCTTTGGCCTTTTCTGACAAATGAGGCTGTTGAATTCCTGCGAGATTTCACACTTGTATATAGAACACTCTGTAAACATCACACGCATGTGGAGCCCTGCCCTGCTGTAAACTGCTCACTCACTCTGTGTGACTGACAGATGAAAGAGTGTTTAGCGTGTCCAGATCAAGGTCACCACATTCTGTACTTTCTGTTTATTGCTCTGTTTCTTCTGTTTTTTGTGCCCTGGCTGGTGATGCTGGGACAGGACTTCTCTGAAATGCAGACCATGGGACTCTGCATGTGTCACCATATGCGTATAGGAGAACAAGAGAGAGAACAGGGTTCTTTAATTTGAATTTTTGAGGTTTGGCTGGCAGGCCGCTTGTCTGATGTGACAGCTGAGGAGGGTGGCTGCAGTCACATGGTGGAGTGACTGGAACAAAGCAAAGTCTCGAGCTGCTCCAACTCTGTGACCAATACTCTCAAACACTGTGGAGAAAAAAAACACACAAAAAAAAACTTGCTCTCGGGCATAGACACTGAGCAAATCAGGTCCATTCGGAATTCCTTCATTTGTTATCTCTGCCTTGTGTAACATTGTCCTAGTGTTTGAAGTGAATTCTTGCCAATTGAGATAAACAGAGATATCGTTCTAATGTAAAAGACTCTATTTTTGATTGTCTTTCTGAGCCAAAGAAATTGCTTAAACAGCTTAATAGGGTATAATGGTCTGAGGAAATTTCCTCTGAAGATTGCTAGGCTACATATACACATACAGAATACGAGGTTGTGTTGTGCTAAGACAAGGTTTGCTAAGAAAAGGTGAAGATTCTGTTTTTTGGGAGAACATTTATATAGCACACCACACATATTTTGTGTAAACCACCAAAATAGACTTTTTACATTTATTGACGCCTATTTCATCATCATTTGATAGTGTTACCATGATTTGTGATACCTTGACACTGCCCAGCATTATGTCTAATGTTTTATTATCACTAGGGGTAATAATAATAATTTCGATCAATTAATCACAAAAAAAATAATGCGTTAAAAATTTTACGCTGATTATTCACATAACGGGACTTTAATCCGGTGTTCTACTGTTCCCCTCTGCGCATGAGTGGTTCAATGCCATGCCCATAACTCTGCGCTACCTTGGGACACTGGCAGCTTTTTCCACAGGGTAGCATGAATCGATAGACTGCCTATAAAATTTGTATTTTCAATACAATATATTTTTCTCCAATTATGCATATTATTTGCCTATTTCTCATCATCGTCAGTGTTATAAACTGACTGTATAAACTGTAGAGCTGTAGGGGAAACGCAAATTAATTGGGAGACGCAAACCGATGCAACAAAAAACAGTAAGTGGTGTGTACAGCATACACTATAGTCTATAGGAGTATTGGGTTATTATGTACACGTTGTTCAGTTATTAGCCGAAAACCATTCACCGCGCCCCGGTATCCCATTACTTTTGTCCGAGGTGAACGGTTTTCGCCTAACTCCGGATCTCCGGGCGGCTATTATATTAAACGAGGGGTCGTTGGAAAGGTGTCATCGAGCCCTATCTAACTGTGAAGTTTCACATTTAGAGTGTGAGATGTATTTTCATATTTAACATTTAGATTTCAGATAATTTAGGGCAAATCCTCTATGTTGGTGAGGGAACATCAGAGCATGCAGTCCAGCCCCCTTCTAAGTAACAGCCAATTGTAATCATGGAGCGTGGCCAATTAGCATATCTTCTAAACATTTAGAGCTCAAAAATCCCACATTTAGAGGCCGTTTGTAAAAGTGCAACATTTTGATTTAGAGCACAACATTTAGTTTTTTTTTTTAACACATTTAGTTTTAAATGTGTGAAAACTGTGTGAAAATTTCACTAAATGATGAAAAAAATGACACCTCTAAATTTGTTAAGCTGTTTTTACAAACAGCACCCCATAGACTTGGACTTGGGACTAAAGACTTGAGACTT
>JBBIGA010000106.1:33118479-33136556 GCA_037576975.1 Alestes dentex | reverse complement strand
ACACAGTGACACATGACACAAACAACCACTTATTTCAAAATAAAAGTCCCATGACTACAAAGCCAGCCCTAACAGTCCTTTATCTTTAAATGCACTTGGTAATTGTTTCATCCCATTTACTGTCCTTAAACAACTTATGAAATATCTAACATTTGTCTGGTGATCCACTTTATAAATATAATTATATTAGCTGGCTTTTGTAGGTCAGTAGTGATGAATAAAAATATGACGTTTTCTGGCTAATAAAGGTCCTGAAATGGTGAACATACTGTGAAAGTTTCTTTGTCAGCAAAGAATATTGAGTGTATTTGTCGTAAATATTAAATGAGTAGCTTGAAAATGTAGAAGCTCTCAGTGTGTACAAAAAGCTTTGACTAGTAGCATACATTTATATATGTATATAATTATTTAATGTTACCTAATCTATAAAACAATATAATCATCATATTGTTCCTATAAAGTTGTAGCCTTTCCTTGCCACCACGCAGATGTTGTATTTTATTTAAGCTCATTCACCAGGCTAAGAAAGAGCATAAGATGTTATTCAAAGTTATCTATCTGCTGTACAATAAGAATTGTATCTTTTAATGAAATAAATAAAATCCAGTTTGAGAGTCACAGTCCACATACATTTGGCTAAATCATAAATTATATGTGTACAAATGTAGTGTGATTAAAATGCTGAAGTAGTGTTCTGATCCTGAGGGAGAACAGCCCGGCTGGAGGAGGGGCTCTTCCCAGCATTCCACAGGGCTCGGAGAATGCCCCTCTCTCGGCAACCCCTGCCAGGGTGCGGCACTCAGCCTCTGCTGGCCTCCTCCAGGTTTGACCTGAACTCCGTCTGCGCTGAGAGAGAGCAAGAGCTTGAGAAATTAAAACCTCCTTCCCACAAACCCACTCAACAGGCACCTCATTAAGCATCTCGCATTCCATCTGAGGGGGGCAAATATCGAACACTCATGCTCACACTTATACACACAACGCCAACACATTTAACAGTCGTGACATTTTGTTCCCACAGCTTTGATGCCGTGACGGTTGATTGAGACGACTCTATCTCACCACATCAGTAATAAAAGTTTTGCTTTGAAAGTTGATCAAAGTGGGACGTGAAACCACACTTTCGCCTCAGTGTCGTGGTATTGTGTTGCTCAACGCCCTGCATCGATTGGAAAAAGTGGAGGAGAAAAAAGCTATTTGTCTAAGTCAACCAGTTTTGTTTACTTAAAGAACACAATAGGAGGAGTTGGTCCTTAATCTTGTTTTAACAGCGGCACAATGACTTGACATTACTTGGTTTCTGTTTTAGAACACTATTCTTACTTTGAATTTTTTGGCACCATTCTTTTGCAACGCTTGAACATTTATACAACATAACTGTGTTCCTATAAATGTTTTAGTCTTTCCTTTACACCATGCAGATGTTGTCAAAGCGATTTATTTGAGCTCATTTACCGTGCTAAGAAAGAACATGAGGCAAATTAGGATGCCTAAACAATGCCAGAAAGCCTTTCTTGTTTTAGTAATATGAGGAAACTCATTGGAAGTGCGATCATTTCACAACAGGAAGTTGAGAGAATGGAGCTGTTGTGTTCCACGGATACATTTGAGTAGCAGGACCACCAATAGTGATCCATTTGGAGACAAAATAACTAATTGCTGTGGAGAATCTTAAAGTCCTCGATTAGAGGAAGCTGGAGGTGCCCCAATAAAAACACTGGATGGATGGAAAAAAAAAATGATCACAGTTGCTTGACTAAATAGGCTTCCAGTGAGAGTGCTCTGCAACATATGGGCTTGTTTTGGCTGCCATTCATGGCTAGTTGTCTCTGAAAGCACCATCTGTAGCATGCTTTTCTCCGCTCTCTTCCACTCTATCCTGTTCCCACCGGTGCACTCCATTCATGCGTTGCCATTCCAATCAGCACCTTCCCAGGGGAATGGCTCAAGCCTCTATCCAGGGCCCTGCACCTTACTGTATAACACACTATAGCTCCTCAATAGCATCAATCACACAGGTGTAGGTAAAACCTGTACGCATTACTGAATTTGTGTTGATGTGAATTGTATTCTGGTGTTTATTTTTTGCATTTGACAGGGTCTCCATGGAGATGTTCCTGACTAGGGTCAGGGATTGCTTTTGTCAGGACCAGTCATTTCAAGGGCAGGTACAGTAGATATATCTATAAATCACAATAAATACATAAGTCTGTGCTGCAAGTACAGCTGGAAACTTTTAGAACCCATATTAGCCCTCATTAATTAAAAAGATGGCACGTGAAAGCTTTAGACTTTGTAGGAGTCTTCAGGACAACCCAGATGTCTCACAGGCACCAGTCTGTCGCAGTGTAATTTCCACTGATGCTAAAGGAGCAGCTTGGTTTTTCCCTTCCTGTACGCAAAGGGGTAAAGAGGCATGGTTTATGGGTGACATTACTAAGCCTGACATCAGTTGTCTGTAAATGACTAGCTTCCATGCCACTGCTTGCGTAAATTAATCTTAAGCATGAGGAATCCATTGGCAGTGCCAAAGAACAACAGTAGTCTAGCGGGAAGCCATTTGGAGGCCTACTGTGTCCCGGCATTTACAGGACTGCCTGCTTCTACAAATCATAATGACAGGGAACCTCAATACAATGCACTTTGAATTGCAAAATGGACTTACAGCAAAATGCACAAGTACATTAAAGTATTAAAACCTCTAGAACGTGTTTCTTTCTGTCCACCACATTAAGCCCTAGCAACTGGCAAAAGTGTAATTACTGTCATGACTAGTATTGCCTTTCTGAATTCTAACACCCAAGAAATTGTGATGGTTCAACAACATTTCTAGGAAAGTCTCTTTGCATCTCACTGCAGCCTTGAAAGCTCTGCAAAAGGCAAAACAGGCCCAAACACGTAATCACCTCTGACAATAGGTGCTGTTTTTAATTTGGACAAAACATTTTAAACATTTTTCCCATTAAGCTTTTAAAACAACTGACAATTAGAATTAAGCCGCTTTCAGAATAGGGCCATGGTGTAATTATTCAATTATAATGAGGTCCTTTCTGTGGGCTTACTCAGATGAACACAGTCGGCTTGGCGACTAGCATGAAGCTTAAGCACAGTATGAACTGATTAACCTAAAGCACCTAGATCCAGTTTAAAACATCTTACATGAGGCTATTCTCAGTATTGATGAAAAGCAAAGGGCCAGAGGGTCCAATGAGGGTCTCCAGTCCCATGTACATTTTAATGCATTTGCTCCCAACTTTAATTTCAAACATCTGTCTTTTATGGTAACTCACCATTAGATACAAAATGCCCTGCACTTCTGAGCGGACAAGAGAAGACTTTCAGTGAAACACTTGACCTTTAACATAATAATGTTTGAGCTAACAATGTAAAAATTTCACATTTGATTTATAATCTGGTTGGCCCTCATATTAACATTCTACCTCAGTGTTTCTCAACCCTGGTACTGGAAACAATGCTCATCTGAGTGATTTCATGGCTTCCAGCACACCTGATTCACCTAATCAGCTCATGAACACCCCTTCACTGAGCTGAAGAGGGTGTGTTAAGTCAGAGAAAACACTAAAATGTGCCAGGCAGGGTGCCTCTAGGACCAGGGTATAAAAAAAACTGTTTTAGTTTATATGATCTTTATGATCTTTATCAGCAGCTTCTCTAGCGTAATTGAATATGCAGCGATTCAAACATTCGTTTCAAACATTCATAGAAACGCCATGACTGACCAGGATTGGGTGAGATAGTAATTAAACTCCAATCATATGTGTACTTCAGTGTTTTGCGTGAGTAAATAAAGCTTGCGGTAGATAAAAAAAAAAAACCTGATAAGCGATAGATAGGAGTCTTGGTTGGGTGAGAAATCTCCAATGTTGCCATGCCAGTAGGAAGCAGTGCTGGAGGAATGTGAGCTCACTGGCTGCCGCTGAACCTCCACTCATCCATCACTCATCAAAGAGCTGCTTGAGCGACGGCGCTCAGGCAGGAATGCTGGGAGATTGATGAGCTGTGTTGATACACATTAAAGGCCTTTGGCCAACTGCCGTATTTTATTCATGGACCTCAGCAGCTCTCCCCACCACAGCACCCAAGAGGAAGGCCCGGGAAAATGACGAGGAGCATATTTCCAAACAAAAGGCTTGACAAATGCAGGAAGAGGTGAAGTGAGAGATAGCGTGTCGTGCTTAAGGAGTCGCTGACTTACGAGGCTTCCTGTGGCCTTGCTCGGGCGCTGGCACTATGTAAACCTAAGCCTCTGCAGTTTAAAACAACTTATTGAGGAATTCTGGTTACACTCCCTTTTTATCAGATGAAGGCCACTGCCAAGAATACTTTCCTCACTCTCCTTGATTTACTGACACGAATATTCCTGAATAGACTTAGACTCAACATGCCCTTATTTAGGAAAGCAAGAATGAGGGAGTGGATAAGAGAGAGGATGGGGGGGGGTGACAGACGGGCAGCATTTATTGATTTGGCCTTGACCTCTAGGGTCATGTGACCCTCTCGCAGGGGTCATGTGATGCTGAACTCTAAGACCAGGCTGTGATAAGAGGTTTTATTATTCTACTAGGCTTTCATACATCACACACACACACACACGCACACAGGAATTTTGGAGTCGTAGTGTGCACTTGGCACTCATCCCTTGCCCCAGGTCATGTTAATTGCCTGGTGCTGCATTCTTGCACTACCCCAGAGATGGACTCAATCACTGCCCCACTGGCCCCTCTGGCTCAGGGGCTGCAGAGGAGGCCCTGCTGTCTCAATAAAACCCACATCCACTGAGACAGGGGCTTAGAGTGAAATGACTCAATCATGTTCACTTAAATCCATGTGATCTCTCCACATGCCTTCAGAGTGGAGTTCTGGGCCTCTTTAAAACGTCTGAGGCTGAGTATGGTCTGATTCTGGACCCACTTCTACTTAAAAGTAATTATGGGCATATCACTGATGACAACAGACCAAATTTCTATCCCTCATACTCATCTGATATTCATCTGTATAGTCTTTCTCTGGCTTTACTTTCATAAGAATTATTAACCTATTAACCCTTAGAAGTCAGAAGTTATTACTGTCATTCTGCTATAGTATTCAAGTATAATTACCTAATTCCATATTTTATCACATAGTTACACAAACATTTACGAATTACATTGACATTCAGTTTACATCCTTCATTCATAGATTCATGTCAAGAAATAACAAAACCGTTTATATAAGTAAATATATCACACAATTTCTGTGTACTCTAATTCAAATCATGTCAAATATTTATTCATGTACACACATGTGGTATTGATTGAAATTCTGTACTTATGGCAGTGTTCACTGCTTGTTTCAATAAGTGAGAAAAAAAAAGATTACTATTGTATAACCCATTTTTTTTATCGTGACCAAGAATCATGCAACTTCTAAAGGCAACGCCCTGAAATTCTTTAATACTCACTCTTCTTGGAGAGAGAGAGTTAGACAGATGGATGGATGGATGGATGGATGGATAGATAAATAGATAGACAGACAGACAGACAGACAGATAGACAGATAGACAGATAGATAGATAGATAGATAGATAGATAAATGTCCCTTCACTTTTATTTCTAATAATGCACTTGTCCCAGACATCAGTAGCTCTCATGTTTTTAAAAGACACATTTATGAAGACATATCATTTACTTGTGTACAAATTATTAGAGCATGTTAGAACATTAGAACATGTGCGATGCTATGCTAGCACAACATGCTAAAAGAAAATTACATTTAAGCTGACATTTAAGTTTTTGCTGCTGTCTGTGACAATTGGTGATTTATCAGAATTAAAATTCACTGTTTTCATTCATAATCTGTCCATCTTTAAGTGAAATCACAGCACCATGTCTGAAACTGAAGAGGTGATATCAGTGGTGATATCCATGGAAATGGACAAAATTAAGTATCACATTTAGTTATTAATTGTCATATGAAACCAAACCATTAAAATGTGCTCAAGGTCCTCCCTGATTTTGTGAGAGGTCTTAAAATAATAAAAAGTAGTGTAGGTAATCCAAACATGTTTTTCTTCCACGTATGGAAAAAATCAGTACCCGTTGTACACATGTGTACATGCTTGACTGCACCACTCACACAGGTCCTTTTTCGTTTTGTGGGTTAAAAAGTTTTGCTTGCAGTAAAAGCACATTAAAATGAAAGTTTCACTACTTTATGGCTATCCTGAATTGTCATTTTAGAACATACATGTGTTTTCATATAGAAGAGTGTGTTGCTGACAGGCCCTGGCAGGGACTAACACTGTGAAAGGCAGAGTGCAGACACGGAGCGATCCAGAGGAAGCAGCAGATGCAGCTGTCTGTAAGTGGATTCATCCGCACATATGGACCCGGCCCTGCTCATCCTGGGCCCGGCCTGGCTCTTCCCCGGCTCTATCCTGCCTTTATTAGATTAGCTCTGTACCTGCTCTCCCTGCATGCAACACATGAAAGCGGTTAAAAAGTGCACAATTAAGGCACTCCATGGTTCCAATCAGAGCTCGGCTGGAACAAAGGCACCAAAGCCCTGCTGATCTCAGATCTGACGAAGGCCAACCCGCCGGATGTGTCACTCACAATCAAAGTGTGTCACTCATACACAAAACATTACATACACACTCTCAACCATCAGATGCCTCTCATAACCAGCTGGAGCAGCTTCTGATGTCTTTAGCATCACCAGTTTATGGATGGTATAAATATGGTGGTAATTATTGTCTCATGTTTTCACATTTAAATTCACATTCAGAACGTCTTGTACAGTTTAGCTGTTTTGTCTGCCTTTGTTTTGCTGGCCCTTCCCGCTGTTGCTGGTTTTAAGAAATCATGAACCTCTAGGTAAAGAAAGAACGCCCAGCAGATATTCACCATGTAACAATAGCCCTCCGTGCTTTCATTGGACATTTCACAAATGTCTTATTTAACACCCATGTGCTGCCGATGTTTTGCATGGGCGCGAGCCACGAATGGAAGCAGTGGTTTATAATAAATCATACGTCTGTCTTCAGTCTCAGTGACCATTTTAGAATTATGGTTGTAAGAATGTAAGCCACCACCATCCAGATTACCATAATGTGCCCTTCAACGAATGCATGTTGAGCACAGCTTTTCCTCTAGACCTTTTTGAGCAGAGAACCTGAATATATAGTGTGCATAAATGTATTTTTCTTGGCCTGATAGGAACTATATTAGTTTTCTTCTCAAAAATATATGACGTAACACTGTCAAATTAGCCTGCAGTTCTTCTTACACCAGATGTGCCTTTTGTCTTTCTTACAATGGCTCATATATGATCATATTTAATAATCAATTCAATAATCAAATTTCAGATAGAGTAAACCTATGCTCACGCAAAAGCATTGTGACTGCAATGAAATTGGGACTCAAGCGGATGTGGCCTAGCAAGTAACAACTCGGAAGCACAAAAATACAGAAACTGAATTCTACAAGAAACTCAATCACTCAGTTTCTTATAGAATTGCAGTTGAACTTCTTAGTGGATCCAGCATCTATTAGTGAAGGAACTGAAGTTTGTTAGTCACTCTTCTACTCCTTTATGCTTTTGGTCTTAAGGAAAAATGATGAACCTCAAAAGTCAGAGGAGTATCCAATAGCAAATGTGTTGTCACCTAAACTAAACATAAGAAATAAGAAATTAAGCATAGAGAAAGTAATTAGTAAGTAGATATTTTTAAAAAACTAAAAAGAGCATTCCATTCACAAATGAGCTTGAAGAGAACAGAAAAGTAAGGAAAAAAAAAAAAAAAAAAAAAGACTGAGAAAACAAACCCTGGAAAACAGACTAGTCAACACCCACCTCTGTTCATGCCACTAATATACAGTTCTAGGAAACATCTTTAACTGATATAAAACCTTTGCTTGGAGGTTCTTTTAACTCTAGAGAAAATTTCTTCAAGGTCACAGGTCTCAATCTGATAAAACTGTTTTTTTTTTTAAGATTTGAAAAGGACCCAGAAATGATTTTTCTTCCAGAAATTCTTATGCAATCCTTATTTTTCAGAGTGCGACCATATATTTTGCAAAAGCACAGTTAAGCTGTTTGTGCCTGGAGAGTTGTCAGGCCTGAGTGCTGCTTCTCTCTTCCTTTATCAGCTGTTCCTCTCAGAGATATGCTTAGCTGTCGCACTTGCTGTGTCCCAGAGGAGCCGACTGGGCTTTAATGAATTAGTTAAACTCGACTTTGGAAACACATAAAAGGTAGAGGGTGGAAAGCTGCTAAATTCCTTCTGCCAAGTTAGAGGAAACAGACAGCAGCCAGCAAGCACCAGCCTCGAAGCCTCAGCAGGCCTATGAAGCTTAGAGCTTATCTCTCCGCGTCTGCAATGACCCTTTTCTTTTTTAATATTGAGTTTCATCCTGGAATATCTGCTCCATCTCTTCTTATCCTCTGTAACTCTCCCTTTGTAATAAGCTCCTCTACATTATGCGTATCATGTTTCGAGGCATCAGCACACAGAGAATTCTTCTGATCATGTGTGACTTGTTATTCATCATCTGCAGTGGAAAACAATGCCAGGTCTCATTTTAATCAATTAATGACCCAAACAGATTAATTATATGCAGCTTTCTTAAGCGAAGATCAAGAAAAATAAATCTAAAACCAGGCCAAAAAAGCAGGAGAGGGCCAAAGGAGAACTGCTGAATACACGATCTTTCACATATTCTCATGCTCTCTTAACCAAACATTAAAATGCTCCATTGGACATCAAACTAAAAGGAGGCCTTTGATGCCTGCAGTAAATTTGTGTTGTCATCCTCTTGACATAAAACCACCCTGAGTTTAATACCACATCATATTTTCCTTTTTAAGTTATGGCCTAAAATGTGATACAATGGTTTATTCATGACGTATAGTATTTCAGATCTATGTGATGAGAAAAAAGAAACTGAGGTTAAGTATTTTTTTTTCCTTCTCTTTATCTGGACTTCTGTTTATACTCATTTGTATGAAATATACTAAATACTACATAACCTGGCAACTCAAGAGGTTTTAAATTTGCCTGATAGAAGCACTTGCAACCGACTAAATGTCAGTTAAATATACACTGGCTCCCCAACCCACCCTTTCTTATTAGACCAAATGGCAAGCAAGCTACAAGCTCATCAGCTGTGTCTTGCAGCCAAAAAGATCCTCTTTCGCACCTTAGAATGTGCCATGATTTATATTTACAGATTCACTACATGATTGGAATTTGACTCTTTCCTGTGATGTGTAATTCAGCTACTCACATGTACTTTTGAAATGGAGATATTTTTATTTAAAGACGGGGTGGGGAGGACACAAACCAAGTCACGGCCTTTCTGCAACCAGCACTTCAAACTGGAGGAGACAAATTATCTCATATGACGTATCTTGCTACTTGCATAGCAATGTTACCATCTAAAAGTGAAGTAAAAAGTGTGTGGCGACAGTTCCTTGCTCAAGGGTACCTCAGGGATGACACTAGCAGTGTTGGGATACAAACCCACAACCTTCTGATTGCAGGAGCAACACCCTAACCACTAGGCCATCTTCACCTTCTAATAAGTTAGTTTGGCCCATGCACTCTGTTGTAATAGTAATTTGCAGACAGTTAGCAAAGTATGATTGGATATTTGGTTATGTTATTTCTGCATTAACCCCATGGCTTTAGGCAGTCCAGCAACTAAGTACTGGCCTGAAAGCAGGGGCCTGTTTCTAGGGCCATTAATCACAGCTATGCCTGGAGTCCCCAAATTGAATTTAAAATAAATAAATACATTTTTTATCAATGGTCAACATTTCTGACCAAAGTGCTGGGTCACAATAAAGAATAGCATCTTCTAGAGTTACCTGCTGTGACTATTTCTCAGCAGTCTTGGTGTTGAGATGAAAACAGTAGCTACTTCAGTCACAAATGAAGCTTCTTTGTCTGATGATTCCATGAGTGTGTCCAGTACATGCTTCTCCTCAGACCATTCTTTGAATCATCTTGTTTGCCTAACTATTGTAGATCCAATCTCAGAAGAAAAGGTCCTATTACACCCAAGTTTACTGACATGGATACGGATTTTGGACTTCTACTCAGGCTTTCTCTACTCTGTGGGGAAGACGCTGTACCCCAATTTAGTATGGTTTCAGTATAGCCTTGGTGTAGGAGTGGGGTGACTGTGGTAGAATTGGATTAAATGTAAGGTTGCCTTCAGAAGATTACATGTTCACACTGTGTGCTGTGGTGTGTTCATGTAAGACAAATGAACACTTTACATAAAGAGTTTCTCATTTGGTGTCTTTTATATTATGAACTGGGCAGCATTTATACTTTAGCTGACACAACTCTTGTATATGGCCCATTAGGGCATGAAATGAAGCACTCTGGCACCATATTGTCCTTTCTGACAGCCAACAGCATGCATGTGTGAGGTACTTGCAGTTTTAATCTTCCATTACCCATCTTCACTTCTTCACATCCACCGTTCTTTTAAGTGCATAGCTGGGAGGATAGGGTTACCTCTTACCAAATAACAGGCAAATTCATACACTCTCATGTAGTCACTTATTGGCATGCTGGTGGTGATGCAGGCCAGGATCAGACTTGTCTCGGTTTGAATAAATCTCTCAAAAGTACAGTCCGCTGGAAACACAAAGTGAGCTTACTACTAATTCAAAATGTTCAAAAATATGTGTAATACCAACAGAGAATGTAAATACTACTCTTTGTACTAAGTGCATGTGTTATGTTCAGTGTCTGAACCGGAACAACAAATCAAATATAGACAGAGATGTGACAGAAAAATCAACACTGCTGCCAGTCAAGGCCTTTTCAGCATCTGCCAGTCAGATTAGCGCCATTGAATAACATATAGAAACTGAACTTGATCCAAAAATCCTTGAGGAAATCAGTTTCATCTGAACTTTCAAGAAAGCTTTGTTTAGAGTCTGAAATACACACTGTATATATTTGTTGGCTTGAATCATCTTGTTCGTTTTACCATTGTGGATTCAATCTCACATCGAGAGAAAATCCTATTATTCTGAAGGTTACTGGTGTAGATACAGATTTCAGACTTCTACTCGAGCTTTCTCTACTCTAAGAGGAAGACTCAGTGCACATATTCTTAGCTACATACATGTTTGCTGATTGGATTCCATATCCATCAATGTAGCTATTGGGATTTTGCGTAAAAATCCTTGCTATGGACTTATCAAGTGTTGTCCTTGACCTTGGTATACTTGTTGTGCCACATTGCAATGGTCTTGGTATGACATAGGTCTGACTTTTGTATGGTGCAGTAGAGCCTTGATGTAGCTGTGGGATGACTTTGGTATGGCTTTAGTATATCTGTGCTATGAACCTGACCTTGGTAAGACCTTAGTATGGCCTTGGTGTGATGCTGGTTTGACCTTGGTACAATTTTGGAATCTCATATGGCTTTACTGTGTTCTTAGTGTGGCATTGGTCTTGACAGGGAGTTGTAATGACTTCGTTCTGTTTTTGGTGTGGTATTGGTATGGTCCTGGAAAGGAGTTGGTGTTGCTGTGTTCTTTGTACGGCTTTGTGATGTTCTTGGCATTGAGTTGCTAGGGTTTTGGTGTGGCATGATATGGTCTTGAAATGGCTTTGGTATGGCTTTTGCAAGAGCTTAGTATGACTTTGGTATGATTTTGGTATTATCTTTGAATTACGTAAGTATGGCTTTGATGGAAAGCCCCATTGGGACAGGTTGATTACTTTATATAGATTCACGTGTCCTGCCTGTGCTACAGACACACATGCTTTTAGGGGAAGGCAGACACAGATTTTTTTTTCTTTCCACAGTGGGAAGAGCCGTGATCCCTGGACTTAAACGACAGCCAGTAAAACACATTCCCCATATGTCGCAGCCCACCCCCCAACAATAATGACTAGTTGCAAATACAGCTGAGAGAGAAAGAAACAATCAGAGTGAGACAGTTAAAAGCACAGAGGGGGTGAGAATGGAGAAAGAGATGGATAGGGTTAAGAGTGACCACGGTAAAAGCTCAGGTGCAGGTGCGTGTTCAGGAAGAGGGGTCCCATACACACACGCTAGCTCACACACAAAGTAACCACTACCCCCAGGCAGCTCAGGAAGAGAGTGTGTGAACAGGCTCTGGGAGGTGATCCAGGCTGGATGGTCTCTGTATTTGTCATTGAGGAAGAGAAAAAGAAGGGCCATCCTGGACGGCACTTCTAATCTCTGATCCCATTGCTTCCCCGGCCACCGGATATTATGAAGATAGAGTATGTAAATTTTTATGTTGTTTTTAAAAGAGTTTAACCGAACAGTACATGGAGTACATGATCCCTCTCAACCAAACAGCAGAGGTTAAATGATTTAATATGTTTCGTGTGAGCATCTAGGAAAAACAGAGCAGTCTTTTGGAAAATCTAGCAACAGATGCAGAAGCACTCCAAAAAGTAAGACTGCCAACCACAGGTTTAATGGAATGATTCACTTGATGTTTTTTTTTTTTTTTTCTTTCTCTCTCTCTTCTTTTTTCCCCTGATCTTTCAAGGAAAATAAAAATCGCTCTTGGCCATAGATTAAGCGCACGATGGAGAGGGTTAACCTGCTGATGTTTTTTCATCCTTATTTATGCACCATCTGTCTGGTCAATCAGCACCTCTGAGACATGGAGCTGTTTTTTTCTGCAAGCACCTCCAGTCTTAATGGAAATCACAGTGCCTCACAATTACTTCCAATGAAGCAAAAGTAAAAATTTGGCTTTTGCGATAGCCTGAAAATGCACTTTGTAGGTGCGATGTTATATCCTGTGCATTATTTATGAGTGTGACTGGGGTCCCCCGATGTGGAGAGCAGATTTCAGCATGCTACATATTGAGATGGCTTTAAAGTTGGACTTTTTTAAAGCTGTACTCTTCACAAAGGAGAAGCATCCATTGACCTCATTCATTCACTGAAATAACTGAGGAACAGCTTTTGCAGAATTGTTTAATGAAAAATGTGAAATTCTCTTTGTGCGAATTGCAAAATAGCTTATTTTTACAACTTTAAACCTCTGGAATGTTCAGAATACACTGAGCTCATGTTCAGAGAGGGGAGGACCAGTCCTCTCCATAAACAAATCTGTGTGCTTATCAGTAGGTATCAGGCAGTATGCAGGTGCAAACTGGGCAGGGATCAGAATCACTCAGAATCATACGGGAAAGTATTAAGGAGGAATACATGCACTATAAAAATCTTGAAGAAGAACATAACTCTGCTTCCTTAATCATGTTCAAATGTTTAATGAACTTTTTGGTGAAAATGAAAAAATTAGTTTAGGGTTTAGAGTTAGGAATAATGCATTCTAGGGATGGATAGATGGATGGATGGATGGATACAGATAAATGAATGGATGGATACAGATGGATGGATGGATGGATGGATGGATACATATAAAGCAGTGTTTGAATCCAAAGGTACAAAACCTGCTTTAGCACAGTTAAATGTTTAATTTAATCTTAAACCAAACTGACATTTCTGACAAATACTGAATTTCTATTCAACATTCAGATGTACAAGACACATGGAGCTGTGCAAAATCCTGAGCCACCCCTCATTTCTTTATGTGTTGCTTCAAATCACCTTGTTAATGCAAAAATACTATATTATTTCAAATTGTCTTATCTTTGGCATATTGAGTGGATTAAATTAAAGAAATGGGAGCAAATGTTTTACTGCAACAGGCTGCAAAGTTGCTAAAGATACAAGGCACCTAGATACAGGTGTTTTAGCCACACAGCATTCAGCACCACCAGTATACTGATCACCTGCACCTGTTTCATTACTGGTTGAAGCCTTAGGTTAGATGGGTTGTAATGCTTGAATGACTCATTTGTTGGTCACTGTGTGGATTAACAATAAAAAAAACAGTCATCCGGAACTGGTCAGGTTCGGGGACCGGACTGAAAATGAGAGTCTTTAAATGTTCTTCAGGAAGCCTAGAGAACTATTTCTCAAAACCATTGAATCTTTGGAAGCAAAATATGAAGAAATGGGGGGTGACTTTTGCACAGTGCTGTACAAGACAGGTTTGAAGAAGTGAAATATGCTAACTGCTATACACGCAAATGCAAAACAGTTAATGCACATATTGTGGGAATGTTACACATTTAGAGAGCAACACGTCAGTGCTTCTTTTTCTCATTTTGCTCTTTTATGGTCAGGGTAATTGCCACAGCTTTGTACCGGATGGTGATTTTTTTTTTATTAAACTGGAAGAACCAATAATAATGTTTTTTTTTGTCATTTTATTTAGTTTCATGCATTTCTAAGTTCTGTACAAACATGAGCAAGAAAGAAAAACATTTAACAGAGCATGGAAAGAGAAGACATAAAAACAACACATAAAAATAATAATAAAAGACATAATAAAACAAAGAAAATGAAAACATGCAGTCGTTAAATCAGTGAAAGGAAAACATGATTAACAAGAAAAAAAGGACTAAATGTGATTGTGATTCGGAGAATGACAGTAAAAACTAATGACAGTAGGCTATGAGGAAAGTGGAAAGAAAATGAATTGCAATTTTTTTATTAATTGAAACCAAGCAAATGTTTTGCTCTAGACAAATATTCATTATTTTTTTCAGTGATTTCACTGAATATTTCAGGTGCTCTGAAGTACATAGGGTGCCAGACTACTGAAAGCTTCTAAATCTCACCCTAAATTAAGCAGGTAGCTGGTGAAATGCAGGTCAGCCTAAAGCTAGCGCAATACATTTTCAGTCTATAAATAGTACTTTTAGGTCATTTAGGGAAAAGTGTGTTACTGAAATGTAAGTAATAAAATAAACACAGTATTTTCTGTCAGTTAGATAGGTATTCAAACTCAAGGTCTAAATGTCTACAGTTCACATCGGTTGAAGAGTATATCATGGCTCATAATGTCAAAAGCAGCTCTTAAATCTGCACAAGAACTGAAACCCTTATCAGAGTTTCATCTCAAATTCTTAACTGCTTTGAATGCTGATTTGGGACCATGACCCGCCATAAAAATAAACGGAATAATTCTGACGAACAGTCCCTTTTCAACCTTTTTACTCAGTTCAGGGAAATTATTATAACTGTCTTAGGAAACTGAAAAAAAAAAATTAAGGAGTCGTCGATGTCCAGCATGGCTTTATTGCCAGAAAAGAGCTTTGAAAAGATCTGTCCTTGCTTGAGATTCTGTCATAGCTAGAGTTGTAAAGTTGGACCAGCTTTTACAAACTACTGGCAAAAATCGCATTTAACTTAAAGAAAAAATGCAGTTCACAACCGTCATTTTTGTCAAAATACTTCCAAAATATTTCAACTCCAAATTTCTTTCAAATGGTGGTACAAATGAATGAGCATAAAAAGCATGGCTACTCTTAAAGATTTTCCTATATTTTTATATACATTACACATATACTACATTACATGAGAGTTTGCTCCTTGACAATGCAAATGGAACACAGAGGATACAATTTTTTTGTTCCCTGTGAAAATGGGTAAGTCACACAAAGTCTTTGGAAATGATTCACAGATGCTGTAGCTGTGAAGCTGGGATAGTTTTCATGATAAGAACTGTCTGCATTAACAGCGAGACTACCTGTTTTTTTAAACTAGGTAAGACAGAATAACAACTTTCCCAACATGAGCTTGGTTACAAGTAATGCATCCTCACAGCACACTGTTAAAAAGAGATGTCACTAAAATGTGTCAGGTGGGTGCACACATTAAAAAACGCATTGTATTCACAGACATCCGCATTTTATTTAGACAAATATGAGGTTATGAAATTCATAAGTTTCCAATTCAATGTTCTGTGCAACTTACTAACAGTTGCTACAAAAGAACATATTTGTGGGTGGAGCATAGACAGGTCAGTTTATTATATGAGAATTGAGAATAGTTAGCATTGTTGTTAGGAGGCTTTCGGTTGCTCCAATCAGTTTCCAGTCTGAGCCTGTTATGATGCTATGCCCAAATGTCCTGATCACATTTTATTTGTCTGTAAGCTTGAAAGCTAACTGATCTTGAACTGAAACGACTGATCTGTTTCCCTCAGGTGGATCTCTGCATGAAAACATTGCTTTTTCAATATCAGAATAGCTGTAATTCATAGACGTGATGTGTCTGCCTTGACTGGAGGCTGTTCTTCCTCTGACAAAAGTTCAGACATGCATGCTTAGAGCTGCCAGGAACATATGTCCCACCAGCGCATTTTGGATGAAACGTGTGAGCAAAGAATCAGAGTGCTGAAATAGGGCTGGTATGGGTCTTCAGTCAAGCTGCCTTGAGTTAGCTGGCCTTTTAGATGGTCCTGCACCGGTGTGGGCCTGATAGGACATAAATGTATCACAAATATTTTGACGTTATGAAACATGTGCAGACTTGAAAGCTGTTTTCTTGCCAGTTGGTATTTCATAAAGTCACCGGTTAGTGGAGTTGAAATATTTGCTCTGTTCATTCTTTTTTCTTGCTTCCTTTAGTTGCAAAGAATAGATTATCCTCTGCATTCAAACTGTCAGCAGGAATTCTCATACACCACGTATCATATAAATCCTTTCGCCTGAAGTGGAAGATATATTATAAGCATGCTTTTTCAATAGAGAGTTATCAAAGATGTGGAATCAAGAATAGCCTAAATATGGTGCTGTCTTTAATCTAGAGGAACCTTTCCTTTGGCTCATATCTGCTTTAGGCTTTTGTTTCCATTTGTTGTTAAAGTCAGTACAGTTGAACACCTTTCTCAGTTAATCACACTATGTGTCCTGATACACTGGATGACATCAGTGGGTCTGGAGTGAGCCGGCTCTGGGGAATGTTATAGTAATAGTCTGGTCGGATCAGGAGTGGCTGATGGAGTTGGCGGCTGGAGTTGGAGGCACCTGTGTGGGGTAATGAAGCCACAGCAGTGGGGGCCGCAGCGCTCCAGACTTATAGACTTATAGGGGCTGTCAGAGCAGCAGGGCCATGGCTGAGCCGTCACAAGGCCTGATGGATCCCAGGACGAGGGGCTCAATGAAGCTGTCCGGCTCTCCGGCGACCGCCTCCCTGAGCCTGACCAGGTTCACACACATGATTTGTGCGGACTTCACTTTGCATCAGTGAGGACGTCCTTGCTTCACTTGTCGTGCATAGCATGACTCTGTTCACCACATTAAAGCAGAGTTTACAGTTGCCCATCCTTCATTAAATTCAACCCTTTGAATGAAATTCAAACCTCTCCCTGTGGTTCCTCCAGGGTTCTTTAGGGAAATGGTTAAATTATTCAAGGGTTCTTTGTATCTCTGTGTGTAGTTAAACCCCACTTTTAGACGGATCAGCAGTCGCAGAATCAGTCCAATGCGTTTTGGGCTCATACTGGGCTGCTAAGTGCCGCACCCAAACACAATTCAGCACGAGGACGAGGGGGCGTGGCGGACGAGGCCCTGATGTCACACCTTTTTTCGTGGCAATATATCATTTTTCAGGCATTTTAGTGCTAAATTATTAAGAAAAATAAAATGTACTGATTTTGTAACATAAATATTAATGTAAATTCAACTACATTTCTATATAAAAATGAACTATAAATGTTTTGTTACTGACCAGAGAACACAATAGGCATAGTAAAATACCGCTGTCCTCAGAGGCGAGAGGTTTGAAAGTAGCCAATCCGAGAATGTTATTTATTTCTCCTTGCTGTTGATTGGCTGGTGTCCCTTTGACACAGCTGTAGTCCAGAATTTCCCCCTTGAAGCGTCTCATGCATGAATTACAGTACAGTCTATACAGTGGTAACATCGGTATTTTACATTCTAGCACTGCAGGAGTTCAGTGTAAACTGTACATGCACGGTAATTCATGCACGAGTGTTTTCTTTGGTATGCACTGTCGTTTTGTTTGGCATAAACAGGTAAATACAGTAATAAATTTACATAATTTACAGTAATAAAAATACGGGGCTTCAAGAAGAACAAAATGAAAAACACTCAAGACGCTCCACGGGGAAATTCTGGACTGCAGCATCACAGGGCAGCAGCCAATCAGCAGCAAGGAGAAATAAATAACGTTCTCGGATTG
>JBBIGA010000106.1:33083752-33111276 GCA_037576975.1 Alestes dentex | reverse complement strand
AAGTAGCCAATCCGAGAATGTTATTTATTTCTCCTTGCTGCTGATTGGCTGGTGCCATTTGACGCATCCCTCACTGTGCTGAGAGGCGGGAGGTTTGGAAGTAGCCAATCCGAAAACGTTATTTATTTCTCCTTGCTGCTGATTGGCTGCTGCCCTGTGACGCTGCAGACCAGAATTTCCCCCGTAGAGCCTCTCGAGTGTACTCATGTTTTTCATTTTGTTCTTTTTAAAGCCCTGTATTTTTATTACAATAAGTAAAATTCATTTATTACTGTATTTACCTGCTTATACCAAAGAAAACATCAGCGCACATCAAAGAAAACGCACCTGCATAAATTACAGTACAGTCTATACAGGGGGAACATCGGTATTTACATTCTAGCACTGCAAGAGTTCGGTGTGAACTGTACAGTACGGATACAGGTTTACCTTTACGTTTTCTTTAAGGCAGTGGTCCCTAACCTTTATTTCGTCACAGACCGGTTTAATATCAGAAACTATTTTCATGGCCCGGCCTTTAAGGGGTGGCAGATAAATATACGTATACGTATTTATACAAATAAATGATACGTATAAAAATGGGGCTATTTTAAATATATAATAATGGGGTACCTTTAAAATATAATAATAAACGTAAATCCAATGTGTACTCGCAGCTTTATTAACAGCATTTTCATAACAACGAGCCAACAACATAACCGGGGGTTGGGGGCCACTGCTTTAAGGGTAATGAGTTTAAAATTATATTAAATTGTTTTGGGAGCATATTTGGGGGCATATTTAGGGTTTACACTATAAAAATAAGCATTTTTAGGCATTTTCTTAACCACATCACAACAACGCGTTTTTTCACTATATGCGGGTGCTCTTGGAACGTAACCCCCAGGAAAAGTGTGGGGTTACTGTATTCACATGTACCAAGAACCTTTACATTTTATATTTTAAATGGTCCATCACATTTACAGATCTCAGTTACAGAAATGGTTTAGGGAGCCAAAAATGACCACTCTGTCATACAAAAAAAACCTTTACTGGTAGCTTTAGGCTGAACTTTTTCTCTGGAAATGGGACTACCGTGTGGGAAACAGGGCAGTGAAATTTCACCCATTTTGTCACATCCGCGCCACCTCGACTCCACCCACAGCGGGCGACGTCACTGGAGTTCTGCGCCTGGGGAAGTCCCCTCGTGTCTTCCTGTGAGCGTGCTGGTTGGTTTAGGTTAGACCCGTTGCCTAGCAACCCACCTGCTCCAGGTTGCCACTAGGTGGTAATGTAACCCGGGTTGCTAGAGGCACCTGTTAAGTGGATCACCTGTGTCTCGTTTCTGTTCATAATTAGCCTTGTTTGTGTTTGATGTGTCTGGTCCTGT
The DNA here is from genome assembly GCA_037576975.1 of Alestes dentex. NCBI lineage: Eukaryota > Metazoa > Chordata > Actinopteri > Characiformes > Alestidae > Alestes > Alestes dentex. The sequence continues at coordinate 33,109,907 of JBBIGA010000106.1, read as the reverse complement.
GATTGGTTGTCTGGGTCAAGACCCTGTGTCTCCCTAGGTTAAAAGTCAGCCGTTTCCAAGAAACCAGCATGCTGTCACCTTCTGTCTGTCTGAGTGTGTGAGTGTGCCTAGAGACTTGCTGCCCAGGGACGGATTACGGACCGGGCCAGCGGGGCTCGCGAACGTTTTGCCCAGGGGCCCACACAACCCATAATCCGTCCCTGTTGCTGCCGTGTATCCCTTGTATCGGATTCCTGTGCTGAGGAGTGGGTGAGTGGATTGTGGTTTCCCAGGCTCATGCCAATGACTTTATTCTCCCCTGTGTTCTACAGAAGTGGACAGCAGCGCTACCCGCCTGCAAGCTGGTACGCGACTAGGCATCCGCACGTTGCGGAGCAAATCTATTACTGGGCTCCCTGGAGGGAGTCCTAAGCGCATCGGGACCGCCTCAGTCCATAGCAACAGCTTCGCAAGGACCGGGCTGAGTGTCACCCTGTATCTGGACCGGCAGTCCTGGAGAGGCTTCCCGCACCCTGTTTTGAGGAACTGTTTGTTTGTGTTCTCTGAGCTCTGTGATTTTTTTTAAAAGTTTTATTAACTTTTTCATTAAATCTCTGTTGTGTTTCCTAAGACTCCTGCATCTGCATCCTCCTTGCCCGTGTACACTATGACAGGTGACGAGAGCCTGATACAACAGCGTTTTGCAGAACAACAGGGCCAGCTGGATCAGCTTGCCCATGCCGTTGCCACTCTGGTGCACAACCTCCATACTAATGCCATATGGCTTGGTAAATGCTCATTTTTCCAAGTGTTCATGAACAATGTTTAGACACATGCTAAACAAGTTTGTAGGTGTGTATCTAGATGACATTTTGATCTACACAAAAACTGTCTGAACACATATCACATGTGCGCCATGTTCTTCATTGTCTGCTCTCCCGCAGGTTGTACACAAAGGCAGAGAAGTGTGAGTTCCATGTCCGGGAGCTTTCATTCCTCGGCTATCGAATTGGCCCCTGGAATGTTGGTATAGATGAAACAAAGGTGAAAGCCATGCCTGAGTGGTCCGAGCCCCAGTCAGTGAAGGAGCTGCAGTGGTTCCTGGGCTTTGCAAATTTTTACCGCAGGTTCATCCAGGGTTTCAGCTCCATAGTGGCACAGAACAAAAAGGGGCAAGCCAAAAAAGATCCGTTTCACACCCCAGCACGTGAAGCATTCACTCGGATAAAAGCTTTATTCACCATGGCTCCTGTATTGAAAGATCCAGCCAAGCCATTTATAGTAGAGGTTGATGCCTCCAAGGTTGGTCTGAGAGCGGTGTTATCACAGAGACACAGAAGCCCAGGGCAGCTCCATCCCTGCACCTTCTGCGCAGTCTTGAAGGTCCCCCATCAGTTGCCTACTGGGAAACTACAACCCCTACCAAATCCCCAGAGGCTGTGGACTTTGTGACAAACCTCCTAGGATACACAACCGTGGACAGGTTTTCAAGGGGGGTCAGGTTCCTTCAATTTAGTTCTTTCCCTACCACCCTGCAAGTGGCGGAGACTTTGTTTTGGTCTGTGTTCTTGCACTATAGCCCCCCGAAGATATCCTGTCTGACTGGGGCCCTGGCTTCGTGTCCCAGGTATGGGGTGTGTGTTTTTAATAAGTTGGGGGTCTCTGTCAGCCTGACCTTGGTTTAGTACCCTGAGTCCAGCGGTCAGGCTGAACGGTCAGTACAGGTGCTGGGCAGGTTCCTCTGGGCATACTGCCATAGGCAACAACACGACTAGGCACAGTACTGAGCGGAGTACGCCCAGAACTCATTACATCACTCCACCACCGACCTAACGCCATTTGAGTGTGTGCTTGGACATCCCCCCGATCTGCACTTGGGATGCTGAGCTGCCCAACCTACCACAGGTGGACAACTGGTTCAGAAAAGCGGAGCGGGTTTGGGAGAGAGCACACACCTCCATCATCTGAGCAGTTCGTGGGTTCAAACATCAAGCCAAGGCTGGTGATTGGGTCTGGCTTTCCACATGGGACTTTAAGTTAGGTCTCCACTGAAAGAGTCTCTGCCCTAGGTTCATAGATCCTTTTGTTGTCCTTAGACAAGTTAACCCTGTGTCATATAAGCGTAGACCATCTCAGATACTCCCCTGTATTTCATGGGTCTCTTAGAAGGAGGGGTCGCAGAACCAACGCCCCCGCGGCGGTCGAGGTCGAGGGGGCATATTCATGCAATACACTGATCTGTAGATGCTGATTCTTGCAATGAGTTTAGAATGTTAGATTCTATTTTATTCAAGCTGAATAACACTAAATAAGATGTAAGATCAAACTATTGGTGTACTGTTTTATTATTATTGTATTGTATAAACATGTCTTCCAGTCCTCCACATTTGTGTATTTAGTTTTTTTGCATAAAATATTGTCATACCAAAACAATCTGAAATTTTATGATGCTTTGAAAATCTTCCTAATAAACTAGTAGTGTTAGATTATTTTGAAATCAGAGATTTTCTCCACTCATAAATGCAAACTGACCACCACTTAATTTACTTTATGTATTTAAAAACATGTTTTAGCTCTTTATTTTCACATGTTTCTGTATTTTCATTTCTTATACAAGCTCTTTAGACATCTCGACTTGTGCATAAGAAGATAATGCGGCCAAATGGAAGTCAAGTGATCTGTTTATGAACACATAATTGGGCACTGCTGGTCAGTTAGTGTTGACGTGATTTTTCTGTGGCCAACTGGTGTACGAGCCAGAGGACTGGCATTTTGCTAAAATGCAGGAGATGCAGCATTAGAGCAGTCCGTCCATGGGTTGAGCAGTGAGGTAATGCTTAAGAGACATATTAAAGCTGAGGACAGAGGAGTGTGTCGTCACACGTGCACAATCCAGAACACTGTGTCATGATCAAAATCAGCTGTGGTGCCCATCTGAGTGATGAAAGGTAGGAGTGGATGAGCCCCTGCATCATACTCTATACCCATCTCCAGCTTCAGACCTTTGTCAACATCAACTTGAGGGGCAAAGGAACATAACGTTGCCCTGTCGACTGCCAATCATGCCATATTAAAATCTAATAAACATGCTGAGGAGAAAAAGGGCTGTTGCTGTGATACTTTTGTTTGGCTTTAAAACATGTCACCATGTCATGACAAAATTACCGTTCCAAAATGTCTCATATTGACTAACATGCGTGGAATGTTTTGCATTAGGACGGTATTAAACTATGATTTGTCTGCTCTTTCTGATTTAAAAACTCATTCTTAGTTGCAGACCACAACCTGATTGCGATGTACAGCTGAGGAGAGTCTGACCAAAACTTGGAAAGTAGAAACAGCCTTCCTTAAGCTACCATCTGGACATGACACTGCTGCTGATAGGAAGGAATGAGTGACACTGAGAGAGACAGGCATTTTTCAGCCATGAGTCATTTATAGCCACCCTTTGCTCTCTCATATGGAAAGGACAAGCCAGATCAGTGCTGTGTGTTGCTGATCAGTGCTGATCAGCAACACACACACTTTAAAATAGGGGTGACAGAAAGTGTCCTTTACATGTTTAGGATCTTTATAACATGAAACGATTCTTCATCAATACATATCTCATTTGCAAAAATGGTCCTTCAGGAAACGGTTCTTCTTTGGTATTACTCATGAAAATCTTTATTTTTATGCGTGTAGGACTCTTACCACAAATGTGTTTTATCCTAAGTAGAAACCATTCAGAGGCTGAGACCGCTGGCAAAAAAGAACAGCCATGTAAATAAAGTTGGCAAAACACTTTAATTTAGAGTGCATGATTTAAATGCAAATAATATTTATTTTGCATCAATGTGAAAGGTTACATTGTGAGGATAGATTACATGGAATTTTTGTGCAATCAAGCTAATGTTTGCTTGGTGGAAAATCCATTGTCATTTTGAGTCTGCCTAATTTTGACTGTAGAATTTAAACTGGAAACTCAATCTTATGTAGCAATTCTAAACAATAGTTGCAGCCATTAGGCTGAACTGGATTTGTACCATCATTCTCTGAAGCATGTCCTATCCAGCCATATTGTTTATGAAAGACTGCATTTGTATGCAGAGCACAGAGAGGTCCATTCACAGTTAAAGGGTTTTTTTTTTCTAGTTTTAAGCTTAATTCACACCTGGGAAAATATAATGGTCAACAGTGCAGTAAAAATGAGCTCTGGTATTTAATTATGCCTTTAATAAATAGAATTAGTACTGTATCTTGATGCTAACCTGCAATGAATTGAAAAATTGTAATTCAATTTAAACACAGTGCATGATTGCACAATGCCCTGTTATCTCAGCATGACATTTTTCCCCCATCCCCAGTACGTACCACGCTCCCAACGGCCTGTCTGTGATATCATATGTTGCTGTGTGCGTGATGACATCACACATGCATGTGGTGGCCTTTACCTGGCCCCTGTCCTCCCTCTCGAATACAGGAATGTTCTGCACATGCTCTCACACCATTTGGCATGTGTTTATTGGCAGAGCAGGGTAAAATGTTCAAGGTGTCTGTTTGACTTGGACGAATCGTAATCTTTTAAACAAACAAACTTGCGGTCCGGGGCCAAGACTCAACACCCTGCTGGCAAGGTCCTGCAGAGAGCAATGCTATGAATGTTACCTCGCTTCCCACACAAACACATCGCACAGAGCCCCCTGTGCCTTGACTAGGGCCTATTTATTTGTGCAAGAGGTCCGCACATTAATATTTTTTCCTCTTGCATTTTTTATCACATTGGCTCCAAATGGAAACAATCAAACAAATGAAAAGTGCTCCTCCAGAGCTCTTCCAGAGCAGATTTTGTTTGCGGTTATTGTTGTTCCAAAATGTTTATTGACTGTCCACTTCCACTCTTCCCCCTCAAACAAACCACCCCACCCCCCAGTTTCCTTCCCCACACATGGCTGGCCCTCGGCCCTTGCCTCCACTTGGCTCCGGCCGTTTTGGCTCGTTGGGTGCTGCTGACCCGTGATGCTACCGTCCATCCGCTCCCCTGGCGTTTCCTACATGGCCATCATGCATGGGCTATTGGCATGCGCCCTGCCAAGGTGTGGCCCTTTTGTCACTCTGGGGCCGAGGAACTGTCCTTTGGAGGGTGATTTGTGGACTCTGAGGGCTTATGTATGCTGAAGCAAATGTCGGAGGACGCTCAGGTCTCTGGACAGCCATGACCCGCGTTTCTTCCTGCTGGTATCCCTCTCTCTCTGTTCTCTGTAACATTATCCCCGCAGCACCGTCCACCATGGAGGACTGCAAATTAGTTCAACTTGTGCTTTTCATGGTCCCCAGGTCTGTGCCAAGGGCTGCTCTGCTTTAGATTTGTTATAAACTATTAGTGCATATGACCTGATAAGGGAGTGGCTAGCGCAGCGCAAACATCCGTCTCCGAATACATCCGTCATAGCCCACATGTGTTTACGGAAATGAGATCTTTTTTTTTTTTCATTCTGGACCGTCTTGACTCGAATATTTAGGTGCATCAGCTGGGCTGTGAGAGCACTTCAGGTTCAGCTAATCCCTGATAAACGTTTCAGAGTCATATGTTTTGTGTAAAGGAAGCACCATGTCCAAAAAAGTAAGTACAATAGTTAAGCTAATGTGTAAGCGATCTTGATGGAAACCCTTAAAGGCTTATTTGGCCTTAGCTGATTTGAATGAGGCATTGAGCATGCAGTGAGTGTCTGTTTGTGTTTATAACTGCTAATCCAAGTGACAATCACCAAAAGATGTTCTTTGTTTATACAAGGCACAGTGCACCCACTTACCCCTGTATATCTTCTTGATCATCTTCAAAAGGTGACACTTGATCTATTTAATTGAATTTGCTTTTCATTTGCAGCTGGCAGTTCATCTTTGAGCGTCTTACCACAATCAAACAGTAACAGTGTGCGAGCTGGAGACGTCTGACCAAAGCACTATCAAGATCAAAGGAGATGGCAGCCCTTAAACACGCATTTCAAAAGTGGAATCCTCAGTCTGACGTGCTGGCTGGCTCCAGGACTGAAGTGGAAAGTTCCCATGAAAGAACTACTTTATGAGATTCTCCTCTTAAATAAGCCTGTGTACATGGTGAAACTGAGGGACAAAACATGAGACGAAAGGAAAGAACATGGTCCAAGTGCGTGAACAAGCGCTGCATCACACTGTCTCATCTATATCTTTACTATGTTCATATCAAGCTTCTATTATCTTGACTTATTGTGTGCCCTTTTAGCACAAACTGGCATTTAGCATTTAGCTGAGATCAGTATGACGTAATGTATCCTGTACACATCTAATTCCAAATATGTTACGTAAATACAATTTCTAATCTAGTCAATCTCTTTTAGGAGTTGGTCCAGATATTTTTGTGTTGTTTAGAACAAAAACCAAAATGGGTTATTTGGGTGGCTGGGACAAGAGGAAAAATAATTTTATTCTTTTAATATCCTTTGATATCAACAATTTTCATACTGCATACAGTTCGATAGGAATACATTTTACATAGGAATTACATTTAATGCAGTTACATTAAGTTAATATATTTTGGAACAGTAGACAGAGAGAGAGAGAGAAAGAGAGAAAGAGAGAGAGAGAGAGAAAGAGAGAGAGAGAGAGAGAGAGAGAGAGAGAGAGAAAGAGAGAGAGAGAGACTCTGCAACAATTACAAGTCACACATTTTACACATTAATATAGACACAAGGTCATAAAGAGATCCAGTCCCTCAATTAGTCAAAACCCAGAGCTTTGTGCAACAGCTGCAATGTTTAAAACTGTTTCTGCATGACATCGACCACAACATGAAGCCCCATCCTCAAGGGTCTGTGTGAACAATGCAAGATAATTTGCAGACTTTACTCTGTGCTCTATTCTGTTGACACCTAGTGTTAAAGGCCTGTTCAGAACCACTGAGCATGAGACACCACGCGGCAGGCACTGAAGTGTTAAACACACTCACAGGAGCCAGTCACTTCTCCTGCACACCCTCGCCCTCCCCATGGCTGTGGAACACTGTGCCAGGTCACTGCCTAGTAATGAGTGTGCATGGGCGCCATAACTCAGGGCAGATGCTTTGTCAGCATCAATTTCTTTAGGTACTACTCATGCGTTGCTCTCCAACACTTGTTCTTAAATTACCTGGGAAAAGTCCATGCCTGCTAGCTATGTTTGAGTGAAAGCATGGCATGTCAAGTGACTATGGATACAGCTTGATTGTGATATTGAAAATGGCTGTAGTAGATGATCCCAGAAGATTAGATAACTATTGTTGAATATTGGCACAAGAAAGCCACTTAGTCTAGAAGGTCATTCTTTTTTTTTTCCATATTTTGTTTCTCCTCTGTATTTGATTAGCCCCCTTTTTCCACAAAGGCCTGCCATACATTACGTGAAAGTTTGGAGAATGTTAATTTGTATGATTTACAGCATAAACACCTCATTGAGTTTTGTGCACTGCGCTGGCTGGAGTTGGTTAGGCGCATGTTGGGAGTTCCTCCATGAGCAACTTACACGCAGCGCTCGAGTGTGTAACAGACATGACAAACATAGAGGCCATCAAGATTAAGTGGAGTAAGAAAAGGCTGACAGCCATAGTCTTCTTTACGGTCCGAAGCTTGGCTCGCGAGTAATACCTTAAGCTTTGTCAAACAAACAGCTGAATGGTGGTCTAGAGCGGTTCACCGTGCTGCTGTTGTGACTGAAGCGCTCAGGTCTGACACGCCAGTTCTTTTGTGCGAGTCCTTTTCTTCTCACCTTTTGTAGCTGTCTTGCTAGACATTCCGGGGCACAACAAAACATCCACTTCCCAAATCGCAGTGCATTGTTTATTGAGGCCAAGGGAGAGAGAATCTGTCAAAGCACTCTGAAAAGAAAGATAACAAACACACACGTCTTTCTTATATACTTTGCTTTACTTTATTTCATGTTGTTGTTTTGTTAGCAAATTCACTATTATTTCATATAGTACAATAATGGCTATTTTCTACAAAAAAAAAAAACAATGCATAAATAATTTAAATGTTGACATTAAAAAATAAATACACAGTTCGTTCTTTGTCGGAGTCTCTCTCAGGGTTGGAGAGGGTGTGGACCCCTCCACTGAGTATTCAGTCATTTGGAGGGCTTTCGCTTCATGAAACCAGACAGGTACAGTATGTACAATCAGGCTATACATGACAGCTCTGTTTATATGACAAAAAAAAAAGATCCCTTCCAGTTTCTATTTCAAACACACAATTGAAAAAGAAGAAAATATCGTCAGAACTGTTTGGAAAACAGAGATTGGGGAGAAAATAGTGGAGCTGAACAATGTGCGGAAGTGAGGGGAATATTCTTCATCGCTTGTACTGAAGGCAAGGCTGCTGGACGTGGAGGCGACAACGTCTGGATTCCAGAGTTCTCCTACTGTACATCCTGCGTAATGTCAACATTCCCATTCGGAGTTCAGTCCATAATTTCATTTTTTTTTCTCATAGCTTTCGTAGGAATGTAAAATCCCCATCAGGATGTTTGGGGAATTGATTGTTTTCTGGCCAGCTCCAGTCACTACATGCGTGCCTTTTTTCACGTTTCACATTTTTACCAGAGGAACTGATGCAGGGAGATTTGTGAATGGTAATTTCTTCTTTAAATGGACACCTTCTTTGTTTATATATATTCTGTGAAGGTGAAATAATCTCATAATGATTGGGTTGATTTTACAGATTTAGGTTTTACATTCTGGATGGTGCTTTTTTTACCCTTCCATTAGAAGATTGTAATTAGATCATGTTAATGCAAATGAGTTACTGCAACTGTCCAAGAATTTCCAAATAGTTTCCATGGTAGGAGAGTAAGAAAGCATTGTACCCCGAAGGTCTGAACAGCGTTGCAGATTCCTAAACACATATGGGCCCCCTTTTCTGCTTTTCAAAAAAACAGGAACTGACCACATTGAGAGGAAATGGCTTTTTATGGCTCAAGTCCTAAACACAGAAATGGGACTTTTTAGTAATTGGGACAGGTCAGTGGAATACTGTTTTGCACTCCTGGCCCTACGATCATGGAGTGCTGACACAACTGTTCCCACTCTCCGTCACTGACAGTGCGCTTGGTTCCAGCTGACAGCTCCTGTAACAGTTCTTCTGGAAAGGTAAAGGCTATGGGAGCTCTGGTGACTGGCTCGATATTCCCAGCCTGTCAGAGGAGCACTGGAGTTAAAAATGCTGGATCCCAGTGACATGTCATCAACCGCACCGTCTCCTGGGCCTAGCAGCCCTGGGCAGCTGGATCATAGGTTGCTACACCATGCCCCAAAAGTGATGACTTCATTTCAGCTATGCAAACATTCAACTCGGCCACAAGTTCGAAGCACCGCTGGTGGTGGATTTGGTCATGCTTATAGTGGTTAACTTTGGTGTCAATGTTCATCTCAACTATACTTTTAATGAACTTCAGCAAAGTGAACTGATTTTGGACTGGGTCAAAGAGGCCCTCCAAGGGAGCATCATAAACCATGGGTTTCGCTACACTAATCTCCCACAACAGCGTACCTCCTTTCAAGCAAAAGTCCAATAAAGTCCTCTGGAATTCTGTAATCAAACATCTGTGTTGCTTGGAATTAGTGAGGCTCAAGGGGTCATGCAAACGGTTAGCCATCTTGAAACGCACTGGAGATTCAAAAACTGGCTGGATGGTTGCTTCAATGATTAATGAGAATGGTCTTCAACCCTTCAGTCCATAAAACAAAATCCTTTTTGTTAAATCATCTGTACTTCGCTGGACTTGCATTTGGGCAGTATGCGATATGTGTGTATGTGTGTGTGCGTGTGAGTGTGTGTGTGTGTGTGTGTGTGTGTGTGAGAAGACAGTCTTTGTTTAAGCTCACATAGAGAGGGCCTCCTCCTCAGTAGGAGTTGCTGCTGATAGTTGGCTCTCTGCTCCGACCCCGTGCCTGTAGGACACGTGTGAGTTTCTTGTTGCGCCGTGTTTTCTGGGATGGTTCCTTGGCGTCTGATTGGTTGTGGTGGCGGGTGTAGCGCTTGCACTTGCAGGAGGTCACCACCCGGATTTTGTAGGTCCGGTTCTGGCCGTTGGGGCACTGCAGCTGGACGCGCTGGGTGCGGGAATGAGCTGGAATGCAGCGGTAGTCGGACGAGTTGCTGCGCCACCACTTGCTCCGGACGATGGAGTTGGGCATGCGGTGAGCAGGCAGGCACTGGCCTGAACACACCAGCTCCTTCACTGGCTTGGCACTGCGGCAGGAGCCATCGGTGATGTAGCGGGTGGAACGCAGCTCCCGGCAGCTCAGCTCAGACGCTCCTAAACACAACAAGAAAGTGACAGAGAGAAAATGAGATCAGACTTGAATGCTACTCTCTGAGCTCCTGTCCTGTGCTGTGAATGTAGTTAAAACAAGAAAAATGGTGCGTTTTGGGGCTATACATTGCCGAACAGTGTGCAGTTGCTATACTTCAAGGGCTTTTATGTGACATACACTTTAGTTACGCATTCCTAAAACTGCGTCTTTTTTCACTTAGTTCTTGGCTCGGGCACCAAAAATCTATAATTGGTGCACAATCTTTACATTATGTGGAGGTTCCTTAAGTGGTGAAGAGGTTCTTTGCATTTGCACACCTCATTTACAAAGGAAGTCTCCACTGAAAGGTTCATTAGGAAATCAAAAGGGCCTCATCTATAGTATCCCCTTATTCCACATTAACTGTTAACAGTGCACATATTGAGTACTTCAACGTACAATGTATTTCTATATGTTTTCATTTGTAACTTTGATAACTGATTAATGACTGATTAATACATTCGCAGTTAAAATGGTTAAATTGTAGATGAATTACTTCTTATAATCAAATCTGGATAAATCATCAGTCCAAGTAAACATCCCTGATAAGAGCTTGGACAGAACGTAATTTAGATGCAGAGAGTCGAGAGACTGTGTATGCTAACACCTCGGAGGGAAGCGTCATTATTCACCATTTGTTTTGTTTTTTTTCTTCGTTTAAATGCAACACTCAGCCAGACTTGAACTCTATCATGTCAGCTCGAGGCCTGGATCCACAAGCTGTTCCTCATTTCAGCGTGGCTCCTCGCTGAATTACAGCACGAGGCGCTGGAGGTGTCAGCTAATGCAGTGATAGTGTGGAGGGATCTGTTTCCTTCTGCAGCTCTCCTCACACACAACAACAAAGGATTTATGTGTGTGTGATAAGTTCAGGTTTTCCTTCCCTGCCTCTCACAGAACTTGATCTGTTTTATGAAGGCCCAGTCATAGCGCTCCCCTCGCTGTGAGAGTGGGAAGGAACTGGAGGACGGCCAGAAAAAGGTCAGCACATCCAGCATGACCCCAAAGTGTCCACTAGAGACCGCACACAAACACACACACACACACACACACAGACACACACACAAACACACACACATTTACATGCTATGATTCAGTTCACTTTATGATACTATTGAAACAGACTACAGACTATATCTTTGTTATATGGGTTTTTGTTGCAGAACCTGTTTATGTATTCTGTTCATGTTGCGTTCTAACTGCAGTCACATGTTTGCGGAGTTCTGTATTTTCTGAAATGCGTTTTTTCAACCTGAAATTCTGTTACTCTCAGAATTGACTAAAGAGGCATATTTATGCTTAATGCGAAAGCTCCAGCTACTGTAACTCCCAAATTGAAGCATTCAGTGAACGGAAGCCTGCTGACAATACTGACAGACATAATTCAGGTGAAAGCCCAGCTAACGGCTAAGGGCTGAATTTACTGCAGCGTTTAGTAGCCACAGGTGGGAATCATTCACTAAAGCGGTGTTGCGTTTAAATAACAATTTTAAAATACCCTCAAGAAATATCTCCAACGACTCTGACATACTATTCTACTTGGAAACATGCTGGTACAATTACATAGCTATGTAGACCTTGACTAATTGTATAAAAGTGCGGAAATGGCAGGAAAACACTGGCTTATCAGTGCATCACCTGCTTGCAACATACAGGCGCTGACTCCTCTCTCACTTTCATATCCTGCAGCACGATTCGGCAACATGCAACAGCGCTTAAAACCTATCAAATGAAAACCCCTGCAGATCAAATGTACATGCTAGAAATGAAAAAGAATGCAGATCGATCAGACTGCACAAAACATCTTCTTTAAAACAGGGACTGCTAAATTTATCTTAAGTGTAATTGTCAAATGTTAGTTTTGGTTCAATGGGATGAAAGCTGTTAATATAACAAACTACATAGTCATCTCTATGAAATTAAACCAGCTCCCTTTTATTGTTAGGAGTTTATTTCCCTCATTACAGAGAACCTAAAACTGATTCAGTCTCAGGAGCCCTCAGGAGCATTTAGACAGCAGTTGCCTTCACCCAAACCACACAACTAGATCTGATCGTGGCTGTGGAGCACAAATAAAGGTTCCTAAATAGTTCCTGGCTCGGATCCGATTCAAGGGAAAATATTCATAGAAACTTTACATTGTATGGAGGTTCTCTAAACTTTTTACACTCACACATCTAATTTACAAACACGTGTCAACCTTTGACAGGTTCTCTTGGGAACCAAAAGTGGTACACTGCTCCATCAGTCTCCCTTCAGATTGTAGAATATAAGCCTACAGACAGTCAGGGCCGAATTGGAATTGGAAATCATTTTCCGTCCAATCTTGTCAAATCATTTAAGCAAATGCCTTTCCAGCAAACCAAAGAAACTGAGTGGTGGCTAGAGTTCAGGCAACGGTGGAATTATTCAAATATAAATGAATATCAGTTAAAGTGGAGAAAAAGTAAGAGAGCATTACTGCATACTCCACATATTCTACAATCAAGAAAAACGGGCTAAATTTCTCTGGTGCAGCGAGAAGAAGCCCTGAGCAGAAACTTGGTTAACAGGTAGTGTGTGTGTGTGTGTGTGTGTGTGTGTGTGTGTGTGTGTGTGTGTGTGTGGGCCAGGAGCTCTTACCATATGCAGGGCTGTTAGCTGAGGCCCTCCTGCCCCCGTTCTTCGCCTGGTTCATGGTGCTGTTGGTGAACTGCTGCCTGTGCTCGTCTGGTTGAGGTGTGTCCTCGGTGTATTCTCCGATCAGCTCTGTGGCATCGTTCTTCAGGGCTCCCCATGCCCCTGCCCCGCTCAGCCTGAACTGCAGCAGCAGCAGCAGCAGTGGCCACGACTGCACGAGCACCACGGATACAGACACGTGCATTTCTTCACTGATCTCTCCTCTCAGGGCCGGTTTCACTAATCTCTCCCATCCGGCAGCAGTGCGTCCTCCTTAAGTACCTCCGAGAGGAGCCACGACAATTAAAGCGCCCGGCCAGAGTGGGAGGAGGGAGCGGCTCATTCAGAAAGTGATGGGGAGGAGGGGACACGCGCGCGCCTGTGTGTGTGTGTGTGTGTGTGTGTGTGTGTGTGTGTTTGCGTGTCTGGGCATGTAGTGAGTTGGTCCCTCTGTTGGGTGATATTAAGAAAATATCAATATTTCGTATTTGTTGTGGCGGGTGGTAGGGTTTGGTTGCTCCTTACGAGTATGTTGTTTGTTTTGCATTTGCAACGAAAAGGTTGGAAAGATGTAGCACAGCTGTAGTTGTAGATGTAGCACAACTGTAGTAACCCACAATGATAGTAATACTTGTGGTAGGGGTGGTGTTGGGGTGGCTAGAATGAGGCGTGTATTTAGGTCTTCATGGGGACCAACTGTGACCCTGATGTCAAGAAGTAATGACAGAGAGACACAAACACATGTCATCTTGGTGACATTTGGCTGGTCCTTCTCTTTTCCATCAAGAATGCTTTTATTAGAAAAATAAAGTGAGAAAAGGTTTTCTTTTCTTCTCGTCCCTGAGGTTGAAGTTAAGGCTAAGGCTGACAATGTTGTAGCACAGCGGCATTTGGCTGCAGTCATACAGAGGTCAATGGAAACACCAAAAAGAATGAGAGAGAGAGTGAGGAACTAAGTAGAATAGTAGAAATAGTTTATTCCATGTCCCTTGTCTGTTCTGCTCTACTGAAAGTGCTTAAGATCACATCCAATCTCCTTTATGCATTTCTCACAACTGTGATTTACGCACCAAGTATTGAAAGTCTGGAGAACAGGTTTCACTGACACACGCTGCTTCATACAGCTTATGTTGAAAACTATACGTTTTTCCTCAAAAGTGTGAGGCTGTTTATTAACAGTATTCGGTTGCAGAGACATTTTAATGCAGTCCTTATCAATTCCACTATATAATTAACCCAACCTGCAAGGCCCTTAATATATTACGATCTGCACAGGGGCTTTAAAGACAGTTCATGTATCTGTTTAATACTCTCCAACGTAATGAACAATATTGCACCGACCATTTGTTGCATCATATGTTCATAGTGGTATGACACTGGCTCATTTGTATAAATGCTGCCCTCTTGAGGGAAGGCAGACACACAGATAATTCAGAATGTCCCTCCAGAATGGCTCCCAGTGAAACCTGGCATACTATTCTGGTACATGGATTCGGATGGATCATGGGAATTTCCATGATATGTATTTGTCCCTTTGTTTGAAGGAATATGCTTACAGTTTTCTACCAAATTCTATTATTAGAGTCAGCAGGTTTTCTGTTCTTTTCGACACTGTTTGTAGAATAAGTTCTGGGTTGTACAGGTGCAGCATACAGAGAAAAGGTGAAACGTGTAGTATTCCTTTAATGGCAAGGTTTTACCAAAGTGGGGGGAAAAAAATGAAATGTGTGGGTCAGTTTGTGACTCCGTTTGAAAGCAGACATTTTTGTGCCTAGGTCTCTCAGATGCATCACATTGTCTGATCATTTATGGAACTGAAGCCACCGCCACACTGAGGGAATGAAAGGGAAAGAGAGAGTGTTTGTGACTCCTCATCCGTCACCCCTGTCAGCACAACAGAAGGGAAAGATCACACTGTCCACCGCAGTTCCTCGCTGATTGCACCCTACGTTCGCTCTCTGTCATTGACGGACTCTTTTTATACCTCCTCGGGTTTGTGCACTGAAAACGTAGGCTCCAGCTCTGTTTTGTCATGATAGCAGCTTAAGGATAAATAACACTCAGATGTGGTCCGGATTTTGCTACGGCCGCCAGTAAAGGATATTTTTATAGGAAAGCAGTAACACAATGTTAAAGTTGCATAAACAAAGTATTTAACTCCACAGGCTTGACGGCGAGAGACCTTCAGAGGAATACACGACTAACAGACTTTCTTGGCCACACAGGGCTAGAGGAAGCGTTCTGATAAGAGTACACTGGGTCAAGTTCTGGCAGATGTGTTATTCTTACAAAAGATGTTTTTCAGACCTGCTGTGTCCCTTCTCTCATGTGGTGAAGATTTACATTCTGTTAAAAAAAAAAACACGCTGTTACAGAATAATGCATACAGAATAACAGGTCCTAGCTGCAGAGATTTTCTTTATATCACGGATTTTATTTCTTTTCTTTCACTTTTCTAAGTGCCCTTACATAAACTGAAAATGTGCCTTTTGAATGAATAAAAAAGTAAGTTAAAAGTATGAAATTCACAATAATGTTGTCTATAATTGCAAAGTGGCATGCACCGTGTCATTCACTAGATGGAATTGTTAACTCTTGCTATTTTGAAAGATAATTCCTTAAATATTTTTTTAGTTACATCTTACTGTATACTCCTGTATAATATAATTACTTGTATATGTGCTGGTCAAAATGCTTATAAAAAGGTTTTAAGACTATAAACCCTGTAAGTATATATAGGGACTCACAAGTGGCACAACAATCTGTGTTCCCCCTGTCTTGAGGAGATTTCAAGACCAGTCCTTGGTGGTGCCAGATCAATTCTTGGTGGTGCCAGATCAGTTCTTGGTGGTGCCAGATCAGTCCTTGGTGGTGCCAGATCAATTATTGGTGGTGCCAGATCAGTTCTTGGTGGTGCCAGATCAGTTCTTGGTGGTGTCATTAAACAGCTTTGCTCCCTCTTGTCAGTGCTAAAGGGTTCCTTTCATGATGCCATAGAAGAACCTCTTTTTTCTTTTTTTGTAAATGAAATATGTAAAACTCTATATAATCTAAAGGTTGGAGGAACCTTTTAATTGTTAAAGACATGTTATGATGCTTTATGCTTTTTGTTGTTTCCTCACACCCATTTCTCATTTCTAGAACTGGTTCTTTAGAGAACTGAAATGGTTCTATGGCTTCACTCAAATAACCGTCATCTTTTCTTAAGAGTAAGTGGATGTTAGCTTGCAATTAGTGTCCTCCTCAAAGCATATTCAGCTGTTAGTGCCAGTTTAAAAAAAATGCGGTATCTCCTCATGTGTCTCCGATAAGGCTTATGCTAACTTTTACCATCCCAGCTTGGCAGCATCATGTTACTGAATGGAGACAAATTGGACAAAAAAATGAATGAATACTGCATATGGAATGGTTTACTTCATTTTCTTTTTCATTCCAGAAATCCAGAGGCCAATTTTTCATCTACATATATTGTACCCCCAAATCTGATTACACATTGTACATCTGCAACGCTTCACTGTTGTAAAAGATTAAGTAATGTATTATATTTCTTCCAGGTTACACTGGTTATAGCATGAGAGATCAGCTTCATTCCAGCTCAGTCATGTGTTTGGCTTGTACTACGTTACGAGCGCTTTGTAACTGAGGCCAAACGTATCAAAATCTGTGGGAGATTGAAAGGTTATCTGAAGTTGCATGCTTTCCCACTGTGAGACCCTTGGATTTTCAGACTGAAAATAACACATCTGGACTCACCGAGCGCTCACTAACTTATTTAGAATTGACAAGGTGAAAAATCTGAAGTCAGCGTCATCTCTAAAGCAACATTCCTTGCCAACCTCCACTGCTCCAGCCATACTGCGTGTGCCTGATGTTTAAAGCAGCTCATTTGT
Organism: Alestes dentex; assembly: GCA_037576975.1. Lineage (NCBI taxonomy): Eukaryota > Metazoa > Chordata > Actinopteri > Characiformes > Alestidae > Alestes > Alestes dentex. The sequence goes on along the minus strand of JBBIGA010000106.1, from coordinate 33,093,038 downwards.
GTTTGGAAATAATGGAAACCTCAGCTGTGGTTTCACTTAGAACTTTAGTAAACCTCACAGACCGCCAGGCCCATGTGTTAACCGCCCTGCTTCCCCACTCTCTACACAACACACATGAACATTCCTGCCACAGGTGCTATTCATAGCAAGTTCCACTAATTAGCAAGCAAATTATTCCCTCCAAATGTGCAGCTCCTCTAACATTCAATTTTTTTTACAAGATTATCTCACACGGTGAGTGCAGTGAAAACCTCATGTTTTCCCTAAAAGTGAGGTGACATAATGACCTGTCACCAAATTACACTCTGTGGAATTTGAGGTCAACTGCATGGATTTTGAAACATGCATATATGAAACATGCTTAAGAGTTTGTCCCAAGAATCTTGCAACATTTCTTGCGTGTTCATTAGTATCTCTGGTTGTTTCTTGACGTTGTTACAGTCCAGATCACTTGTTCTGTACCAATCTTGAGTCCAGAATTTTCCAGTGAGATATCACAGAGCAACATTTCCCATGCCTTCAGATTCCCCTGTAATTGCTTTGGCATTGTCAGTTCTTCGCTGTGACCTATGTTTACCATTTGATGTTCTTCATCACTGTTGTTCATTAAATGGAAAGACCTTTGCTTTATATGACTGTATTACACACTGACCATAAATTGCACACACTGTGTTTGTTTAACCTTTGCTGGCGGAGGAAAGAGAGGATGCTTATAAGCATGCAGGGCAAACGGGCCAGGATGGAGGAGCTGTCAGAGCTATAATGGCCATATGTTTCATAAATGAAGATCTCGGTGCGCTGCTCCAGTTTTATTAGCAGCATACTGAAGTGACAATGAGAATAGCGTGAGTGTCAGTGGAGTCTGATTATCACACTCGACTGGAGCTCAGCGCAAAATAGATTTCAGGTCAACAGTGTGGTGCTGGAGGTTAAAGTCATACCCTTAACCAGGCAATGCTTTTTGTTCTATCTTCTACTGAGGCTTGCATTACATTCTCTGGAAAGGCACATGTAACTTGTCTTGTGTGCAGTACTGTAGATTATCTATGATCTATTTAGATGCACGGATTACAGAACTGGGAAGACCATCCAAGCCATGGTCTGACCTCTTTTCTTGATGTGGGATTACAGATTGCTACAAACACACTACGTCTCCAAATGTAGTCAAATGCCACTTCTGATTAATGATTTCAACTTTAAGGTGCCACTGTTGCTGAAGAAGGTGTTTAACTGCACAGGCTGAACACAAACAAAACGTCAGATCAGTGTTCCAGTTTGTAGCCTTTCCAGAAGAGCTGAGGCTCTTTTCAGCATCAAAGATGCCTGTTTACTGTTTGATGTTCTTCTTCAGTGTTATTCATTAAATGGAAAGGCCTGTCCGATATAAGACTGTTTTACGCACTTACCATAAATTATACACATTGTGTTCGTTTAACCTTTTCCATGTAGAGGAAAAAATAAGATGCTTATAAGCATGCGGGGCATATAGGCCAGGATGGAGGAGCTGTCAGAGCTATAATGGCCATATGTTTCATAAATGAAGTTCCTGGAGCATCGTTAAACCACAACCACAAGTCACTTGAGTGCAGTGCTGTAGATTATAATATCTATTTCGATACATGGATTACAGAACTGGGGAGCTCATCCAGGCCATGGTCTGCACTCTTTTCTTAGAGAGTTTTGCTGACCTGATCTATACTGATCTGCACACACACATGTCCAAATGTATCCATATACCAACTACCAATTAGTAATTTCAACTTGAAGGCACCTCCTTTGCTGATACAGGCATTGCATCTTATATAATCTCCATATAAATGCATGGCAGACAGAATGGGACGTTTGAAGCAGCTTTACACAAGCAGGTCACCAAGGCATCAGCTAGAGTTGTGCTGTGAAACTGTGTTCTCTGGAGCGATGGAGCTCCATCCAATACCTTTAGTATGAGTTGGAGTGGAATTTGTGAATCAAAGCTGAACATCTGAACTTTGGGGTGAACTGCTCATTCAACATCAGTAGCTCACTAATTCCAACCTTTCCAGAAGAGCTGAGGCTCTTTTCTACATCAAAGAAGGGACAAAGTCATTATCAATACCCTCAATTTCAGAAGACTGCAAACTTTTGTACATCCAGTGTACACACTTGAATTCATCCTAGAAATTCCGTTACAGGAAAGACAAGGTCCTTCTTTTAACGTTTACTCCTGCCAGGTCTACCAATATCAAAATCTGCTTTTAATGACTCTTTCTGCAAACCATCATCAGATTCTGGGAGAAGATTAAACGCAATGTGTTGTGTTTACAGCAATGTAAGCTACAGTAAGTGACAAAAAAATGAAGTGTCATTAAAAGGGGGTGAGGGGGGCCTGTGCTTAGATGTTTACATCGAGGAGAAAACTTTCATTAGTTACGTGTACGACTGGATGCCTGTGATCACATGGCGCTTTGAGGCTCGGTGGCGTTCGCGGGACACGGGCCACTCTTTCATTGGGTGTGATTTTTGTGTGAAAGTGTTTGCTAGTCCGACAGCTTGGGTATGACTGCAGCAGCGTGTGCATAATCTTTTGCAGACTGCTTCTCACAAGATCAGAGGGGTCAATTGAAAACACGGCGAGTACACACTGACGTGTACTTTTGATGACAGGAAGGCACAACAGCACACTTGTGTGGAATGTCATAATTTCCCAGAATACTACAGGAAGGTGCGTTAATTAAGCATGAAAGTATAAACAGCTTCAGCTGCCGAACATGCGGAATTTACGTGGGTGCTTCAAGGGAGGAAAAAGAAAAACAAGAAAGTGTTTCAAGAACAGATCCGAAAAGACTTCACAAGTTTGTTTTTTACGGGTTTAATAAAAGTAGATAACGAGCATTTGAAAATAATTTTGGTCTCTGGTCTCTTTTCCTATGAAGAGTAATTCTATGCAGGGCTAATAAAAGGGGTCATGGAACTGTCATGTGAAGGTAGCTGATCACGAAGATGACCACCCACGCTGAGTCTTACAGCAGCCCAGAAACAGGTGGACAGAATTGGAGGGTGAGAACTCCTTACACAAGGAAAGTCTGTTCTGCAGCATTGTGCCATCACAGCATTTTCTGCTTTGCTAAGTTTTTTGTTTTTATTTTGCTTATTCACAGTTATCTTTAGACCATCCATTTTCTGCTGTTCGTACAGTTTATTAATGTACGCTGCAAAAAGTACTGCATTAAAATTTCTTGATTTAGCACATAATGTGCACACAATTTTAGCTGAACTAAATCCATTACATCCATGCAGTTGTTGCCTGAGGTAAGTAATTGAACAAATTATGTGCTATATTTTAGTAATTTGACCATAACAACATATGATTTCCATCCATTATGTGAACCATTTATCCTTAACCAGGATCACAGGGGGTGCTGGAGCCCATCCCAGTGGTCAAAAGGGGAAAGGTAAAGGAACACAACGGACAGGTTGCCACTCTACCACAGGACAGACATCAGACTAACACACTCATACACATACTTAGGGTCAATTTAGCATCTCCAATTCACCTGATGTGCATGGACTGTGGAAACCCACACAGACACAGAGAGAACAACCAAAAACTGCACAGAAAGGCCAGGAACTGAACCCAGGATGCTCTCGCTGTGAAATGACAGGGCTACCCACTATGATATATATGATATAATATATGCAATTATATAATAATGCATCAGCTTTTTCAGCACATATGTTTACTGTTAGTTCAGCATCCTGTATATGATTATGTGCTGGCTATGTTTAAGGTGCTCCTTTTTCGCACAAATACTTTTTTTTCACACAGTAGAAGGTTTAGTTCATGCTTTTATATTGTTACTGCTTGTTACTATAAATACTGCTCAGCATTATTTCTGAGCCATGTCAGTCCACAGTGGTGGTATGGCTCAGTCCACAAGAGACGAAGCAAAATCAAATAACATGTATTATAATGTACTAAGCAGCTTAAAGCTGTTAAATAATTATTATTTTATCACTAATGTTTATTACAAATGATAAATCCTCTTACCCTTCTAATATAACACATTTCCCAGCTTGGCGGTGCACACAAAGGCACTGAAATCAAACATGCATGCTGTCAATCACTGACTCTGTATTTTCCTGCTGGCCCTCACTCCTGGCTGTGTAAGTGCCACAGTAAAACAAGTTTTGTTTCATGTGGTTGTTTCATCTGTGGGTAAAGTGAGGTCATTCTGCTTGATCTCTACAGTAATGGGGCTATGCATTAGATAACTCTACATCACTGGCGCAGCCATGGTTGACTTTTGCACGTCTGCGGGGTGTGTGTTTGACTGTACAAATCAAACAAGAACTTTTGGAAGAATGACACTTCTGCCTAGGCCAGAGGTAGTTCAGAGCTAAGAGATAAAAAAAAGAAAAAAAATGCCAGAGCCTTTTGTTCCAAATGTAAGTGCTCCCACCAGTATCACAGACCAACTTGGGCCCTAAGGAGCCATGCGGCCATATTTGGCTGTTCCTGACATGACAGTTCCTTAATAAATGTCAGGCGCACTTGGCTAGGCCCAGCAGAATCGGCACAGTCCAGTAAAACAACAGAGCGCAGGGAGATGAAACGAGTAACACCACTGCGGGCACAGGCGCTTGGAAGAGGATCTGAAGGCCATCCATTCCAAGCCCTTTCTCTCCCATATTTCCCAATAATTAGTGCTGCTCTGCAGATGTTCCCCCCTCCTTCCCCTTTTACTTAAGTTTTCACAATGGGAGCGTGGCGAGGAATGGCACAGAAAAAAACGGCGAACAAGAGGGAAACATCATGTGCTTCTCATTTAACAGAGTCATTAGAGAGGGACGAAGAAGAAAGCAGACATCGTTCACGAGAAGTGCCATTAAAACCAACGTTTCTAGTAGATAGCTCTTAATTTGTATCCTCTTGTTGTTATTAAGAAATTTGGGCCTTCTCCTACATTACCCTTTCGGTATGCTGGCTGGAGAGGCCCAATTTAAACACATTTGTAACACAAACCAGTTCAAAATCAGCAAAGGATGTGTAATATTCAAAATATTATAATGACACTCTTTATATTTCTTCACTTCTGATGTGAATGTCAGCCCGTGTGTGTGTGTGTGTGTGTTTGTGTCTGCCCCTTGGGAGTAGGGAGTAAGGCCAATTATGACGCTCCCTCCTGTGCTGCTGGCAAAGTGTGCTCCTATCACACTGAGCCCTGCTGAGCCCCAGCCCAAACATTTCCTCTGAGTCAACATCCTCACTACAGCCAGCTGCCATTGTGCAATGACAAACATTTTCAAGTGCTTACTGGCTAAAGGCATCTTAATTATATTTCAGCAGCACAGAACTTCAGTCATGAGACGGCAGCCTTGCTGTCAAACTACAGCGACAAGCCATCAGAGTCTGTGCATTACGGTCATTTTAACAGGTTTCCATAAACAAAATACGGCTTATACGATGACAATAGAACGTTTAATAAATCATTTTATTTATTATTATTATTATGGCAGCACGATGGCGCAGTGGGTGGAGGAGGTCCTGAGTTTGATTAGGTCCAAGATCTTCCACAGTGCAGTGTGTCAAACACTAAATAAAGTTTGTAAATTAATTACTGCCTCTTTTTGTCTGTTCAGCTTAGCAGACATTAGAAGAAAAAAAACAATAATGATATATTCTGGCAAAATTTCTCTCATTATATTTTTGCCATATAATTCACTCCTAGTGAGAATACATGGTCCACATATAAGAGGGAATTCAACATCAGCACATGCCCAGTCATCAGTACACATGAAATGTCTACATAATCCGTTTTAACATTTGACATCTCTATACTGTGATGCATGTAGAGATTAAGCATCTATATTTTTAAGCAGCATAACATAAAAGCGGCCTCATGAAAGCATTAGGTTTGTGTTGTCATTAACGACCCTTAACTGGTAAATCAGTGAAACACATGGCCTCTTGTGGCTCATTGCTTTATTTTTGGAACGTGGCTCAGCCAATCGTATTTTTAAAACTGGGACTATTCGTCTTATAAGTAGAAGCATAAGGAAGAAATCCTAAGGCCCTGTTCTGCTCGGTGTGTTTCTCGCCGTGTCTGTAGTCGTTTATTTCCCCTTCAGATACGGTTCCTGCTGTCCAGTTTGTCTGGTGAGTGTGACAGGGAGGAGGCCCCGGTCTCTCTGAGGATCCTACAGCTGGACTGGGGTAATTGCAGCGTGCACAGGGCCATGGAGAGAGATTGGCCATAGTGTCAGGCCAATTGACTTGAACATTTTCAATGATCCTTGAGGACACGCGAGGCCGGGGCAGTTCATCCTCCAGCGCCAGGTGTGCTGTGCAAACGCTGTAATACCTCAAAGACCATTTGAATCAAATCATCAGGAAACTGTCCTCTGTGAATCGGTCACGGAACTGTATGACTTTAAGGGAATATTGAATGCATGCGTGTGTGTGTGTGTGTGTGTGTGTGTGTGTGTGTGCAGTATAGAGAGAGAGTGGGTGTATAACTCACGGGACAAAGATTTATTGAAGCTTTTGTCTCCATCTGTTGGTCAGGAGGCACATCATAAACATCTGTGATTAAAGAACCTTGTGCAAACTGCATGAAGTTGTTAATTTCAAAACATTATATATGTGATTTCTGATATGAAAAAAAAAAACCCTAAAAACAATTGTAGCCTTCTTTCTTGAAGCCTACATTTTCTCCATTTCTTGTCCATCTTTTAGAATTTTTCATATACTGTCAAAAATGTTGTATTTTTTTCATTCTTTTAATGTTAAAAAGAAATGCATTTAAAAATACTAATTAATACTATTTGCAGTGTAGTGCAAGATTCTCTCAATATGATGCCCAGCTTGAATTTTACAAATACAACATAGTGGGTCTCCGCACAAAGCAAATATTGAAGTCTAGTTACTGTTCATAAATACATCTGTGGTGCTAGCTAGCACTGTTGATATAACACTAACCTTAACTGGCTGTCAATTTTTTTTTACTTTTATTTCATACATTGAAATAATTCAGGTTAGGAATTAGCCAGATCTGATTCTTAGGGGTGAATCTATAACGCCTTGTGGCTGTGCGGAGGCCAGCGGCACAGGAAATACTGTGGGAGTAGAGTGAAGAGATGATTGTATTACATATCAACAAGTCCTGCAAGCTAATGTCCCACAGTAAGTGAAGAAAATGAAGAATGAAAAGAGGATGTGTATTACAACAAGACAACAGCCTTGTTTAGGTTCATTCCTTTTCACTGTGTTGTTTGACCAGGGGTGGCCACCACAGTGAACTCATTTATTGATTCTTTTTTAATCATCTGACTCTGGCCATCTCACGTAATTACATATTGTGGGCTTTGCTTAATGTATCCCCTGAGTTTCCAGAAACAATTAGAGGCTACAGTAAGAATTGTTTCAGCTGCTCCAATCTGATATAATCAAAGGCCTTCAAGACCCACAGAAAAGAACTGGTTGCAACACACAAGGAAAAATAATGCCTTAGTAATAGTGCCTTGTCATGCGCTATACATGAGAAATGAGCCCTTCTCATGCTCGTGTCTGCGCAGCAGAAACCAAAGACTAAGAGCTCATTACTGTGGCATTGAGCAATAGGAGGCAGTGCAACAAAGCTGACCGTTAATTAAGCTATTGCTATACACGTGTTGTTCTCGTGCTTTGAAAAGTAGATGAAAGACAAAAACCTGGAAAGACGCTCCATACAGGGTGAAGGAGCTTGATTAAAGGCATAGGCTAAATTGCTTAAGATTAATGCGGCTCAACAGTTAGAGATTTTTTTTTTCACCATTTATTGTTCAACATTAGAACAAAAAAGCATGTTCTCAAGATAGGAAAAATAACATTGCCGTTTGAAATCAAGTGCACTTTAACATACAGTGTCTGTAATAGCTGTAAGCTTTGCTTCGTGGAGTGATTACACAAATCAAAAAATATAGAGTCAGTCTTCAGAGTAAGGCTTTATGGTGGGATGACAGGAGAGCACATGCTGTTTCCTTTGTTCCTCCTCCACAGCGTGTCACTCCGAGTTTAAATATGGATTTCGTACTTTAGGCCTGTGGAACAAACAGAACTAAACATAGACCATAGTGTGCCTCACTCTGAAAGTGTCAACAATTTGGCAGTGTGGAAATGTGTGCCAAGCCCACCTCAAGAATGCACAAGAGGAAATTTCCAGGAGCTTTAGTGCCGTTGTATTACGATACACTCGTGGGGTCTTGCATCTGGCACGTTAAAGTAATAGCATGGCCGTTCTGGAACAACAGGCAGCACATGGAAAAAAACTATCTGCATGTACTGAAACTATATATATATATATATATATATATATATATATGTGTCAGTGTGTATGTTTGCTTATGGTGTGGGTGTGTCTTTTGTGTTAGGAAGTTAACTTCTTAAAAGATGCAAAAGCACAGACAGAACATTCAACGCTTACACGTGTGCCGACTAAATCTGTATAACATATTAACTCTGGATTCATTAGCAAGGATCAGAGCAGGCCACGAAGAAGACAATCAAGTAAGCTCTTTACACATAGCGCAGCATTGCATCTTAGAAGTTTGGTTACCATAGGCCATCTTAGGAGGTGATTTCACATCCTTACAAGTAAAAAAAAAAACAATACAACATGATAAAAATGGGACATAAATACAAAATGATCAAGCAGCATTGCAATCACTGTTATATTACTATTGACATCATTAAGCCATACAGTAGACTATTACCAGTTTTACACATTTTAAAATACAATTCCATGTTAAGAATTACTAAACAACAATTCGATCAGGACATTCTGCACAAACCGCAGGGGTTTGCCAACAGCAGGTGGCAGTGTTTCTCTCCACTAATTCATTTATTGAAAATCGCGCCCTATCAAGAGCTGGCAGCCAACAAGCAGTATCTTATCCTTCGTTTTCAGCGAAGAGAAATTAATGTCCTAACATTTGTTTTAGATTACATTACTTTTCATTTCAGCTGGTTCTTCATGAGGAAGCCTAGGTTCTGCTTTTAGAAAGCAAGAAACTTTCAAACAGTCTCCTAGGTTCTGCTTTCCGACAATGGGCTCTTTCTGCATTTTCAGGTTCAAATGAATTGGGGAAACGGGGTATCTTCGCTTACCACAATCCTCACTGGTTCACTGTATGTTTCTTGTGACGGCACACAGGTTTCAGTAACTACAGTAGGTTAGGTTTTTACAAAGCCTAGGTCTCCAGATTACAATATAGGAATGTTTATAGTTTGTGTTATAGTTTAAATACATACATACATACACACACATAT
>JBBIGA010000106.1:33054684-33076818 GCA_037576975.1 Alestes dentex | reverse complement strand
TTGAATATATATAATTTAAGTTAATGTAACAAAATGGTTTCTGTTTCAGTGTTTCCATTTGTGCATTCATTATGAAACATTCACACAATGTAAAGGGCAACTGATGTATTCAAATAATAAAAAAGAACAACAACAACACAGATAAATACTATTACAAATTAAGTGCCCATACCCAATGTCTGTGGGTAGGAGTAACCTCACAGAAGCACTTTATTGGTACAGCAGCTAAAGGTGATGGTATGTGGAAGATGAGTGTCCTCCGTTTAGCCTTGAATGAATCTGGTTTGACAGTAAAAGCCAGTCTTCTTCATTTCTTGTCCCTCTAACATCACTGTTGTTTATGCCAGTTCCCCAGCTGTCTGTAGCATAGGCTAGTGTTTACTGTACACAAAAGCAGTGGTGTTTTCTTGTATTTGTGTTTTTACACACCCTTCACCTGACAGCTCATCTGCTTTGGTTTAGCTGTAACACTAGTATGTTCACTGAGGCTGTGTGTGTGACCTTTTTTCTTCTCCTGAGATGTTTTGGTCTAAAAAGAAGCCTACGGCACTTCATGAGCTGCAAACATCTCTGTAATTTGCATTTTGATTCCCTGAGCAGTAATGTATGCATGAGTTCACACAGAATAGCCTGTATTGAATCAGCATAGTGGCGTAAAAAGTTAATTGCATTCTCTCTAAGTGGTCTGTGTTCTGTTGTGAGCTAAAAGGAACATTTAAAAGACTGAAAATAGCTGGAAAAAATATTTTCATTTATTGTCAATGGCTTTTGTTGAACAGTAGAGGTCAGTCTTCCCTATATCTTGCACAGAGAGCTCAGCCTGCACTCAGGTTGTCCCTTCAAGTTTGAGATAAATCTGTGCGTTAATTTATGATCTACCCTTTTTGTACATTTTTTACATATATAAGGTACAGCGTAACATCCAGCATGTTACAGAGACTGACCTTGGCCTGTTCTGTTACTTGTCTATGCTGTTCTGTTCAGCTCAAGTCCCTCTACTGGAGCAATATTTGTCAAATGACCTTCCAGGACAGCACAGGCCCCCTGAGACAACATCTCAACAATAGTGACTCATGCATAATATAACCATCTGCTAGCCCCAGTACCAAGCTCAGCATAACATGCAGACTGAGAGTGAACCTGACTTTGCAGAAGTACACGGAATGAAAGAGACACAAGGTGGGAGTGGTAGACCGACCTCTTTGACCACTGCGGCTCCGTTGTGGGGGTTAAAGCCCAGCCATCTGAGTCTTACAGTTGAGAAATGAGGTCATGACACTTCATGTTTGTCACTGAGATGAGGTCATCTGTCCAGAGGCGGCTCTGTTAAGCCTTTTTGTTTGTTTTCATAGAAACAGACCTCACATTCATATTGTTTACCCACAGGCCAAGGCACGTTTAAACGTTTTATTAGTTGACAGGCAGTTTTCAAAGCTGAATGCCCTCGGCCTTGGAGGCCTCATGTAATTCAAAAAGACAAGTGCATCACGTTAATGAAGCCGCAGACAGGCTTTTCTTGTAAAAGAAGCTGAGGAAGCATAGTAGACATTCATGTGTCTACCTTGCGTGAAGTAATGAGTATGAAAACAATCTAGGTGTGGCTATAGGTAAATGTTTTTTTGGATGATGTTTTGAATAGGTTTCCAAAAGTCCATCTTGTGGAGTGAGCTGGCTTCATCTTGGCTTTGGTTAGATCAGACAAGCTGTTTTTGTAGTGCAGGACTGTGCTATTTTCCTCCATCCTGTAAGTCTTGGTGCACTCCCTCAACCCCTCCCCTTATGACTGGTGCACCTTAAAGCAGCAGCTAGTCCTCTAGTTAGCACTGCAGACCAGTGTCATAGGAAATGTAGAGCTTTTCAGTCTTGAATCCCTACCTCATAATATAGGATGTCTTGCTACAATACATGTAGTAGAGATTCTTCTTTACAACTTAGCCTTTGACGTAGTCTCTCTCCACTTTTAACTAAATGTCATAAAATTCCTCTTTGGAATGATGGAGTAAAAAAGAATCACTTCTGGTCTCCAAAATAATATTTTTGGATAGTTCGTTAGGGTAATGTGTGAGTGTGTACAATCCTTTTAGTTTCACATGGTGTAAAGGCCCTATGCAAACACAAAAGGACTGGGCAATTACACACATTGCCATTTAAAACATAGACTGTAAAATGGAGTTGTTTTCCTAAAACATTAATTCTAATATTCAAGAACCATTTTGGAATCTTTGTTTTCAACATTGTTCCCCCTTATGCTGGGAATTACAAAAAAAACAACCAATAGTGGTGTTTCTTTTAACAAGAGAGTCAATACTGTTTTAATGTATTTTCATTAATGTGGTGCCGTTAATGTGTTGTCATTGTCATTAATGCAGTGCCTGCATTTCTGTATATTTATATATTCATGTTATCATTTACCAGATTTCAAAACAAAACCAGCTGGATTTGTTGGTTACACTATTTTGAGAGTCAATTATAGGAGTGTTGTAGATGCTTTGTAGAAATTCAGTATTTTTAAATGCACCTGTAGTTTTAATTGGATGTCATTTCTGTTAAATGCACCCCAACCTTAACTTCCACCCGCAAATGACCCTTAGGCCTCATATTAATGACAATTAAGAGACCAAGTTTCACCAGATGATTTTATACACTTAAAACATCTGCAGATAATCTATAATCTATAGCAATTTTTCAAATTCAGATTGTTAATGTGTTGTGGTAGCAATTACCATTATTTTTGCTAGATTATAAAGAATAGGTGAGTATAGACTATGGAATTTATTTTTGCACTTTCTCCACTTTCACCCTTCAGTACAGGTTCAATTATTAACATAATACACACAGGGTGAGAAGCCAGTCATTGCATTATTAACGACAGCACTTAAGGCACATATTTTTGAGGCAACTTTTCTCATCCATTAAAGCAAGGCTGAGTTTCGTCTTGTTTGACAACAGATAGCGAGACAAAGCATTTCTCACACAGGCAAACAAACATCCACAGAACGATCAGGATAGTGAGTGATAAGGTGGCTGGTGAAGGTTGTGGCATGTTGTTGCTGAGCAATATAGTCACACGCCCAATATAATCAATCGCATAAATCTCATTAGCATTAGATTTGTTTGCTTAAGAGATCAAGTCTAATTTACCATGCTGAATTCACCCCAGCTATGTCAATGAAACCTTTCAGTGGCCTCATTTCTAACTCTGATGGTGATGGTTGTTGTATTAGATCTTTGTTCCCTTGTTCAAAAGGAAGGAACTATTTAAAGTCCACAAGTACACTGTTTGACTGTTTTCTTGTCTTAATAGAATACGATCAAGGGTTTTTAATCTCAGTCTTTAGCATCAAAAGATGCATTCCAAATTAGAGGGATAAACAACATTGTCCTTGATAAGACGTAAATAAACTGGTCGCTGGTCAACGCTTTTGTTGTATTCGTGTCAGCTTCAGCATTATGAGACAGGCCCCATCTGCAGACCCTTGTTTTCCACATCATGAGTTCACTGGCCCTGAACACTCTGAGAGCTGTTCCTCATGGTGCTGTTATGTAATTTGAACACAGAGCTTATATTTCATCTCACTGAGGGGACTTTGTGTAGCGGACAAAGTCAAATGGAGATCAGAAGTGAGTATTTATTTTGATGACTCTTTTGCCCACATGTTGGTGCAGAGCTGCTCTTTAAAGCTTGACTTTTCACTAAAACCTTTCTTTATCTCCTTTCTGACCAGACTACAGCTTGAATGGTGCAGTAGTTATCTTATTGCAGGCCCCATTTCAGTAAACTACAATTATGTGTTTTTGTGGTAGGCCTTGTTCCAAATGTTGGACCAGAAATGACCAACAGTCATTTCAGACAGAGCAGCTGAGGAGAGAGGTATCGCTGACCTTACGAAACAACAAAGAACCAAACAAAACACTTCTATTTTTCATGCTGGATAAACCCTGCGGACTGGGTGTCATTTGATTTCACTTAATTAGGTTTGATACAAGCCTAGACTGGTAAATGAATATCAAATTGAGGTTAAGATTGTTAGCTTAGCCGGAGGTCTTAGAATGGCTTAGTGTGCCTCTGTGAAAGATTACCAGACTCTCCCATGTAGACAAAACAGCAAAACAAACCCAGGAGTCTTGAACAGACAAGACATTTTGATACCTGTTCTCACAGCACTAAAACCCACTCTGAAAGGGACAGTATTGTTGTTAAGGGGTTCAGGACAAGGTTAGTTCCATGAATAGCTGAAGGCAATGGGCTGTGTCTGTGTCGTGCTGGCAAAGTTGAATCAGGATGAAGATGTTACCCAAAATGGAAGAAAATGGAGCGGTGTTTCTCCTAACTCCAGTATACTTGCGGTCTGTGGTCGGACTGCTCTAAAGTCTTGGCATACATTCTGAACTCACAACAGTAACCTGAACAGACTTACTGAGCTAATGACCAACCCAGACAAGTTCTTATATAACCTTATTTAAACCAAGACAAAGGGCAGTTCAGTCTCTTTATCCTTGACTGGGTCACATACAAAGTTTCTACACAGCATTTTTACAGTTGTTTTTGTGGGTTGCAGTGGGCTCAGTTTAGCAAAATAAAAATCCCATGACATTTTTCTATTCCTCTCCATATATTTATTCCTCCATTGTAGGGGTAGCATGTTACTTACTGTTCTTGCCAATAAATGAATCTCCCTGATGCATGCATGATAGAGTTCTAGCATCCAGTTGAGTTTTAATACACAAACGTTTAACTCTTCATATCTCCAACCATCCATTATTTGAGCCACTTATCCTTAACCAGAGTCATGGGGAGTGGTGGAGCCTATCCCAGCGGTCAGAGGGTAAAGGCGGAGAAACACCCTGTACAGGTCGCCACTCTATCACAGGGCAGACACACAGATAAACACACCCACACACTCAGGGGTAATTTAGCATCACTATTTTGCCTGACATGCATGTGCACTCAGTGGAGTACCCAGAAACTGGAGTGTCTGATGGAAACCAGGAGAGAACATGTAAACTCCACACAGAAAGGACCCTCGGCCACACAGCCAGATCGAATCGAATCCAGGGCCGTCTTGCTGTGAAGGAACAGCGCTGTGCCACTCCTGTTCATAACTATGATGGATAATTTGTATAGTTTGAATAATTAAACAAATACTTCAGCATTTTTCAATATGATCTATTTACCTCATCTGTAGTGTATAGTCAATCACCACTGACAATAATTTCTCTATACTTTTGGATAAAAAAAAAAATGCCTGTGTTAACTGATCTGATGTTAGAACAGATACAGATATAGAGATTGGTTTGAATATAATGGAGTGTTCCTTTGTTATTATGCTGCCATGGTCTTGCCACCAAATTATGTTCTAGAGTCTGTCATTTTGTCTATTCAGTAGGCCTCTCCAATTCTTTGGCTTCTGAGTTGGAGAGAAAGTTCCAGTGCATGTGCTAACCTTGAGAGAGCCCAGCCCTGGCGTGCCTAAGAGTGGTAGCTATCTTTAGCTTTTGGTGGGTGCTTTCTAGTGGCCTCTGCCATCGCTGTGTCTCAGGGCTGCCCGCTTGCTCGCCTGCCACACACTACTGTTACTGGGCAGATTAGTTAGGAGCCTACTTCTGAGAAACACGTGTCACATGTTTTTGTTTGAGAGTGAATGACTCGGCACTCAGCTGCCCTTGATTTCAGCCAGAAGGGAGTTGTCAGCTGGAGGTAATGCACACACGCCTCCACACTGCTGTGCTCTGCTCATCCTCAGCCACGGCACATGCACACTTCTGCCTGAGTGCATGCTGGATTCCACCATGAAATGCAAGACCATAACATAAGAGCAGTGTTAAGTCAGCAATCATTGTAAAGTCAGCTCATGTAAAATTACAATGACAATATCGCTAATCACTGTAACCTTTAAAATAAGAAAGTTCCTATAATATAATGTTCTATATATAGTATTTGTATAGCTTCCTGATACAGGAAAAACGCATACACAAACAGCAAAAGTCAGTGTAGATAGATGAAACTGGTACATTTAGCTAATCTAAAGTCAATAAGCCAGTAAGCTTTGTCTGGCAGGAAAGTGTCTCTTCCCACACAGGGCAGGCATGCATTAGCTTAACCGTGCTTTGCAGGATCAAATGGGGTCGGTCTGTCCTGCCAAAAGAAGCCATGCTTAGGCTTCTGAAGAGGATCCCTGGGGTTATCCACATTCTGCAGGGAAGCCTCGTTCCACAGAAGATCTCAGAGGTCAGGTCAGGGTCAGAACACTTAGTAAGGATCTTTTTTCATGGACTTTTAGCCACAGCAAAGCTACCTACATTCTTCAAAAAAAGGTGTCAAAAAGGGTTCTTGATATGATCCTATGGAAAAAACATAAAAGCACATTTAAAGATTCCACGAAGAAACCTTAAATAGGTACAGAACTGTTACATTGTGTAATGTAATAATGGTTTAATAATAATAATAATAATTTATAAGGTAATTCAGACTCTTCTCTAAACACGGTCTATCAGGGAACCAAAAATGTTCAACATAAAAACAGAATTGTAGCAGTTTATGAAATCTCTAAAACCTATACATTCTGAAAATGAGTGTTTCAGTGCAACATTCATGTAAAAATGATATGCCACTAAGTTTATTTTACTTATTCTAAGAAATCTTACTAAGTAATTATTGCATACACCATTAACAGATGTTGTTCCTTATTATAAATTCCATGTTATATATTTTCAGTATATTTTATTTAGTTATGGCTGTATGTCTTGAGCGTACATACGTGCGGGCCATTGTCTTGCATGTGAACGGGAAAGTGTTTAGAAGTTGGCCCAAATTGTTTACTTACTCATGTATTTCCTCTATAAAGTCTTAAAGCGCTTTTTAATAATTAAACCTTCTTGACTGAATTTGATTGTTTATAGCAGAGAGCATTCATAATTAAGCTCCAAAGACTTAGTGTAAATAATTCATCTGCAGCATCACCCCTCACTGGTCTACAAGAGTGGAGCACAAGTATGGAAGGTCTGCTGACTTTGAAGAGGAGAGTGTATCTCAGAGAAAGATCGGGAGAGAGATAGAGTGTGTGTGTGTGTGTGTGTGTGTGTGTGTGTGTGCCTCCATCCTGTTTTCTCTGCAATGCAGTAAAGTGTGTAAGGCTGCCTGGGGAGTCCAGCTGCAGGCTTTAGAGCTGTTCCTCTTTCTCCTCTTTTTACACCATGCCATACGGCTCTGCGCTTTTACCTCAGTAATATCTCACAGTCCCCAGCGTCCTCTATATTCACCTCTCTGACAGCACCACCCCTGCGACAAAGCTGCGAGCTGTCAGCCCAGTCACACACAGGCAGTGTCACTGTGACTTTGTGTTTGCCCATCCGCCTGTGCAAGCACACTGAAATACAGTAACTCATTTGAAGCCGTGGTACTTTGATGCAGTCCGTGATTAACGATCATGTCCTCTAATTGTAAAGCCATCGTTCTCTGATAGCGGCCCGCCCCCTTGGCGGAGGATGTTCTTGCTAGCTCAGGTGCTGCATACATTAATGCTGACCTACATACTGTACAGGACTGTATCAGCAGTCGAGTTGTGGGATGAAAGAGGCAGATAGCCATCAACTCCTACACACTAGTCAAGTAGGCGTTTAGTGAGTGTGACTGAGTGTAAAGAGGCTGTATTCATATTGCACCGTTTTTCGTTCTAATACGCATGGAAACAAAACGATGTGCATGTGCATCTGTATCTATAAAAATAATAATGTAGGTATTATAATAATAATAATACGGCAGCTATAATAATAATAATAATCATCATAATCATCATCATCATCATAGCTTTCTGTAGGACCTTTGGTACATAGGCAGAGAGCACAGTTTAATAAAAACAACACAGTATGACAGTAACTTGTGTGTGACAACGAGTATTAATTGAAACATGAGGTCTGTTAAATGAAAGTAAAATGAAATAGAATAAGCTAAAATCTCCTCTTGTCTGCTGTTGTGAAGATGGTAAAGAGGAACTATGTTTTGTTCCTCACTCAGCAGTGATAAAAAGATTGACATGACAAAGCTTGGCTTGACTTGATTTGAAGTATAAGCCTGCATTATGGCTTCACACATTCACTTTCAGAATTTTGTTGTTAACTGGGGCCTTTTTGCATTCATTTTGCAGCCAGTTCCATAATTACTGTCCCCCATGGTAAAGAGGTGTGAGAAAGGTCACGGAAAAAATATCTTTGTGGTTAAGTAGCTCAATTTCACAGTAAAAATAAGAGAACATAATATGAACTAACTTAAGTACATTTTTCCAAGAAGACAAAAATACTTATAATGCTATGCAATCCCCTTTCAACAGCATATTTGAGATAGAAAAATACTGAAACCATTCTTCATTGCAGAATTTCTCAAAATCCTGCATGGTTGTAGACTCCTCTTCAGCTCACCCATGGCTTTTCAGTGGGGTTTGGGTCAGGGGGGCAGCACTGGGCATGTCAAAAGCTTGATTCTGTGGTCATTAAACCATTTCTGTGTGGATTAAGAAATATGTTTTTGGATAACTGTCCTTCTGAAAGATCTGACATGGTTTTATCTTTTTGGCAGAGACAGTTAGATTTTTCATTTAAAACCCTCATGTACTTCTTGGAATCCATGGTGCCATGTATACTAACTAAATTCCCCGGGCCTTTGCAGCAGATACAGTTTCATAAATCCTTCACCATATTTAACCCTTAGAACCTTCAGAGTATTTTGCCCGTTTCTGCATTAGTTGTTCTTTTCTAAAATTTAAAGCCTTAAACAATGTCTAATGTACATGTGTCTCATATCCTTTTTTCAATGCAACCTAGCCAATGATGATAAAAAACTGGGGATGCGATTATTTTCTGTATAGCCATTCTTGTCCTCACACCAAAGCCACTTTGATTTTTTTCTGTTTAAAAAAAAAAGTGGTTTTGTTCCAAATGATTATAGAACAAAGTTCCAGTCATTTGCTCTGACACTACATATGAGAGTAGCTATTCTGTTATACACAATGCCTGATTTTCAAAGAAATACCTCATTTCTTTT
The DNA here is from genome assembly GCA_037576975.1 of Alestes dentex. Taxonomy (NCBI): domain Eukaryota; kingdom Metazoa; phylum Chordata; class Actinopteri; order Characiformes; family Alestidae; genus Alestes; species Alestes dentex. Next base: position 33,067,781 of record JBBIGA010000106.1, on the reverse strand, counting down.
TTGTTCTTTATTCTACCCTATGCTAATACATGACTAAAGTTGCTTTTCCACTGCATGGTACCAGCTCGTCTTTACTCCACACAACCTTTTTGGTTTTCTATTAGGCAAATGTAGTAAGTGTCTGACAATTTTTGTACGTACTCTGTCATGGTTCCGAAGTGAGACAAGTAGGAACCAAACCATGATGTAAAAACACTGCAGACTACTGATTGAACAAAGAGAACCACCACGGGATATGCTTCAGTATTCTCCATTGCTACTGTGTTTTTGATGTTGAAGCTGACATTGACACTGCATTGCTAAGTGCAGTGGCAAACAAGCAAGTAAAGTGGTCCCTTGTAGTCACACAACAGCATAGCACAAGGTGTGAACAGTTTAACCCATTCACCAAGTGAAGCAGTGGGCTGCCACCAACGAGGGGTGCCTGGGAAGCGGTGTGTAGGGACGACACCTTGCTCCTCAGTGGTGTATCTAGCAGTCCAGAGATTCAAACCCACGACCTTCTGATCTCAGGGTGAAGTCCCTAACCACTAGAGCACCAGCTGCCCCAGGTACCAGGTACTAAAAAGCAACTTGAGTAGGGTTGAACTGAGCTGGTACCATGCAGTGGAAAAAAAAAACTTCAGGGAATTTGCCCACTATGTCTCCTTCATTTATTCCCCAGTGAAAAAGGAAGTCGTGCGTGACCACTACAGAGTTTATGAATGCTCAGATGGGCTAAGTGTTCCAAAAGTGCTAAGCGGGTACCATTTTTGTTCAGAATCATTTCTAGGGGTGCTCATTATTGTTACTTTTTTTAATTAATTTTATGTTTTGTAGTATATATTAGTATTTAATCCAATTAAATTAATACTAGTATTTTAATCCAATTACATTAGATTTTTTCAAATTTTCCCTGTGAAATTGGGCAAATTAACAAAAAAGACATTTTCCTGCTTCTATTCAAAGGGTGCCAACAGTTATAAAGCTTGCTGTACATAATAAGTATTGTGAAGGTGTTCATCCTGTGGAAATAAAGTGCCACTGCATTTGTTTGTGAGTGTGAGGCTCTCTCTGCTGCTTTCCATGTCAGCTTAATGAGGTTCTCATAAAAGAAAGGGGCAGGGGAGGAGAAGAGTGCCCAAAGGCACGGCTTACTCCGCACGTATGGGCAGCCAGCCACCATAAATGGATCATACACATGGACACACTCACACACACATCATCATTATCATCATCATGAGACCACTATCACCCTGAATTTCTGTGGAACCTCACTGCCATGCAGGATTTATAGGAAGGGCTGACCTGTACCCTCTGACTGACATTATCAACGACTTTCTGCCCGTGCTCTGATTTGCCTTGTTCAGTGGAATTGAAACATATTTTGAGAGCACATCACCTGTCACAGATAGAAAGGAGGGTCAAATAGCAACCAGAATGCTTTCAGTATTTGTAATGATAGGAAAAGAAATGACATTTAGTTAAAAAAAAACTGTGCCATATAAACTCAAGTAAACTTAGGACATCTTTATGTTTTCTTCATTAAGTTTTCTCATTCAGTTGTTTCCAGTCATTTGACTCTTCTATGCTGAAGTTGTGTGAACTGAGATTTAATGTGCCCTCATATTTCTAAAGTGCCTCCAAAGGGTATACATGCAAATGAAAATCCCAAAAGTAAAATTAAACCCAACTTTGAAAGCCACTGGAAGCCAGTTTAGCACTTTAGGGGTTATGTGAACAGTGTTGTTTTTTCTCTGTGGCATTCTCTCGCTGGGAACTGGGACTTCTTTTTACACTCTGTACAAAATATTCTCCTTGATGTTGAGGATGTGAACTTGAATAATATCTAAAGCACATCTTCAATGGGCACAGTAAAACTACACACACTCTGGCCCACTTAAAACAAGTCGTGCAGCTGCTCCCGCAAATGAAACAATTACGTGAGTCATGAGGGCTTTCAGACTTTCACTTGTGGGCTCTTGTTAAAGGAGGCTGAGATTAGTTTAACCCCAAAAATGGTAATGAGCAGCAGGCAGTGGAGAGAGTCCACTGGTTTGTGTCTAATAGAGAGCATTAAGGCCAAGTGAGGAAGAAATGGAAAAAGTATTGGTTGTCATCTGTGCTTGCCTGTTCCTTGTGTAAATCCTTTTGCTGTCTTCTGGAGGGACCTGTGCTTAGGAAACGTGAATGTGACGCATCGTCATTACTTGGGAATTACATACAGTCATAGTGTTTAGCTGATTCTCTGCAGATGGCAACTGAAAGGCTTTGGATCCATAGCGTGCTGTCACCTCCCTCAAGACTGAACCAAGGCAGATGAAATCTGGTTCAGGGCTCAGCAACAGAGCAAACTAAATAGTGGACCAAGAAATAAAGACTACAAAGGCTCTTGAAAGGACAGGACACTACTGTGATGAACAAAGGCAGCACTATGGAGGTGTCCGTTTGGGGCCAGGGAGTAAATACCACATCAGCTCCGCATGGGCGGTTCCCTGCAGTCGTGTGAGGATCCCTGCATGGTTCCCAGCCTAAGGCTCAAAGCTGACCCACACAGCACATGATTAACAGCTACCTGCACACTCACCTGGAGAGGCTGCCAGCTGCTTGTGTGAAAAGGTTGTGGGTGCCAGGCTTGAAGGGAGGGTGGTTCTTTTTCTAAGCCAAGTCTTTAAAAAGGGCGAGAGTGTGAACACCATGAAGTGGAGAGTTCAGCGAAAAACACCCTATTCAGGTCGGAAAAGAGTACAGGCTCTTAAAAGAAAGGCTCTAGCTCATTGGTTTTACACAGTCGTGCTCTGAATCCCTTGCAGTTAAAAGAATATTTCAGTGTTTTTCAAACTAATTTGATATATCTATAATACATGGAGTGAGTATATGGTCAATCATTTTTCTCTTCTTCCCTGTACTTAGAAAAGAACAGAAAACACTATTTTACAGAAGCCATTGAGCAGGTGTAGAAACACTTTACCATTGTCTTCTACTATTTGTGTGCAGGGACACATTGTCATGCCTTACTATAACCACAGAGAAAAAGTCAGTAAATAAGCCACAAGGCTGTTATTCCACAAAAAGCATCACAGACACAACATTTCCCACAGAGCTGCTGTATCGTTCCTCATTCTCGGTTTCCCTAAGGTGTCCAGGCTGATAATTGCTCTCTGAAGCCAGTAGTAGCTGAAAGAGGACATCGCGCACATATTTATTTGCAGACATGGAAAGTACAAGTCCCTGCTACACTTAGTACAGTACTTGAGTGCAGTTTCCACAGTTGTCAAATCACTTTGTCTTATGTTTCAAAAATGGCTTTCTCAACCCTGAAACATGCAAAAATATTTTATTCCAAACTGATATAGTGTGAAAGCAAGCTGCCTGCCTTGCTGCCTGACTGCTTAAATGCCCTAGTGTGAGTGCCTGTCAGCTAGCAATATAGCTAGTGTCACTCGTTAAATTATTATATAATGACTGTGACCTGTGTGTTTTGAGTCAAATGATTTTCTATTCAAGAGCGCAAATTTTTGTTCTTCGTAACTGATCATATTCTAGAGAGATTAGGATGGAGCACAGCAGAGTGTTCCTCTACAGAAGCCTGGGCTGGGATGCTAGTATGAATACATTCAGGAGAAACGTCTGTAAACCTCAGCTCTCTGTATTGCTTAACCTGGTATTGGAACATCTATAAGACTTGTATGATTTGTAAGAGTGCTAGAATAGAAGAAGAGTGTCCTTGCAGGATTGTTGGAAGACAGTCTAATGTTCTAGTAAAGATGGCCTCTTAATCACATGCATTTGGGCAGACACTGCATGAGCACCCACACTCACGTGAGCTTGGCTTCACATGTGCATTACTCTCTCTCTCACTCTCTTTCTCTCTCTCTCTCTCTCTCTCTCTCTCTCTCTCTCGCTCTCAACATGGCCCCACTCAGTCGCCTCCATGGCTGGTTGAGCAATAAAGGCAGATTTGTTACAGTGTACAGTAAGCTTGCAAGGCCAGGGCACTCACTGCATGGGCGGAAAAGATGGGCTGCCAAAAAGAGAGGGGTGTTCCACATGGAGCATTCTAGCAGCAAGAGCAATGCAAGAGAACAAGAGATCACCCACCCACACCAAAAACTGCTCTACTATCAGATAATAAAAAATGACTAGAGAGAGAAGCACCCTGAGCGTGGGCAGACAGCCTACGAGTGGAGTAATAGATTTATTTCATCTCCAAGAAACACAAATAGACTCCTTGTTTTTCTACTGAGCCAATCTGATAGTCTTTACTCACAGTGCCAATTATCAGTGCCGATCTGAGGTCCCACATAACACAGTTCCACAGTTATTACACTCACACGTGACCAAATATTACTACGCTAAAAAAAAGCTGTCAGCTGAATTTGCTTGATTCAAATGTGTTAACTATACACACATGACTAAAATACATAATTACCTTTTCCAGAGAAAAACTGAAAGACTAATGCTTTCAGTCTTTTGTCATGTTTCAGTATAGGTTCATGCAGTACAGTACAAAGAGTCTTTTAAAAGCCATATAAGAAAATGAGCTATAAATCCATTTAGGCAGACAGTGAGCATTTAGAATAAACATAAATAATCAAAGAAACAAATGTGGATTAATCATTTCCAAACCCCTCCAAATGGGCCAATATTTACAGGTGCAATTCTAAAGGCCACTGAGCAGTTAAATTCAAATCAGGTGAGCTGCTGAATTATTTTAATAAATCCATGCAATGGCTGGAATCCAGTAAAAAAATTCATGAAGTTTGGAACCTGTTAATCAAAACTGTATTCCAGTAACCAGCTTAGTAATAACGTTTTATAACATTTTGTACATTATACTTTACTTATGTTCATTTGTAATTATTCTAATGATATATCTTTTTTTTTTTCCAGGCAAAAACACTCTCACTGCTGAGATAAACAGTTTTAAGCAAATTTAATGGCTTCATTTTCACACTGTTTTATCTAAAAGCTTTGTTGCAAGCATTACTGTGGTCCATCACTCTAATTTCAGAAATATGTTGTCTTTCATAACATTGCTGTTACAACGAAACCTCCATTTCCATTTTCTTTTTAACACTGGCCTTGACATTGTGTGAAAGTTTTATAACATGAACTTCCAATGTAAGTTATCTATTTTTTTCTTTTTTGTGTATGATATTATCATTTTGGAGATAGACTGATATAACACAGCAGAGGTGCTCTTTATTGTTTAACAGCTCAGTGGATGTGTGGCTAAGCAGAAAGCAACACTAAGCCATAATGAGGTTACTTCATTAAGGCTTTTGAAGACCTGCTGAGTCAAAAGATTCTCAGTTTTATTACCCTACCTCCACCCCCACCCCACTCCAAAATCGAGTTGGGTTCATTACCTTAATGAAACCAGTATTTGGTGCTGAGATTTTGCAGATTTTACAGTTTCACTGATGTCCAATGAAAGGACTCTGACTCTAGTGAACTTGTAGGCCTTTAAAAGGTCAGTCTTTATCTTTTTTATCTTATCTATTTCTATCCTTTTTTATCATTCATGAAAAATTCAATATATGTAATTTCTGCATACCTAAAGAATTCTCAGAAACTGAGCCTAGCTGTTTTGAAAACAGTGATGGTGTCTTTGCTGTTTTCACTCCATATGAAAGCTCCTCCCCCTCAACAACGGCAACAAAATGTTTAAAAATAGTGGCAAATCAGCTGGAATCAGCTGGCGAACATTTTCAGGGCCAGACTCTGACTAAGCTCAGGGATTGAGAAGCATCTCATATCCACCACAGTGCATTAATCTCCCCCAAGAGATGCCTGGGCAGATGGGATGCTGGGTAATCCTGGCATGAGGTCACGAGACCTGGTAGAGAAACACTGCAGTTAAAGCCACACAAATGTTCAAAACACTTTGCTTGCCTGGGCTTGTCAGAAAGTGGGCATGGGCGTCCACAAGGACAGAAACTAACAAAGGCCCTCTTAAAAAAAACGCTGATTTGAATGCAAGGTAAAATGAAAACAACCACAACCAAAGGTTCTATTTTTAGGAAACCTGGGGGAACAAGGCATATATTTCAAAGATGGTGTTGTGGACTGGGGGAGGAGGGCTTAAATTAGAGTGTAAAACATTGAAATTGTTATGGGATTATGGTGTAGCCATCCATCTCCAGCTGTATTGATTGTCCACAGTCAGAGGGCAATAAATCACGGAAGAAGAATCCTTCTTTTTGAATACACCCTACTTTTTGAATACAATTAATATTTAATAATTAACAAAATATCTGTGAAGAATTACACTAATGAAGAAATGTTGGCATATACACTTTGACCAAATTATAAACCTTTAGCATGAGTATTTTGGAAATACTAAAATGGACATAATTCTTGAGAAGCTCCTTGAACAATGAATGCAACAAAGTACAAATCCATATATCAATCTGTACATCAAACATTAAACATTTAATAGGAAATTGAGTTTCAAATGATTACATTAACAAATGAAATCTGGTGCATTCAGAATACTTCTACTGAATCATGAGTTTTTAACTTAGCTACTTGTTTTCTATAAAGAAGGCAGCAATTCTGGAGAGATCACCTGATCAAAGAGTAAACCCATGCATTTGATCAAGAATGGTTTCACTCAAATCCGATCGAGCTCCAGTCTGTCATTAAAGCCTATTTACAGCTAGAATGTGGCAGCGCCTTGGCTAGTATGCCACTTCTGGATTGGGGTGTTGTCCTGAGTCTCCAGGGATAGTAAGACTGCACTGCAGTGTGCTTCTCTACAAAAACCTTTGAATAAGCACACAGATTTATGACCCACGCTCTCCGGCTCTGGGACTCTCGCTGATTGCCCCTCTCTGTCCATCTCCAGCCCCCCAGACCAAACTCTCATTTCAGCTGCCTTGGCAGCTTTATGGGCCTGAGGAAAATAATGCTGGGTAGACAAATCCCCGCCTTGTGACATCGACCACTGAGCGATAAACACACTGACATCACCCACACTGAGAGCCTTTATTACACACACACAAACACACACACACACACACACAGGCAGAATGCCTGAGCCTTTCAGCAGAATCATCTGGAAGCCTTCAGTTTTTGTCAGAAACTGAGATTAGCAATTAGCTGTCAGTTCACCTCCAATATATGCTTGAAAATAGTGATTCTCAAAAATGTATTGGGTAAAGTCACCAGTTACTTATAGAACCTTGACAATGCGAAGAACCATTTTAATGCTTAAATTGTTCTTTGTATGGTTAAATGTTTTGCTCTCCATTTTAATTTGTTAAAATGTTTCTGCTGTTGTTACAGTACAAAGAACCTCACTGTTAGAAGGCAAATACTTTGTGGAACCCTTTTTGCTAAAGGTATTGGCTTGCTGCAGTTTTTAGCATTGACCTGCACTGCCCAGTGTCCTCTGTCCCTTCCGTCACCCGACATTAAATGCACACAGAGCCACAAAGGCAATTAAAAGCTCTTGGAGAGCTCTTAGAGGTCACCCATGGTTACAAGCTCACAGTTAGTTGCTGCGACAATAAATAAAAATGTCTAAGCCATTTCGACCGAGTAGCCAGCAATTCTGCAGAAGGGGTCTCCCCCGGTACCTAAGCCCCCCTTGCAATGTGTGGAATTGCCTGAATTAGGGCAAGACTGCATCCTGGGACAACAGTTTCTGATGCTTTTGTTCTCTAATCTTCAACAGTTATGATAAAGCACTTAGCAGCTGTTCCCAATTATCAGCTTTTGTTTTGCTCAAAAACATTAATTCTGTTAACATTTCCAGTTTAGACTACTGTGCAGAAAAGGGAGTGCAGAAAAGGAAGAAAGCCTGTGAAGAAGGGTATTTTGTTATGACATTATGAGGCTCCACGCTCTATGAATGAAGCAGAACTGAAATATATTGTCGTGAGAGCTGGGAATACTAGGGGAACCCACTCTAGCTTGCATGCAACTTGATTTGAAGCCTGCACCTGACAGCTTGTGATTCCCTAGCTTAATCCTTCATAATCCTTCAGGCTCTTTCCCTTTTGTTTTTATTCTAGTCCTCATGATAGTGCCAACTAATTCCTTTTAACTGCAATAGCAGAGAAGGTGGGAAACATACAAGGAGAGACTCTCTGGTGTCTCATTCTGGTTCCACATTACACAGATTCACTCGTTTTGTTGCGCGCAAATGTATGTGCTTGTCAGTGCCCTGTTTTTGGTCCATTTTACTGCCTCCATCCTTCCATTTCTGCAGGACGTGTGAAGGCTTCAGAGGAACTCCAGCTCCCATTGCTAATACACAAAGCCCTCACTACATAGCAATTAGTCAGTGTTATCAGGGTTGAGCTGTTAAAATTCCATGGCAAAAGCATCTGGGAAGTGTTTATACAATGTTTGTAATGGTCAGATTGCTCGGTGTTCCATGTTGGATGCTGGACAGAGCGGGTCAGGCTGGGCACGCATGAGTGGAAATACTCCCCAGGGCTCTTTTGGTCTGAGCAAAGCACATTACTGTTCTACCAATACTTCATCTCATCTCCACTCAGCTCAACATTTCTCATCCCGTCTGTGGTAGACTGACCTAAGGGAACATCAACAATTTCGAGTGTTTTGGAGTGCCTCTTTGTTACATAACTTTTGCACTCATGTTTGGAAGAGTTGTTAAAGAGTATTCTTTAGCTCTTTTAGGACAGAGTTATTTATTATCTTAAAAATGTACAGTTGCATAACAGCGATGTTATATCAACTGCATTTTTACACCATTTGTAACTGTCTGCGGCCCATCACACCATGTGGACATTTCATAATGAACAGAAATGGTCCAAAATGCATTAGCATTACATTAACATAGAATACAGTTTACCTAATTCTGCAAAGTTACCAGTTTTTGTAACAAAATGTGTTCTATGATGGAATTTGGAATCAAATTTTACTCCCACTATTAACACAAGGCTTAGCTTCCCAGAGGAGAGGAAGGAGGATTCTGGTTTGTTTTCAGTCCTGGAGTACAGTGCCTCTTCTTAATTAGGCAGCTCAGCAGGGTGCCCTGCTTCTTACCCTGCATTCTTCAGATAACATTGAGAAAACTGGTTAGGTGAAATGCCATTGTTCACAACAGTCTGGCAGAGCCATTTTGCTTCCTATTATTCTGCTCCCTTGTTTTCTTTTCTCTTCTCTTCTCAAATCACACTGACAGCCAGAGGTCACAGTGATTGAGGAGAGTTATCAATGACGAAGGATGGGTGAAGACTGCCGTGATCAATAAAATCAATAGACGGTAGTGTCCCTTTCAGTGAAGCTGATGGGTATTGGCTATCAAGTGATGCTCTAATACACAAACTGTGTTCAGCTTTGTTCATTTATGTTCCAAGACCTTCAGTAAACTCCACAGTGCTTTGTGGATAAGGCATGTTCATGACTGAGTTGGAAAGCAATACATATTCATGATTCCTGATTTGAATACTCGGTTTTGCCAATGCCTATGTAATTATCTTTGCACATTAAATGAATAAAAAGGCCCATCTGGCACGTTACATTTCATCCGCTTATTGGTCCAAAAGGTCTCTTGACATTTACCCCAATAGCCTTACCAAAATCCTGCTCCAATAAATCAATCTTGCTTTATTTCCTTGGTTTAGCCCAAAACCACATCACTAATTAATCCAATCAGGCCTGAAGCAGCTGCCTCACTGGGAAGTTGAGAGTAAAGTAAATGGATTTGGTGTCTGATCGTGCTCTGGTGGGGGTTGGGGCTCACACCATTTGCTGTAACACTGACAGACAATGAACCGGAACACAGTAACATCTCAGCTATAAAAAGCTAATCATGTCCTGATCCTTCTTGGTTTATTTAGATCTATGTCCCAGTGTATGTAAAAATGACAAGCTTTCACATTTACAGCATGATTTAAATAGTCATTTTGACCTATTTTTACACATATAGCCTAATTTTTTTTTAATGGTGTAAACAGAACTGTTTGGAATTTTCATTGTTTTCTTCTAAAGTCTGCTTGTGTTAAACACTTGGACATGAGGGAACATTGAACATACTTTCAGTGCCAGTTGAACCATTATTTTGGAACATTTAGAGGCCAGCAGTGACATCATCACATGCACAGCATCTATAAATAGGTTTGTGATGACTGCTATTTTGGTGTAATGTTTCATCACCCAAGGACACAGCTGTACATTGGACCTAGTGAACATGTTAAACAGGATAAAATTTCTAGCTGAAGGCAGTCCTCAATAAATGGAGCTCTAATACATGTGATACCTCTGAACACCAAAGGCCTATTGATTCTCCAACAAAACAAAATGCAGTGAGAAGGATCAGGTCTCACTGGTTTGCCACCTAAGTAGAATCATGCTCCACAGTTAATACCAGAGACTGAAAATGGCCTCCTAAATTTGTTTTTTTCCCATAGGATTACTTTCGCTTCTCAAAATAAAAGATGGCCTTTTGTGCATAATTTGTGTCAAATGCATCTATAATTTATTTGTTCCTCAGCATTACAATAAAAAAAACTATTTACAGTGAGTAAAAACAATCAGGTTTCAAAACTAAAACTTAACCTTATAAGTGTGAACAGGTTCTGTTTCAGACATTACCACAACTATCTTAACATAAACATTTATATATCCTCTTATTATATCAGCACTGGCAATGAGTCTAAGAAAACTGAAATAAAAGGCGCTGTGTCGCTGAAAGAAAACCAAAGTGTTGCCAAGCTATGGTCCTCAGTTTCCCTTCCCTTACTGGAGGAAACATACATGAATAAAAGGCATAGGTTTGTATAGGCTTTTATAATTCTGTTGATACTACAGCCTATCAGATCTATCGCATATTCCTCAGATACAAAGGGCAGCTGCACAGCAAATACTAAGTATGGAAGAAAGCAGTTCAATACTGTGTGACACATAAAGGTCAAATCCATTTTCTCCTGACCCCATGGCCATCTGGAACGATTCCTTTGTTCAGAGACTCACTGCAAAATCCTACAATAATACAGAGACCATTGTGGAGGTTCACAAGTGAGATAACCGTGTCTTGAAAGGGTCCCTGAGCTCATCTCTTTTTCTTGCTGTGTCTCACCATCTTTTTCCTTTTGAGGATCATCTCATACAGTTTCTCCAGGCCTGGCTGAAGGCCCTGGCCATCCACAGCACTGCAGCCCTGAACATGGTGAAGGGTGTTGGCACTCAGTTCATGCACAGCCAAAACCTTCTCCACCTCGCTGACAGCCAGTGCAACTGGAAGATCCTGTTTGTTAGCCAACACGAGTACCGGCACACCCTGGTTCTCTGACGTGCGTGTGATTTTGTGCAACTCCACCTTAGCCTCCTCCATGCGCTCGGCTTCAGTGGAGTCCACTACAAAGACCATCCCGTCAGTGCGGCGTGTGTAGGACTTCCACAGAGGTCGCAGCTTATCCTGACCACCCACGTCCCACACCTGGAAAGTAATAGCTCGGCCATTGCCCACTGGCACTTTTATCTTTTCTGTGTTGAAGCCCTTGGTCGGAATCGTCTTGACAAACTCTTTCAGCTTGAGTCTGTAAAGAAGGGAGGTTTTTCCAGCAGAGTCCAATCCAATGACCACCACATGCAGAGACTGGAAGTTAGGCAGGAATGGTGTGTTGGGAGCAATCTCTGTCAGTTGGTTTCCCATGGCAATCAGATTTTCTCACTCTCCTGTGAGAGGTAGCAGACTCGTCTGTGCTGTTTTAAGTGTTTGGCATTTGCACCTACTTCAAAGGTACTGCAGGCAGACGGAGGGCAATGAGACCAAAGGCACTGTGCCGGACCTAATCAAAGCAAACACAACAGCTGGTTACTATCAAAGATGCCAGAGAGATGTCTGCAACAGCCACCCTTTAATCAGCATCCTCTGGGACAAACAAAAAAATTCAACACAGTTTCTGTTTTTTTACAACCCAGACGGTAAAAATACTTTAGCACTTCTCTAGTTCACAATAAGATACCCTGGCTGGAATCCTAGAGTATAGTTCAGTGATACATTCACTAAAATGACTTTATTGGACTATATGAGTATAGTAAACTAGATCAAAATTAGCCAAAAGCAGGTCACTCTAAGACTGGCGGTGTAATTCCCAGGCTATAACTGGGTGATGGGGGTTCTTCTCCATGCCTAATCATCTTAAGACTGCTAAGCAGAAATAGATTTCTTAAGGCAATCTACATGCCATGTTAATGCTGCGTATGGAATGTATTTAATGAGAAGGCCTAGTTTATTCATAATTCAGGTTTACTATAAACGTAAACAAAATGGAGTAGGATAATTTAAAAGTTTTCCCTAAAAATAATAATAATAACAAAAACAACAATAATAATGATAAATAATAATAACTATGATAATAATAATACAACAAAATCAATAACAATAATAATAGTATGCCATACATTTTAAATGTTAACTAATCTTGTCCTAGCACAGCCTCACTGAAACCAGCCATTTGTCCAGTAGGGCATTACACAATATGCCAGAACAGTCTACAGTATATAGGATAGCCTTGAAGTTTTAAAATCTTTGTCCATGTAATCTGTGAGTTAACACAGTTTGTATCACGATGCTGAAAAAGACAAGGTTTGTAAAGCACGTTCTATATAATCTGAACACAAGACAGCGATCTGAGCCCATGACAATCACGGAGACGTTTTGTAAATCAAAGCTCAAACTTCTTACCTAGTGGACTTTTATGTCATGAAGGCCAAACGATAAGGTCCAGGAGACTCTTCGTTTCCAAACGATCACCATTTTCGGAGCCTGCGGAGTCCGTGTTGCCTCTCTGTCCGATCGGAGGCAATAGGACAGAGGAACGCACGCTCCATCCAGAACAACAACCTGCATGTGACGTCACCGGCACGCTTCACCTCTCCCGGCGTTTCTTTCATATCCCACCCGTATTCCGTAAAACCCCGCCTCATCCTTCGCCATGATTGGCTAATAGTGTTCCACCGTGCGTCTCCCGTGCCAGGATAGGCTGAAAGCAAGCTGATAGGAGCTGGTGTGTGTGTGTGTGTGTGTGTGTGTGTGTGTGTGTGTGTGTGTGTGTGTGAAAAAATCCTTATACATATACATAAATCCTCAGTTTTTGGTATGCGAGTGCATGGAATGTCTAAAAAAGTTATTT
>JBBIGA010000106.1:33034022-33045237 GCA_037576975.1 Alestes dentex | reverse complement strand
CACACACACACACACACACACACACACACACACACACACACACACACACACACACACACACACACACACACCTCACTAAGCAAAAACAGGTACTTACTGCAAATGCAAGAACAAAGTGTGGATCCGGATGGAAGTTGACTTGCAGTAGGTACTGTGAAAAAGTTTGAAATTTAAATAACAATTAGCCAACTGTAATATTGCAATATAAAACATTCCAGAAGAGAAGTGCTTTTAGCAGGTAAACCCTACAGGTCATAAGTTTGTATCTCAGTTCTGCTGTGGCATTTGTCTGCATGGAATAGCTGCAGACCCAGAAAAAAGGCAGTCAGAACACAGTCTTTAACTGTGTCACCATTAAGGGTTCACCAATGTTGTTTCTAATACATCGCAAGACATGGTGTAATCACAACATGTAGCAATAGAATTGCAATATGACATGCTGTCTATAGCGTGTAGCCTTGGTGTACGGCATTTTGTGCTTCAAGCCTTGTCCGATCAGGAAGAGACATGCTACTCTGATAGCTGGCTTTAGTGGCTTCCGTGAGAAAAAAATGGGAAACAGTGCATACAAACTTTTAAAAATCTCAGTAAAGGAATATACACAATGTAAATATTACTTACTTCAGACCAGTATCATCAATGTCAATTTGGGTCACAACTGTCAACTGCAGAAGCAAAAAGAGAGAGACGTATTCATATCAAGTGTGAGCTTTTTTATATTTATGTTTCCATACATATTAAGTTGCCAGCTCATTTCTACCTACACTCCTTGGTCATTTTACCAAAAACATATGGTGCAAAAACTATATAGGCGCACTTTATTTAGGTATATTATGAAAAACTAAACACTGTTACAGCCATTCACAACACAGTCCTTCAGTAGAAGGAAATGGCTGTGGAAGTGGAGTTCATGTCAGTGTGTCAGGCACACAGAGGTGACTGAGCTCACGTCAGTGTCGCTGCTTAGTTGAGAATAGGCTGCTAAACAAAAATATCCGGCCAACAGAGTCAGGCTAGAAGATTTTCATAAAGAAAATTCATTTGTGTAGAAAAAATTCATTCGTGTACTGGGAAGTACACGAATAACTGGGAAGTTGGTGCCTGCTTTTAGTTGTAGTTCCTTAACTTCTCCCACAGTCACTATTTTAATGCCATACATTAAGATCTTTTTAGGGAATGTTAAAAAAAAACTTGACCTCTGAAGACTCACCGTTTTGTGCGAGCGTGGGAGAACTGTAGTTACATTGGCAGCCTTGGTCTTACCCACCACAGTCTCATAAATCAGGACTTGCAGATCAAGATCATGAACTTGGATAGCAACAAAGTTTTGATTGCTGATGTTCATTTTGTTCTGCAGAAATAGTAGTAAACAGACAGTTACAGTTGGTCAAAAAGTAAAAAAAAAGAAACTGAAAAGGAGTAGAATATGTTTAATTCAGAAAGTCCTTTTCCATTTCCTCCAAGCAGCTACTACGCATGTCTGTATATTCCTGTACTGAATGAACATTCAGAAGCAAGAGCTAAAGCTTAAGGTTGTACATTACATAAAATAAAAGCCTGGCTTCTGACTATGGTAAATGTGTGCATTTACTTACTGTTATTGTCATTTTAACAGCGTCAGGTGTAAACTGAACCACTGAGGAATAGAGGGTTACCGGGGACACCTCCACACTCCGAGGGAACAGGAAGAAGAGGATAAGGGAACAGATCAGGAGACACAGCACAATCGATATACACACATACAGCTTCCTGTGAAAAACATATGAAATATGATCATTAACACAATGCAAAAAAACACAATACGAACGGCGTTCTGCTAAAATAAAAGGTGCATTAGGGTAACATTTAGACACCTAATACAAAAACCACAAGAACCAATAACATTATAATGTTTGACACTAGACTATGCATATGAATGCCTCATTTGTAATATGGCCCCACATAATCAAAAAAAGCACATTTAAAAGAGAAAAAAAATGTAATCATTGGCAATTATATAAAAAGCATTATGCACACAATGATTTTTATTTTACAGTTTCTTATTCTAAAACCTAAATATTTTTATTGGTTATAGCAGATTTGACAAGAAGTATTCGACTTTCATTACAGAACAAGACAAGTAAGGCTAATTCACATGAGAATGACAGCGGCCGTAAAGCCTTGCAATTTAGTAAAACAATTCAAGGCCATAACGTAACATGTGACACTCACGTATGACGAGGCTTCAGCCTTTGGTCACTACATGGAATGACAGCCACCAGTTGGGCCTCTTGACCTGAACAGATTACAGGAGAGAACACATGGGTAAACAATTATATGTATTTAACACGTTAAATATTTAACACAAAACATGTGTGTGTGTACACAGCAGTACTGTGCAAAACTTCTTGTATTTTTTTCGTGTAGTCTCAAGAAATGGTTCTCCAGGCTTCCTAAAGGACTCTCCGTTTCAGTCCAGTCCCTGAACCTGACCAGTTTCAGAGGAATGTTTTTTGTTTAAGTCAGAGTGACCTACCAATGAATCTTTCAAGCTTAACGGAGCACATCTAATTTAAGGCCTGAACCAGTAAAGAAACAGGTGAAGATGATTCCAGATGATCAGGCCGGTGATTAGTATACTGGTGGTGCCGAATGCTGAGTGGCTGGAACACTTTTATCTAGGATGCCAAAGGTAAGACAGGGATAAAATAGAATTTTTGCACCAACAAGGTGATTCACAGCGATATATAAAGAAACAAGGGGTGGTTCAAGACCTTTGCACACTACTTTGTGTGTGTGAGACTACAGCCGCATTACAGTAAAGACTTTAATTCTAAGAAGGGTGTCATGGAGATCAACTTTAAGTACCTCTCGGTATTCGTCCAGTCCCCTGGCAAGTAGGGCATGGGTCCCACTGGCCTTCTCCATTGATGCTGCCATAGTCCAACCACTTGGAGAGCCTCCTTTTCCCTTTGTCTTTGTCTTGGCTCATGATGGCTGTTCGACTCCGTGACAGGAACTGGGCTAGTTTCACCATCACTTAGAAAGCACTGGTCTACACTCAGAAAAAAAGTGATGTAAATTTAGAAATGGTCTGTCTGTCAGGAGCAGTTTATTTTTAAAAGCTTAAACACTTTCTGGTTCTTCCTTCCAGAGGTAGCTGTACAGGCATGCAATATAACAATGGTCTTCCACTACTGTAAAATGATCAAGTGCTGTATAAGGTGTCTTTGAACAGTTTAATGACATCCATACAAGTTTAACAAGCTGGGGGATTTGGTCAGTGATTTTGACTGGTTCAGAGTCAGTTTACACTCAGAGAAACTAATTAATGCAAAGTACAACTGCTTTCTTCCCAGTGGAAGTTGTCAAGTTGATTCTCAAGCACAAGGCTAAACTCGAAACAGCATTACTGGACTAAAGGAGCTAATATTGGCAACTCAGGATAAATCTGCAGTGGTTTGTTCACATAATTAATTATGTAATAAATTTGATCACGTCTTATTGCACGAGTTCTTCTTGCATACTAAGTGCACTCGAAGTTTTATTTCTCAAAGAACAAAAAGTGATTTCGTCTTGTGTGTGAAAAAACAGGCACAGGACCTGGCTGCTTAAAATATTTTAGCCAACATCTGGTCCCCCACCGACCGACCATTCACTGCCCATGTTTTGTCAGATGCAGTTTCAAGTGTGCAGGCAGATTTGGCACACTCGACACATTGGACAGAGACGAACTCACCTGCATAGATATTCAGCCAACAGCTACTCCAGTCATTTTCATTACAAATTTTCAGCATTTTATAGTGTGTTAATACACAATATACAAGCGTGTGGACCTGCGTCTCCCTGCATCGGAAATTGTGTTCAGCACATCATACACATCAAGAAAGGTTTTTCCACCTACCGCGCCATGGTCGGAGCCCAATCAATCAAGCTCCAGGTTTAACTCAGCTCACATGCGTAAAGCAATTCTTCTGTTCCAACAAGAAAATGACGAAAACTCCAGCTTTCCAGACGCATGGACTAGTAGTGCGCAATCACTTCCTTGTTTTGCAATGAGCGCATTAGTAAACGCTGTCTGGTGCCACGCAGTGGACAAATTCAGTACTACTGCTCTATCTCTAGTGCTCACAGTCAGTTTTACTGCTTTATCAGTAGTGTTCACAGTCAGTACTACTGCTCCATCATTTGTGATCACAGTCAACATCACTGCTCTATTATTTGTCATCACAGTCAGTATCACTGTTCTATCATTTGTGATCATAGTCAGTATTACTGCTCAATCATTCATGAACACAGTCAGTATTACTGCTTCATCAGTAGTGGTACTGCTATCAGTAGTACTGCTATCAGTCATGGTAAAATTCAGTATAACAGCTCTAGCAACAGTGACCACAGGCAGCTCTGTTTAACATCTGCAGTGGTCACAGGTAGTGTCATCGCGATATTTGCATTGGTAACAGTAGCAACACCAGTATTACAGGTGTGTCTGCTGTGATCACACTTAGTATACCATCATATTACAGCTCTGTCAACAGTGGTCACAGTCAGTATTACTGCTATTTTGGTGGAAAATAGCACAATAACAGGAAGCTAGGAGCGGTGGCCATCCACCATCACCACCATGCCAGTTAGCCTTTTTGCCTATCTGAAGCAGCCACAGCCAGTTTTACAACCCAGAGGGCTATGGCCATAGTCAGCATTTGTACCCTGGTGGCAGTAGCCACAGTCAGTATTCTGACTCTACTGGCAGTAATTACAGTATTACAGCTGTATCTGCAGTGGTTACATAATTTTACCATTCTATTGGCAGTATTTCCACCCTGGTGGCCATAGTCAAAGTCAGTTGTGAACAGAGTCTGTCTTATCGTTCTATCAGCAATTGCTAATCTAATTAAATCACTTCCATTAAAAAAAAACACTTCTTGTTTTGTTAATACGTACAAATGAAACAACCTTGAAACGTACCAGATTGTCTTCTGTTCCCTGGAGATTTCCTGGTTTTAGAGAATAAAAAACATTAAAGTGGCCAAACTTGCTAACACCACAGCTATGTGCATATCTTAAAAACAAAGCTCAAAGATAGCCCATTTCCTGTGTTCCGAAAAGAGGAAGCTGACTAAAGGGAAAAAGTCCTGACTTTCATTTCATGAAATAAAATGCACATTCCTGTCTGAAATGTAGCCTGGTGAATAACAGTTGTTTTTCTATTACTTTGGTTGAAACATGTTAATAAAGCCACAGTGGACAAATAAAAAAATAATTCCAGTACCCATTTATATGGAATGTTTTATTTGCTGTATTGGACACCAAGAGCCACGTTCACTTAAGCCATTAGCTCCATGATCACACTGTTAGTACACAGAGGACAGCCAACAATTGGTGCCTAACAAAACCTTGACCAATATTAAGCATGATTCAAAGAAAACTCATTGCACATTCCTATAGGCTTGGAAAAACCAACACCTTAGTGTCACATGGTTAAACATTACGGCAATTAATGTGATTTTAGAGGAAGAGATTATAGAGGTTACTGTGACAAAGAGCAATCAACAATTTGAAGGCGTTCTTACATATCTTACATCAGACTCAAGCCTCCAATAAAGCTGTTTTTGTGTTACTATGTTTGAAGAAAAATATATAGATCAGATAAACCCATAAACCCATTACTTAGCTTTCCCATTCTTAATGTGCTAAAACATTTAACTGAAAACAATTACAATCGAGTAATCACTGATCCTACTGTCAGTGGAGTGTGGCATCAGAGCTCTTTTCTGTGCCTAAAGTATGCCACAAACCCCAGACATCAGATTTTGTCTCATAATCAAAGAGAATGACATCTTAGCTTCAATATATTACAAACACGTCCTATATCAATATCTTCGAGGTTACTATTGTTATGAAGAAGGCTGCCATGGTGCTCTTCAGTGCCTTGTTGAGTACCACTCGCTGTCGGTCATCTGCACCAGCTCATTGACCACGTCCAGCAGGTTGTATTGATGCTTCCTCAGCAGTCTCTGGTTTAGCAGCTTGTCACTGAAGCCCATTTCCTGTAGTACAGCAATCATCGAGGCTTCCTCACACGCCGGGTCTGCACTGGGCCGCTGAGGAAATAGAAAGAAAATTAAAACATGCCAAAGTTCAATCTCAAGCTTGGTTCAGAGTCTACACTCAACCTGCACCGGCAAAATAAACATTCAGCTGAAGAACACAATGTTTGACTCATGAAATGATCTAAACACTACATCAATGTCTAATGTTGTATTTACTTTGCTTCTCTTATGGAAAAGGCACTTGCTATAACTGACACGTTTTTTTCTTTCAGCATTGCTCGTGACAAAGTAGGAGTAACATGACTAAAATATTTGTCAGAAGGCCCTGTGCTTTGTGTCATGTTATTCATGACATTTAATTTATTTCTGGGCATGTACAGGTGGAGGAGGTATGATAAGAGTGAAATGAAAACAGCAGCAGGTCTGAGTCATGCTGCTGTAAGCATGAGCACCTGTGTCGAGCTGCTCTGGCCAGTGAACAGAGCTTTGTAAGCAGAAGCTGCCACCGAGAGCGCCCCCTTCACCAGTCCTTCAGTGAGCCCACCCGGGCGCAGCCTGCGGGGGGAAAAAAGATCACTCAGTTAGATATATTAATGAAAGAAAAAGCAGTTACCTGAACCCTTTCAGATTTTTTAAAAATATTTATCTGTTTCAGACTTGTTGAAGTGGTGATAAAGGAAGAAAAACTTCAGCCTTTCTCAAGAATTCTGGTCAACCACAGGAAAGATGTTCCTACAGACACTTCCTTATTACAGTCTACATTTCATTTATTTTTTTAAGACAGATGCACGCCATCTGTGTTGTTAAAACTCTTGTACTGGCATTACATGTATAGGATGTTTATCAAGTATAAATAAAGTAAACACATTAATATGCACACTAGCTATTTTACTGACAGACACAATGTCTTCACATCTGCATTTAAAGAAGTTTCATGCAAAAAAAGAGAACGAAAATTGTCTAATATTAATCAAAGTTGAATAAATTTGATAAATACAGTCCAGATGCTATTTTAGAAACATTTGAACAAGTTACTGAGACACATTAAATATTATCAACAACTAAAAAGTTTGTAACAGGTCTGTAAGGTATATAAAATCTTTCAACAAAATGCAGGCTAATATTCTGCATTTTTCTTGTATTATATGTTTGTCAGGTTCACTTGCATTTTATGTACCATAATCATATTCATTAATCATTTTACAAGACCTTTTTCCAATCTTTGTCCCATAGAATTAAACTGCAAATATTACTGTGCCTTTAAAACTGATGTATGTAAACAATATCAAGTTTTGATCAGCTACTCTGTACTGACAGTGTCTAGGATGTCTAAGATGACATACTTATTGTAACTTCAACATAAATGGGTATAACTAACAACCACAGGATGAATGGGACAGTAAACACACTGGTTTTCATTCGAACCTATAACCTTCCGATCAAAGGGCAACTACCTAACCACCAGGGCACCAGGTTTCCATAATATGGGCCATAATATTCCATAATAACCCAGGGAAGGGGCTGGGGGGCATACATTAATAACCTACCTGGGATCCTCAGAGCTGCATGTGTCAAAGGCACCGGCAGGGACCTCCATATGTGTTGATGTGAACCCTGAGAAAACACACAATGGGACAATCCAAAAAAGGTCAGAAATAAATGACAAGCGGAGACTGCAGTTGACAGATTCTTTAGTTCTAGAAGGCCTTTCAGTTTGGGTGATTTCTCTGAAAGGTAAACACCAAGCTGTGATGGGCTCCAGCTTTCCAGCATATGCAGTTATGCAGTTAAAATGAAGAAACAATGAATGTCTGAGAAATATTACACCTTAAAATCAGATTACTTATTCAGAATACAAATTTCCCCATTCAGAATGAATTTTTTCTGGTTCTGACAGAAAACTCACCATGTGCGTTGACCTCAGGCAGACCCGAGCTGTTCTCCTCAGATCCCTGTGATCTACCCTCAGTCTCACAAGGTTTTATGGACCTGATAAAAGATCATAGTTTCAACATACAATGCTTTGCATGCTGTTGTTCCATTCATAGTAATAGATTG
The DNA here is from genome assembly GCA_037576975.1 of Alestes dentex. Taxonomy (NCBI): domain Eukaryota; kingdom Metazoa; phylum Chordata; class Actinopteri; order Characiformes; family Alestidae; genus Alestes; species Alestes dentex. Next base: position 33,037,147 of record JBBIGA010000106.1, on the reverse strand, counting down.
CAAACTGGATTTCATAACTATTTAACTTGGCCTATTTTACAGCAGCTGTTTTATCATTCATGAAATAATACTCTTAGGGAGTTTGTAACGTTTTCAGGGTTCTGACCTGTGTGTGCGGAGGGTTGGGGGTAGTGACAGAGAGACAGGTGCAGGTACAACCTCAGGAATGAGGGCTGGGGTGTTTAGTATTTGAGAGGTGTTGAGCAGCCTGTTCACACTGTTTTGGATAGAGGCTGTTGGCTCTGAAATCTCTCCCTCTCCAGTGGTTTGGTCCAGTATTCCTACTGGCTCTGTGTTGCCTGCAGTCCCAGGCTGAGACATGGCAGAGCTATACATGGAATCACCCAGGGGTTTGGAGGTATCAAAGCAGTCCGGCAAAACGACAATATATTCCTCTGATGAGGCAGAGGACGCCTGACTGCTCACCTCATCCCACTCTCCTGCCTCCTCCTCTTTATACTGTTCTTCCTTTTTCCCTTCCTCTTCATCAAGTGCAGCAGGATCAGTGTAAAGGTTTTCATTGGAGCCAATTAACACATCTGAAAAGACTGCACATCAAACAACAGAGCTTCAGCATGAACAAAAAGCAGCCTAAGGAGTGAAATATGCAGATAAAGGATAAAAATAAGTTTCTATATAAATATTAAAATATATATTGAGTTTCTATTTAAAACTCAACATTAATAGAAACATTAGTTAAAAATGAAAAGAATCCTTCAGTAATGAAATGATCAATATGATGACATTCTTTGAGAATACCTAAATTAATTATTTAAATAAATGAGAATGTTTTATAATAAAAGGATAACCACAAAAATACCAGTGAGTCACTTTGCAGACTTCAAAATTACTTAAAATACCCAGATTGTTTGTTATGAAATGCGACAGCTATTCACCTGGGATAACAGGCTCTTCCAGCAGAGCTGGAGGTTGGATCGGGGGTGGAGCTTCTGGTCTCTTGATGACTAGCAGGGGAGGTCTGTCAATCTTTTCCATCAAACATCTCTCATTAAAGGGTGTAGGGTCGTGGACTACAAGAAAGTCAGAACTTCAGAAAGATACCAGTCATGTTCTTCAGAAAAACAAAAATATGAATGTGCTACAAATAAACTGTAAAGGCACCCTCACCCTCAGGCCTGTTGTGGCTGGTTCGAGCCCACCGTCGAGGTTTGTGCTCAGGCTCTTCTTCCAGAGTGAGGGACCGAATTACAGTTTCACACACAAACTGGGTCCCACTAATGTCATCATCACCCTCCTCATGGGCCTGAGCATCTACATTCTCCATGTGCCTCTGAGGCTGCACCACTACACACAACACACACACAGGTTAAGGGTTCATTCTAAAGTCCTTTATTTAATCATGTGGGCAATGTTTAGGCATTGTAAAGACAATTCTATGGCTACATTTTTAAATGCACATTATTACTCTTACCTTGGAGTTTTTTCAGTGCTGTATGTTTAGTGTCCTCTTTTGCCAGACCATGCTTTCCAAACACAGGTCCATAATGAGGGACTGGAGACATGCATGGGGTCATATCTGGGAGAAAACAAAACAATGTGGTCATAGTAAATCTTTCTTTTGACATTTTTTCACTACGGAGGGCAGTATCACAGTACCACCCCTAATACAAACAGAAAATTATCCAAACCCTGGTCAGGTATCTCTTCCCTACTGTGTACAGTATATGAGAGCAGGCAGGGGTCTCTGGAGTTTGTGTGGAGATTAATGGCTTCTAATGTGACACTCATGTTGACAAACACACAAGAGTAGTAAAAATGGAGGAGCTTAACTGTCTGATTTACATTTTAGTCTGAATTTGATTTTAATGAGCTTTGATGGGGTTTTGAAATGGTAACTGTCAGAGACCAAATTCACCATGGCTACTAACGCAAAAGATACAATGGGTTTGCCAGTGATGATGGATTTGAAATGGATTTAGAAAAAAGAAAAAGACACTACAGGCAGAAATTATGAGTTTGAACCTCCAGTCAGTTTTCTGCATTTAAAAAATATATTTCGTATCTATTGTCTACTGCATTGTGTGTACAATATGGAATCTGAGCTTCACCATTTTATCTCTGTATACTTGTATACGGCTGAGATAACAATAATGTTTACTTTGACTCTGAGGTCTTCTTTCTTCTAATAATCAAAAAATGTCAAAAAAAATGTGAAAAGTCAACAGAAATAGTCCATTCATTTTCACTTATGTTTACTTGTATTTACAAACACTTACATACTTCCTTGTACTGGTAACACTGTTCACACAAATGTTTTCTGTGGGTAATGCAGTTAAAAAAAAAAAAAACAGCTTTTCTGTACCTAAAATGTCAGCTTCTAGACCTGCATTAAACTTTCCATGTTCATTCTTAACCATATTCCGAAGGATTGTCAAGAATATCAGAATACATTGCTCATTTCTAGTTTTATGCAAGATTTTGTAGTAACAAATATCCTAAAAAATATTTAATAATAACAGGACACAGTATTCAAATACTAAATTGTTGTTTTAAAAACATGCAAATTCATGCATATTTAAGCAGACAATGCAAATACAAATGTACTGTTTTACAAAAATTGGACTTAGTATATATATTGGTCAGCCAATATGTCGGGCCAATATTTAGCATTTTTAGTACACCGATATTCGGGCGTCTCTGCTGGCAGCCCAGTTTTGCTGTGGTACACGTGATCCATGCTGCCGCTTCTGCAGGACCCCAGCCAGAACTTTCTCTGTGTCTCAACATTTTTGTTTAATGTTGAGACACACAGCCGCTCTCAACATTAAACAAAAATGTTGGAAAGCGTGGTTCTTTCCACACTGACAAAGGTACTTCTATGCAGCTTGTTTGAGAGCAGAGATTCAAACAATTTGTCACATGTCTTCATGAAAATGACGCTGAAGTTAGCTCCTTATTCACAGCTCCTTATTCGAACACCTTAAATAACTGCTCTCCAGGCTGCAATCTCGCTATTTAGCCTGTAGGAAAACTTTACTGAGGTTTACATTCAGAATTATGTTGACTTTTTATATGGAGTATTTCAGCAATGCATGTAGAGAAATAAAAACGTTTTTAATCTTTACATGGCAATGATCTCTTTCCACTCAAAATCTTAAACTATT
>JBBIGA010000106.1:32996031-33008590 GCA_037576975.1 Alestes dentex | reverse complement strand
CAGATCTTTGAGTTCAGCTCATGAAAAATGGGAGCAAAAACAAAAGTGTTGCGTTTATATTTTTGTTCAGTGTATATTGTTTTAGAATCTGTACATTATAAGGAGGTTCTTTCAAAAAAGTTCTTCAAACGTCAAAAAAGTCATGGTGGGAAAAGCATTTAGAAACATAATTTATTGTCTCTGTTGCAGAACATTAGGCATCATGTCAGTATTACTCGTCAGGCCAAATTTGCCTGCCTGTTTTCCGCACTCTTAAAAATCATTATCATTTGCAAAAATGCAAAAGCCATCACTAGGTTCTTGAGGAAAATATATATATATTTTTTTTTTCCACAGCAGGAGTATCTCATCATCAAAGGGCCAGAGTGGCTGCAGGTTTTCATCCCAACAAAACGCAACCAATCAGTCATTTTAATAGCTCAATAGATTAAACAAGTGGAATGCTTCTGTTTGTTTAGAATGGAAGATCTGCAGTAATGCCATTAATTTATTGATTAAATTGGATACACAAAACCTTTCTTGGCACCCTTATTTTTTAAGGGTGTATAATGTAATTAAGGGGAGGTATAATATTGTGTGAAACTGTCACTTCTGATATTTCTGCTAAGAAAAAGTTATGAAGAAAGCTAGCATGGGTATATGATACAAGGATTAATATCTTTTTCTATCTAATCATGAGTCAAACTTTCATTAAGCTTCATAATCACCTCCAGTCACACTAGGACAAATAAAAAGAGCATGTGTGGATTACAAAAGTGAGCGCGATGTGATTAGTGTGGGGAGAAGCATAGCCCCAAACATCCTGCGCTGCTGCCATCAGTGGCTCACCTGCACTGAGGATTGAGGAGGCTGCGTAACGCTGCCAGATGGATGTTGGTATTAGCCACTATTTCATGTTGGAGGGTAGAAGCAGTGAGGCAGCGCCGCAGAGCAGGGAGCTTGGGGGCTTTCACTGCAGAGCAGAGCACAGAGGCTGAGCAAAATTAACTCTGCTGAATTAATCAGAGCAAGATTGAAAATGAAGCTAGGCTGCAGATGAGTGAGCAGGCTCACTGGGTTTATTTATTTTACCCCCTGCCGCCTCACGCTGCTCATATTCTTTACAGCACCAGAGTGCTGAGACAGAAACCTGCACTTAAGCCTGATATCACCAAGTGTTCCACTTCTAAACTCACACACAAACACACACACACACACACAGTATTTACATAGAAATTTATATAATAGAAATCATTCCTACAGGAGTGCTGTTTTACATTTAAATTTGATGTTTAGTGTTTAAATTTTTAAACCCTCCGTATTCTGTCAAAAACATATGGGGAAAAGGTTATGACACTAGGGTAAAAATAAAAAAAAACGTTTTAATTGCTCTCAGCCTCCAATAACACAGTTATTGCACTGCCTATTTCCCTGCGGTAGAAATCTGAGGTTACGCACAGGTAAAATGCCTTTGTCGTCCATCAACATAAAACCAAAGAGTGATCAAATCAGGCTTGCATAGATTAGGAAATTGTTGTGAAAAAATCAGGAATCAGTCAGTTAAATCTTGGAGCTTTTATATTTCAAAATTCATTGTCAGATGCCCCCCCATGACCTAAAGCTTGTTGGAGGATTTCTATAAAATAAGACTTTAAGACCGAGCCACAAAATGTAACTTTTTGGTCATGCACACCATTGTCACATCTGGCAAAAAAGGCACCTAATATCAAAAATCAAATATGATGTCAAATATGATGGTGAATCATTGATGCTTTGGAGCTGTTTTGCCACTAGTGGTCCAGAGGCTCCTGTGAAAAATCAATGTCATAAAAAAATTCACAAATGCCTGGAAATTTTAGCCCAAAATCTGTTCTACTCTGCCAGAAGGCTGAAACTTGGTCGTAGGTGTACCTTTCAGCAAGATAACAAATATCAAACGGCATTGGGAGCACAGAATCAGCCTGTGGTGTGCATTAAAGAGAGCAGTCCACAAGCAGAGACCCAAGAACATCAAAGAACTGGAAATGTTCTGCATGGAGAAGTGCAGTCCAGAATTTCCCCCGTGGGGCGTTTCGAGTGTTCTCGTTTTCGTTTTGTTCTTCTTAAAGCCCTGTATTTTTATTACTGTACATTAAATGATTTTTTTCACTGTATTTACCTTCTTATACCAAAGAAAACGACAGCACATCAGAGTCAGAAAGCTTTAGCGATCCCGGAGGAAATTGCTTAATACCAAAGAAAACGCCCATGCATGAATTACAGTACAGTCTACACAGGGGTTATTTCGATATTCTACATTCTAGAACTGAATTTTTGTTTTTGTTTTTTTTGTTTGTTTGTTTTTTTTTACCACATCACAACAACGCGATTTTTCACTATATGTGGGTACTCTTGGAATGTATACACACACACACATACACACATAGGCAGTAGAGAGTGTATAGCATAGATAGTGTGCCGCTGTAATTAATGGTTCAATAATAGAAACCTTTTTATAAGCTGCATGGTCTACTCAGCTGCAGGCCCGCAGACTGAAGTTTATGCAGACTCCATTGCTGTGACAGCCCTGTCTACCCCTTTGATTTGCTGCTTTTCAGCATTCAATCATAGTGCTGCCTTAAAAACCTGTTGGTTAGCACCATTGATTTAACACTTTACACGTCTTTATCACCTTGTAATTATGCTCAGTGTTGACACAAACACACCCGGCCTCTCCTCCACACCTCTGGCTACCAAAATTTATGCACTCTTATTTTATGACCACTGCTTTATGAGCGAGACTGTTAGAGGTAGGCTTGAGTTCTAGCCAGTGGCTCATATTTCATTTGGTGGGGTCAATGGTCCAGGGAAGCACCCGTAAAACAAAAGCACCAGCCCTGTACTGTCTAAAATTATCCAAAGCAGCACTCATGTGCTGGAGGAGTGACCCGGTACTCAAAATGATATTCCAGTTATGTAGATCCTTAGAAAATGATTAGTTCACATATGGATGAATGAATGGATTTCAAGATGTGTAATAAATTTACATACATATAAATGTCGACATACATAAGTATGGCAGTCATTCCTCAACAGACTACAACAGCAATTATGACAGCTTAAACTAAGCAGAAATAAAATCAATTACCTGAAATGGTTCTGACAATTAACTGAAATAGCCAAAAGCAAGTTAAGCTATTACAAAACACAATTCATAATACTAGAATGTCAAGTAACTTTTGGACAGCATATTTTAGGTTGTTTTTTTTTACAATCACACCTCTCTACAGTTCATTTAATACCCAAAAGAAAAAGTCACAGCAAATATTTAGTCTAACAGGTCTTCATCTTTTGAGCACATTGTCCCCTTTCATAGATGGTCAACACCTGGATAATTTTCAACACTGTTAAAAAACGTGCTTTAAATTTACATGTAATATATTTTTTTCATGTGCAAACCTCTGACAACTTCTTTTCATATGCATTTAAAGCATCACTTTTTTCAGTGTGTTATGTAGATGCATGTTCCATACTGTATGTTTGTAAATGACACTGACTTATTTGGAAGTCAAAGGCAAAATTAAAGCACATTGATTTCCACTTGTGCATCTACAAGAGACAGCTAGCATGTGCATGTGTGTGTGTGTGTGTGTGTGTGTGTGTTTGTGTGTGCTGTTAAAGCTTTCTGCTTGTAAGGTATAGATTTGAATAAAAGGACGAGCTGCTGCATGTGCAAGCTGTAGAAGGCCCTAAATAAGCAGTTGTGCATGGCTGAACACTCGATTCTCTGTGATATAACCCTGGTAATGAATTAACAGCCCATTACTGAGAATCTGGCCATTGAGCAACATTCTCCAGTGAGTACAAACACACACATACACACACAACCGTTATCACACCATTATGTCAATAGACAAGAAGTAAAACAGGCTGAATAAGCACGCTGCAGCAAGTTCTATAGGGATAAATAATTCCAAGTATTTTAAATGAACTTTTGCATTTGACATGTAATTGCTAGCTGGTTGAGCATTTTTGGGGACAATTCATGTGAATGTCAATCAGCAAGACGTATCCAGTGTCGAGTTCTATTTTTTAATTAAATTTGTTCTGTTATGTCTTTAAATTTGTTCCACTGATAAAGGTTAAAGGCACTAGTATTTTGTGTGTCGACAGTGCCAGTTTTCCAAAAGTACAAGTAAAAAGTCTCACAGAGCAAATTTAAGAGTAAGAGCCTAAACAATATGGGTAGCGAATTCTGATTTTGAAATTATTCAAAAAGTAAATATTACTCCACCTTAGAAACAAGATTTTGGTTTGGACAGGGAACAAGAGAGAGAAAACATGCTTGTTTACAGGCATCCACAGACCTTGCTCAGGATGTAAATGACGTCTCCTCTGTGAAACGCCAGCTCATCAGGACCCTCTGCCTCACAGTCCCACAGGCCTTGATAGTAATTGGCATAATCTGATGATGGGTCTAATAAGGAAACACACACACACATATGCATGCACACACAAACACACACACACACACACACACATCTTTTAATATCAAACTATGGAAAAATGTCATACTTGGACTAAAGGTACTTAGTAAGCATTATTCAAGCTGTTGGGAATTTCATTTATAAGAGATTTAACAGCCCATTTTGTATGGGATTAAAACTGGCCATTTCTTTTACCACAAATATCCCAGACTGAAACATCATAAACAAGACCAACACATCGGTGCTACACGACACACACACAATGCAACTTGTGACCATATCTGGTAGCAGGTTTTGTTATAACATCAATGTCAGATCCTTTCAAACAGGACCACTGTTACTGAGGGAGTTCCAAGAAATTTGCTCTGGAATTATTATTCGTACACACTTGTACAAACTACAGACAGTGTAGATTTCTACTGGATTAAAATTACTTTAACATTGAATAATCACTGGATATCAAGGAAAAAATGAAGTAAAAAATTACAGTAAACATTTAAATAACAGTAGATCCCTACATTAAACTAGAAATTTACACATCCTATTTATACAACCTGAGTACGATGAGATAATTGTATCCTCACCTGTTTTTTGGCTCCTCTCGGCATCCTCTTCAGAGTTATCAGAAAAGTCATCCTCTAAAAAATGCAGAAAAGAAAACACATTTTAAAAGGTGTATTACTAAAAATAAAGAGTAACATGCCGCTTGGCACTGTTTACATGTAACACTTAGTCATTTCCTGTTTTAAGTGTATTAAGCCAATTAAAGTTAAATTTCTTTTCTAGCACAGTGCACATGCACCAACTGCCAGAGGCCACTCAGGAGCATGTAACACATATAAACGTATAATATATTATACAGAGGAGTGGCATTAGCAGGAAAGCTAATGTTTTTGATGCGTAAGAGACATATAGGAGAGTTGCCATTCTGGATTTAGCCGTTAGTGTGTCAGGGCAGACGGGGCATTGATTCAGGGTGTGGCACCTCAGGGTCTGTGAAGTGACAGTGATAGCCTTGCTCTCTGTCTCCCACATCTATCCTCACCCTGTCAGCCTGCCGATAAAACCACCACACAGCAACCTTATACTTCCCACGGCACGGGCCGGCCCCCTGCTTCCAGGAACCGTAGAAAAAATAAAAATAAATTTAAAAAAATGTACTTATGCTTTGAAGTTCCTCCCCACTCATGAAAAGGTTTAATAGTTATAGCTCTAAATGCACCTTTCATTTCAATAGCACATCAGTTTATTTCATTATTTTACTGTTAAGACCAAATCAAATTTGTATGGCAAACATGTCATTTATAAATGTTATTATGGCATGTGTATTGCAATTCAAATGTAATATCTTGAGCTAAAGCATATCACTAACACAACAAAATGCTGAATGTCTTCACCAAGATGTCTACTGAATAGGGGATCCACATGAACCATGCAATAGCTTAAATATCCATTAGATGTTGTTATTGCCTAAAAACGCAACAAATTTAGGCTAAACCTTACTTTAGGGTACGGTGCACTGTTTTGCTCTCTCCAGAGAAAAATACCAAATGGGACAGTAACTACTGCAAAAAGTGTGGTGAAGCAATAACCATCTATAAAAATACAAAATAAGTCCCTCATTTAGAGCAACAAGCTCAGAAACATTTTTTGTCCTTTTTAAGGATATGTTCTTACAGCAAAACATACTCAGCAATTTTTAAGCCTACAAGTCAGGGAGGATCAGGAGGAAGAAGAAAGAGAGACGGATTGAGGGCTAGAGAGAGCGAGAGATGGTCATTTGATCCACCATCTGTGGCCGGCTCAGCTGCCTCACACACATGGCGGAGAAAGGTGAAAATGACAGCGCTCAGGACTGATGTGTTTCTGCTCTCGTTAAGTGCTCTCAGGCTGTTCCACTCATTTTTGAGGCACCGGATCTTGATGAATCCATTCTGCTCAACGCTGGCTGTGACACTAGGAGTTACCCTATCAGCTATTCACCTGGTCAGCCTTATTAAAATAAAGGTGTCCTTTATCAATCTATTGTCAGTCTTATGTTGCTTTGCAAATAAGCAGTCAGTGTTCGTTCCACTGCAGGGTTGTCAAATTGAGGTCGCGTCAGACATTAGAGGGGTCCCTCTTTTCACACGCTGAATTCGTCTTTTAAAGGTCTTAACAGTTAGCTGAGCTAAACCAGGTGTGTTTAATGAGGTAAGGAAAGTTTGAGGGAGATATATGATCGAAAACTGATTTCTCATTGCTTTTGGAAAAAAAAAATTGTTTACTGTACTATAAACACATTAAAATTTCCAAGACTCACTGCCCTCCTCACAAAGCCATAAAGTCCACATGAAGGCCAAGGTGAATAACCACTGTTAAATTAAGCATGACGGTGATGTCACAAACATGAATACATTTAAATATGAAATTCATGTTGAAATTTTAGGGAATGTTGATACTGTTGATGGTCAGAGACTGAGTGGAAGATGGAGAGGTGCCAATTAAACGTTGTACTGTTCCTGGATATTAGGTAATAAATGTATCACTGTAGCCTTCCAAAGGATCTAGACTTCGAGAAGGAATGGTTAAATTAATTTTTTTTCTGATGTGATTTCAGTCTGAATTTAATAGTTTATTCTGTAATTCAGCCCAAGTTCCATTTAGGCCAAGCAGAGAGCAGCTGTTCGATTACATATAATTAAATACTGCAATATTTAATTAGAATTGTTATGATTATGAATTACAATTACATAAACAATACACATGGATAATAATAAAACACAGAATTTGGGCCTTTTAATACTATGACTTTCTAACGACAGAGTCTGACACTGTTATCTCCTTTCTATTGTTATTTAAGATTATGTCATTCACTCTTACTAAAGGTGATTAAATACAGCATTATGTCCTATGAAAAAAAGTAAACACAACATCATGATGTATTAAGATTTTGAGTTTTCTCAACAGCTGCTTTTATGGTCAGCCTAAGACAATGTTGAAGGCATGAATTTATACAATCATCCATGGAGTTCAACCTTAGATCACCAATTCAATATATCAGTTTTTTTAACTAAAGGGGAGATTTGATCACTTACAGGCCCTCCTATCCAGTCACAGCCTAATCCTTTCCACTCTAATCATGTTGCAGAAGTAATTAAGGTAGAATTTGGAGTCTTGCTCAGGGACTATCATTTTGTCCAGAGTGGGGAATCAGACCTCATACTGCTGGGTTGTGGGCAGCAGTGTTACCCACTACACTATACTGTCACCTAAACGTAACCAGACAAAAAGAATGGCTATCATTTCCATTGGCCATACATGATGTCTCAACAGGTATTAAATACTGAAGAATTTAAATGCCAAATGAAATGCAGCTTTTGTTTCCCCTTAAAAATCCTATTTCACTGGCAGCCTAACACTGGATATATAAACAAATTTAACTTGGTTAAACAAATTAATTAAAGATATCAGCAAAAAAAAGTATCATGTTACGTCAATATTTTGAGTTCTCACCACTTTTTTGACAGTACACCAAGACTAATTTGCAGAACTGGGTACTGACACTTAACACCTGCTACATTTTTTATGTACCTGGTAACACTTCATAAATATCCTCTTCCTCCTCTTCATCTTCTTCTTCAGCTGCCCCTATTCTGTCTTTCTTCTCCTTCTGGACACTAGGTGATGGTGCTGGAGCTGAAGTTGTAGGGCCGTGGCGCAGTGGTGGAGTGGCTGCTCCCTCTATGTCATCATATGTCTCTTCTTCCTCTTCTTCTTCTTCCTCATCATCATCAAAGGGAATGAAGCTGGAGCTCAGGTCTATATTTGAGAAGATGATTCAGATGCACAAATACAGATCATCTATAGTGATAGGCCAAGGCAGGATAGTATCATAACTATAGACCCAAATGTTTAGAGTAAATTCAAACTATGTTGTATGTACCACAGTGTGCATAGTATTTGATCATCTTAGCAGTGTTGCTGTCCCTGACATTCATACCAGCGTAACACCCACTACCATGCCACTATTAGGTTGGTATCACCACTGTACTAAGGTCCACCACCTGAATTTCTGGCCAGTGATGGTCCTGTCGTGGGCCAATGATGGTTCCTTTCCATTGTCAAACAGTTAAAGGGGACTGATAAATTCTGCAGCAACAGATGGACTACAGTCAGTATCTATAAACTTACTGTGAAGTGCACCCACTAAGTGTACCTGATAAAATAGCTAAGTGTGTAAGTGTCTGGCAACTCTGTGTAAACTTAAAACCATGAACAATTGTGGACATTTTAAATTAGATTCATAACATAATAGATGAATAAATACATCTAAATAAATCAAATACATCTGTAGTGACTGGAACAATAATGGCACTTACAAAAATATTTCACATTTTAAAAAATGAATTGCATTAATGTCAGTATTATTAACTGTATAAGTTATAGTTTCACATGGTCATGCTAGGGGGATGGGAAGAGTGTAAACAATCTCAGGAGTGTTCATTACTTCCCGCAAATCAGAGGCTCACAGTGAGCCCGTTTTAGAGCAGCGGGCGTGCTCCAGATCTGTCTCAGATGGAGCTCGGGCCTGATTGCAGGTGACTGAGCTCAGTAACACAGGCTATCGCATCCTCACTGCCTGGATGCCAGGCATGGCCAGATCGATGCCCCTGAAGAATGACCAGAGTGCATCCCAATCAATTTCCTGTAAAGAGCACTGTGCTACGCGGAAGAGGAGGCAGAGCAAGACGCGTGGGTCTCAGGAGCTGCGTGACGTGCCACATGAGGAGGTATACACTGCAGCTGATTGGCTGACCTCAAAAAAGGATATTTATAAGAATCAGCAGAAAATCATAAACATATCCTCTTTTGTTGTTTTGACACACCAAGTTTGTATGGATGCCTGCATCACAAGGTTGAAAGCTGTCACTGCGCTAATGCATGTACTATGTACTGAAAGGACATGTATAGTTTACATGATATACATAAAGAGGTGATTGTTTTCTATATAAGCACCCCATTTAACTTACCTTTTAAGACAAAATTGATCTGGTCCACCCATTCCCTGGCCTCACGAGGACTGCTGGCAGTGAACTGCAGGGAAAAGTCATCATCTGTGAGCTGGGCGCAATGCTCAGTGAAAACAAGCATTCTTCATTGTAACGATACAAACATGACTCTGAGCAACCACAGCAATGAGTCAAAGAGCAACATGGTGGGCTGTGTGTGTGCGTGTTCACTAAACCTGGTAGGAACGTCTTCCGGGAGCACTCATCTCAAAGCAGCAGTTTTTCTTTGAATCTTTGCGCAGGTTGGATACTAGCTCTGCACTGTAACCGTTGATATAAAAGGAGCCCTTCTGCTGCTTGTCTGGAAGTACAGTGAATTCATAATACATTTTCATATGCAAGAGCATTACACATTAGTAGACCTGATTTCTTAAATGTCATGTTGACTAAAAGGAACAAACCCTTTTCACTCCCATAGTAGAAGAATATGGTATTATTCAGAACACACCACCTCTTCTGCCATTCCATGCTGAAAAAACTATGATCTGGTAACAGAAAAAGCACAAATTAAATTGAAGCAGATTCAGGATCTTTCAGTTCTGATCTCTCTCCAATATGCCAAGTTACTCACCACGTCTTTTTTTCTCCAGGTAACCTTGCTTTAGAATGTTACTCAGGTCTTGTGCTGCTACCATGGGAATCTCGCCAAAATCTGTTCGAGGATGAAAAACAAGTGAAAAAGTTTAAATGGTACAGTCTCTGTTCACATGCCACTCAATACACCAAGTCAGGAATTTTACAACAGTGTTGTGGTGCAGATTGTTGTAGCAAGGAGTAGAATAAGAAAGTGACTATAGCTGAATATTTTTTTTCTGGCGGGTATTTTTTATCTTACAGTATGTAGGATTTAATGTAGGATTTAATGAATTAATTATGAAAGAAACCAGTATTTACATCTAGCATTCATTAAACCTGATATTACAACAGTACTGTACTGTAAGTTCATAGACAAGACAAGAAGAAAAACCCTACAGAATTAAATGTTGTAAAGAATATCAGCAATGCAGAAAATGACATTCAGTCTGAAAGATGCCAAAGGGCACAAGAAAGTTACCAATTTTCTTTGGTTTATGCTTTATTTTTTTAAGTCTAAGGAAAGATTGAACACGCCCTTGCTGAGAGTGAGTAGGAGGGTAGCAGGATTAACATGAGCAGAAGGATTTGATAAGAGCCTTTAGCAGGGGTCTTAAGGACTGCTATTTTACACTAAACATCTGGATAGCAAGTGTCCCCCACCTCCAGTTTTCAATGTGCCTAACTTCTGCATCTCAATTAGTATATTGGGATTTGATTCATTCATTTGTTCAAACTTGCTTCCCATTCTATCTTCACGCTTAGACATGTTTATACTGCAAGTCATGTCTTGTAGACTAGGGCAGGAAAACAAGGGTCAATTTTTTCACTTTTCATCAGTTTTGAGACCCCACCAGCCTCAGAGTTATGTTGGAGACAGGTGGCCCTTCAAGCAAGCACCAGATCTGAAACACGTTTATCCATGTTCAGATGCCCTTTAGTTCGCTAATGACATTGGATCCTACTCTTTGAAGAGAGGTTGCCCTCTGAGTAACAGCCAAGCTAAGACTATGCAGATGTGCTACCATCATGTAATATTTGACATAAGAGATACCAAAAAGGGGTTTTGATGGGCATTAGATGCAGTTATGTTGAAAGTACTGAAGTTATGTACACTTGACTTATCTATGTAAAGTGATGTACTGTTTACATAATTTATATTTTTTTCCTTTGTCATATAGCTGAGCAAACACGTGCATGGAGATAAATCCATTGTTACTATTTCCAGACTAGTTGTCAAAATTGTAGTTTATAATACCAAAAGACAAATTATTTCAAAATTATGCATTATTTTCACAAGATTTTTATTCAATATTTCCATGAGTGATTTTTGATCTCAAATTCTGCATTACAGTGAAATTCTTGCTAAAGCAAAGTATGTAAAATGTAAATATATGCACGGTGTAACTGTAGTAAAGTAAGTCTTTAATTCAGGATAACATCCCTATATGATAATGATTTGTTCAGGGTACTGTCCCCATGATGAAATATATTAAATTTAGGAAATATATAGTACAACATGTGTGCTTTTTTGTGATATATTAATCTGAAACAGTATTTGACTTTTTCTTCTCTACAGTTGTTTTTTGGACAGTACTTTAGACTTTAATAATTAATATGAATAAGCAAAAAAATAAAACCTAAGCAGAAGATGAAAATAAATAAAAAGTAAAAACACCCCTTTTTGGGCTCTGTAAAACACAGCTTTGGCGTTAGGGTAATTCTTGAACAGACCTGATAGTCAAAGTAATTTTTAAGTGAGTATTATAAGCTATATTATAAGTGGTAACTTCAAAACAACATGATTGATTTCTGTGAAGTGAAGGTTATTACAACTCAGTCATCATGTTTTGGAAACAAGCCACATTCACTCTTTCCACAAATACTGTCTAAACCTCATTTGAGTCATCGAACTGAATCCTGACACAACAACTGAAAACCCTGCCCTTGCTCGACACCAGAACACAGTCTTTTGAGAAACGTCTTTGCCTGCTCAGTTCTCCAGACAGATGAGGAGGAAGTTCCCTAACCCTTAGACACTCATAGACACCTTCACCCACAACATTCACACACATCCGCCTACTTTGCACACACAGTAACGCCTATGTCGTCATTAATACGACTGCGCTACATGCTGTTTGTCAGGGGCAGCTTGATATATCAACACAAAAAAGAACCCTTAGTCCACCAATGATCCATCCACCACTCTATTCATTTTTCTCCTCTTGCTCCTTCGTTCCGACACCTTTTAATCCCCCCATCCATCTCCACCCTTCTTCTCTTCATTTATCTAGGAGGTCGAGCCCTGTTAATAGTTGAGGCAAAATAGAATAAACAGAGGAAAGGTGAGAATGGCTAAAAATGAGCTGACACCGAGGACTCCACACACACACACACACACACACACACACACACATCCACACACACACACACACACACATCCACACACACACACACACACACACACACACACACACACACACACACACA
>JBBIGA010000106.1:32952703-32989165 GCA_037576975.1 Alestes dentex | reverse complement strand
AGATCGCGTATATATATATATATATATATATATATATATATATATATATATATATATATATATATATATCGTTCAGAATTTGTTCTGCAGTATTTCTATTGCAAATCTGATGTGAACTGTGTAACATGTACAAATATATGCAAGCAGATTCTCTGAAATAAACATTATAATAATAAAAAGAACGCAATGTAAAATATGCAAAGTGTAAAACAATTCATATAAAAATTATTAAAACAATATTCCGTTAATATGATCGTTTATAAAGGTGTTTTAATTTTATGACGCGTGCCTCGATTATGACATTTTCATAAGCCTGTTTAAAAACGTATTTGGGTTAGTCAAATTAGCATTAGCAAAATATAATTAATTACTATTAGTGCTGTAATTGAATTTTGTAATATGTTAGCAATAATGGGCATCTTTAAATAATTCTGAGAAGTTTACTATATGACTACAATAAAAATAACAACAAAGTATACTTTTTAATGGAAAGACACGAAATTAAATAGACCGTGAATAAATCAAATGTAATTCTGTGGTTATGAATAAAAAATCAGTTCAGTTTGATCTGAATTTAAGAACACATTTGCGGCAGAGAGAGAGAGAAAAAGCTTCTAAAGCCTGGAGCCTGAAGGTCCGTTTGAACATGTGAAGGTGATGATTTACACTCTATAAACTGGTTTAAGGGTTAATGAGTGCAGCCTGTGATAAACCACTCAAAAAGAAGAGTTAAGACGTTCAGAAGAGACATTTCTGAACATAATTGAAGACCAGAGAGTGAGGAAGAAAAAGACCTAAAATACCTTTAGTCTGAAACTGGAGCTCTTTACTGGAACCCCGATGAACCCCATGTCCCCCAAAGACTAAGAACACAGACCACTGCAGAGGGCTGCCACGATCAGTACTATTGCCATGACAATAATAATAATAATTTAAAAATAACAGCAACAAACAACAACAACAACAACAACAACAATAATAATAATAATAATAATAATAATAATAATGTGCCTTTAATGTGGTGATAATAATGTTAATTTAATGAAGGTGCATAATTAAATAAATAAAATACATTTTAAAATAAACTCTTTTCATTTATTAATAGTGCATCTTATTTTTGTGAAGCAATTTTCTGAAGCCTTAAAAAAGCACAGTACCAACACATGCTTTTCTTGGCTTGTATTTTAAGGCACCATAAATACTCATCTCTCACCAATTTATCTAATTCTCTTGATTTTTAGTAAATGTATTTTTAGGCACGGGTCTTTACATGTTCTCATGTTTCCAGAGCCTGATATGCTGCTCAGTGTAGAGCAGCCAATGGATCTTTATTTTAATTAAAAAAAAAAAACTCAAAATATCTTGTGTTATTTTTTATTTACTTATAACTGTATTTTACATTTTTACATTTTAAACATAAGACTGACATAAAGATTATTCCAATACTAGATGTGAAGTGACTGATGCTGTTCTGTCTCTTTGTTACAGTAGACAGCAAGTTGGTATCATAGTAAATTCAGTGTTATTTTGTAATGTGTAATTTGTAATTTTCATTTTATTCAGTACACAGGCCCTGCACTGCTGTAGAAGCCTAGTCCAAAAACAATGCTTATTGTATGCTTAATGATTTAACACTCACTCACATTCACTAGTTATGTCCATGTGTATTATCTAGAATGTACATGTTCTAGTTTATCTATCTTAAAATACAGGACTGCAGACCTGAAACAGATGCATAAGTTCTGAAACAACTCCCTTTCTAAACATCTCTTTCTAAAGATTTGTATGTCTGTAGAAGGATTTAAGTTAAATATACTCTTTTAGAATATAAACTAATTCGACACAACTTTATAAACACATTAAACAGGTAGGACTTTTAAAACATTAGAGTCTAGGTGGGGGTGTTATTTTGGCCTTGACCAAACGTGATGCTTTTACCAGTGACAGCATATTGAAGAAAACATATTATTTTTACTGTGAAGGAAATGTACTCAAGTCTGCCTTATTACTTTCAGTTTCTACGAGCTCACAGTACTCACAAAGCATAGCATTTTTACACCTCACCATTTTTGTTAAGGCCTAACCCTAGACTAGGTTGTGGCAACAAGTAGCAAGTAATACATCTGAAGGTGTTGTAAATATTAATTTTAAGAGCAGTGAGCAGATGCATTGTTTTCAGGCATGGCTCAAAGACAGTACTAAGTGAATGCTAATCTTACACTCATTCACATGAGCTACAGTTAAATTTATGTATCTTATCTAGCTCAAGTGCAGATTTGAAATGTTGTAGTGAGTGTTTCCAGTTGCACTGCTGTGTGGAAATGAAGGAGGACAGGGGAAGTCCCAGTGCAGTGTTTGTATTGGCTCTGCTTGGCTATGGAGAGCAGCCAGCAGCTATCCCAGCATGAGGGATCACTCCTCTGTAAAGCCTCATCACTTTTTCACCTTGGCCTCTCTCAGTTGCCCTGGCCCTCCCAGTCATGGCGCTAATCACACACTGCAGTGCTTACCATTGTCTTTTGTGCAAAAAGTTATGCCTTTATCTTCCTCTGGTCAAACTACTAAATGTAACTGAAACAAGCTGACAAATGTGTGATTAATCTTGTGTACATATATACAATGTCACTGCAAAAATATTTTACATGCACTGATTTCAATTAAAACACACTATTAGATCAACCAATTATACCAATTACATTCTTTGTAGGTACATGATTAACAACAGCATTAGAGAGTCTCCACCACTATAATGTAACTAGCTCAGTCTAGTATAGTGATTGTTAAATAGGCATCAAACTAAAACTCAAAAAAGACACTGTGAGGACACTGGAAAGGATGTCTTTCCGGTGTGTGTACAGGCTTGCACACTTCCACGGCCTTCATTTATTTCCCTAAGAAAGCATCAGGCCACCTGGGCCTTGCATTGAAACTTCATCAATCTCGAGAAATGGAATCCAGTGGAGAGAAAAATCAAATTCTCATTTGCAAGATGGGGAAGGGGGGCACGGGTGCTGACGGTACCTGGGTAGGCTAACCTCTCCATGAACCCACAGCATTGAATTGTTTTGCCATTTGTCTTTGATAGTGACAGGCTACGAAGAAGATTAGACACTCTAGATTGGAACTTCCTATTCTGCCTGTTGTATATATTCTGCCTCATTAAAGACTTTCACTTCCTCATCTTCTCTGACTGTTTGCTGGAGCCTTAATACTGAAGTGAATCCACAGTGCAAAAGAAGGAGATTTTGCACTTGAAGTGCTGCATCATTGTGCACTGTGTAAGTACAGAAAAATGAACATGAAACCTTTATTTTTAAAAATAAAATATACAAAAAAAATTGCATATTTAAAGTGAGAGGCTGATAGACAGAGACCATCCTAGTACGACTGTAGGCTAAATGATAGACAAAAAAAAAAAACACATCTTCGGGAGAACAGAAACCTTCTTGGGAGCACATTGAACTTTTGAACCCATGTGGCAGTGATGTACACAGAATGTTTGCATCTCCAAGCATCTTTTAGTTTCCAGTCCAGTAATGTGAAGAGAAAGAGAGATGGAGAAAAGCATGGCAGAAGAAGACTGAAAGAATTGGTATCACTGCCACCAACGCCATCTTTCATGCTTGCTAGTATACTCTACCACTGCCCATTCTACCAAAGCCCAAACGCACTGTACTGTCCGTCAGCATGGAAGAATGAGTGAATGATTGGCAACGTGGATAGAAGGATAAAAGCAAAAAATGGATAAACAATGAATCTTCAACGTACTCCGATGTGAAATTTTCCAGTTAGGCAAATTGTCCTTTCCTATTCACTGAAGCATTTTTTGACCTGTGCTGTTGCTATAGTGGTGGAGGTCAATAATGCAGCCATAGACAGAGTTCAGACAGGTCATGAAGTGTGGTGCACAACAACCAGAGGTCAAAAGTTCACAACAGGGTAGAAACACCACTCAAAGCCACTCACAGAGACTGGCTTTCAACCGTATGGTCTAAAGGTTGATAAAAGAGCCTGAAAAGGTGTGCATAAGCAAATCATTTCCA
The DNA here is from genome assembly GCA_037576975.1 of Alestes dentex. Taxonomy (NCBI): domain Eukaryota; kingdom Metazoa; phylum Chordata; class Actinopteri; order Characiformes; family Alestidae; genus Alestes; species Alestes dentex. The sequence goes on along the minus strand of JBBIGA010000106.1, from coordinate 32,985,122 downwards.
CTTAGCCCTGTATGGTCATTTAAAACATGAACATTCACTTTTGAAAATCTATTTGAATCTGAAGTGTACATATTGCAGAATACATATCAATATTCAAAAGTTTGGATAATCAAATTGGTTTTTTTATTGAAAAGGTTAGGTGCGATAATACGTTCACGCCCCCTGCAGAGAACATACTTCTGTCTATTTGATTGTACAATTACTGTTTATTTGCTGAATTAAACGTAAAATATAAAATATAGCCTGTCCAAAAATTTTGGTGCATTTTTTATTTTGTTTTATTTTGCTTTAAAATTTGCAAAACAAAATGCTAATTTGCTCAGAGTAGTGGTCTTAACTAATTTAAAATGTTATTTGACCAAGAGTGTTCAAAATATATATCAAAAATAGAAAAGAATGACTTCCTTCAAAATATTCAAATTTTTTTGCTTTACAGTCTGAAATGAAGACACACAAATGTTTCCACCAGTATTTACTTACAACATCCAAGTAAAAGTTATGATAGGATCATCCCCCTGTTTCAGGACTTTTTTCTTCTCACTGACAACCTTCTGGCAGAGTGCAGAAGGTTTTCCTCAAAAAAGTATTTTGCCCCATCCATTTTCCCATCTATTGTGACCCCAGTACCTGCAGTAGATGAACGCCCCCACAACAGGATGCTACTACCTCCAGGGCCTGATCCAGAGAGGGTTCTAGTAGTCCCAAACACTGTCCACTTCTTACTTATAGACTTTACTGTTCCCCTAGGGATTGCTCAAGTCTTTGAATTTTTTTCATTCATATCCTGACTTTATCCCATCTTTAGTCAGTTCGTTGCTACCCATAGTTAATTGTTTGCTTTCAGTTGCACTAACAAGGACTGGACTGCTCTAGGAATAGCTGTTTTTATGCTGAACTAATCAAATTCATTACAGGTGGAAGGCAAATAACAGGTTTATATCAGGTTTACATTCCCACATACATACAAACACAAACATACGCAGCACTAGAGCACTAGTAGATAGAGGTGTGTAGTTTAGGTACAGAGAGTAAAAATATCCCCAGTATTTTGATCCAACTATATGGATACCTTAGCTGTTGGTTTAAGCAAACTAATGAAGCCAGTGAGTTGGAACAAAATCCTGGGGAGGATTTTTACTATCTGGACCTAAATTACCCACCTCTGCTATCAGGCTAAGAACATAATTGACAAAACCTCTTTTCAGCTCTCTAGGGATTAATTACAGCAATCAATTCACTAACAAACACACCCATTAATTTAGGCCCTGTAATCCTCTGACAAAATCAGATTTACATCTTGATCTAATTTACAATAGAGATTCAGCAGAAGTGAGATCCTTTTCCTACACTCTGATTGGTTTCTCCTGTATTGCTGTTGGGCCACTGTGAGCTGAGATAACAGCAGTGGAAGGAGCTTTTGTTTCAAAGCATAAATCAGTCAGTGAGCACAATGGGGCCCAGCCATGTGCAGCTTCTGATACCACCCAGACTCTTCTACACACACTCACACACCACAACCTGCCTAACTGTATGCACTTATTCTGTAATGTATTGACTGAAAGAGGAAAATCATCTTAACATAAGAGGCTACACAAGATAAAAATTCAGCTGCCAAATTTACCTCTGCGGAGTGATGTGGTAAAAGAACCATTCCGCTTTTGACTTTACAATGAAAAGTGTTTTCCACTGAGTTCTTTAAAGAGGCAAAGATATTTTCTGGGGAAACCAAAAGTGGTTATTCTGTGGCATCACTCCAAAAAAACATTTTTCTTCATTTTTAAGAATATAATCAAGAAAAGGCTGCTTCTTTAAAACATTTAAACATATCTCAAACATGTGCCAGTTTCTATCCCTAAAGATCTACTGTAACAGGGGGTTCCTCAAGGTCTGTAGACCTTGCTGTTCTCAGACAGTGTGGTGGAGAGGCTGTAGGCATGGCCGGGTCAACCGTGCGGTCTATGGGTGAAACTCAGTTCACATTACCATACAGACAGGGGCCCTGACAATGGAGCACCCATCTGTTCCTGTCAGCCATAACAAATCTAGTGTCAGCCTGCTCTCTCTGGAGATGAGGAGGCAGTCCTTGCTAAATGAAATCACACTGACTCCTCCTGCCAACCAGCCCAGCGCCCTTGTCCTCCTCTCAGCATAAAGAGACACGCTCAACTTCCTGCTTGTACAAGCAGCACAGTGACATCACAGAATGACTAAACTATGCCTGAACTATATTTACCCTGCATTATCATAGAAGCGTTCTGAATATATCATCCTGGAAGATTATCAACGCATTCCACTCTTTCATATTACATTTAGCAATATCAAATCATATTTATGTTTTTATTTCTTTATTTTTCTCTCAATCAGGCCAAAAATACATATTTTTATTCCAGAGGGAGCTCTCAGCATGGTCTTACTAAAATGGGTAAGAAAATGAATTCAAATACTGGAAAGCCTAAGAAGTCTAATATTTGAGTGAATGAAACCCATTTCCTTAGCTATATTCATCACTGCTGTTCAAATTCCAAAACGTCCATAAACGTTTTCTCAAAGGTCCCAGCGTGAGATTCAACGTTGGTGAACTAAACATGAACCCTGAACTGCACTTGCCCCCTCCGGTCATTATCTTTATTAAAAGGGTGACATGATGTGAATCCCCTCACAAGCTACCCCCCTTTGACTTACACTGCTGCTGTTCTTCTGTAACTATATCAAAAGATCACACACACAGTTTTGACCCTTTTGTTCCTAAATTATAAAGCTACCAAATAAATATGTTGCAGGAAAAATGCCTTACCTGGCAGATAGTGAGTTGTTCACATTTTTGACATTTTTAAGTGGTCTCATAAGGTTTGTAGAATGATGCCATAAAAAATCCATCTTTGAAAGAAAAATATTTGTAAGTGTCACGAACCTTTTAAATGCTGAAAGAACTTTCAAATAATGTAAACATTATTTTCTAATTTAAAGTTTCTTCCTTCTTACATTATCTGGAGGTACTGTCAACTTTAAATATGCTATTTACACTTACACATCTCAAATAAAAGTGAAAGCTTCTTTAGGGAACCAAAAATGGTTCTTGCACATCCTTAACTGTTTCTTTAATGATTCTCAAATAAATGTGGTGGTTGTATGCAAAACCGTTGACACTCAAAGAACCAGCTGAGTGCGTATTACTTATTGGGGCATATAGTGAAAAACTGCTAAGTTGTGATGTGGTAAAAAATGCCAGAAAAAAAACCCAATTATTTTTAAACCCAAAACACTTTAATTTAATTTTAAACTCAGCTTAATACTTTGCCCTTAATTTCCATACTGTACAGTTTACACTGAACTGCTGTCGTAGTGCTAGAATGTAAATTACCTGTATAGACTGTACTGTAATTAATGCATGCGCGTTTTCTGCACTGATTTTTCTTTTGTATAAGCAGGATAAATACAGTAATACATTAATTTAATTTATAGTAATAAAAATACAGGGCTTTAAGACGAACTAAACGAAAAACACTAGAACTCTAGATGCTCCACGGGGGAAATTCTGGATGGTGTCTGCCAGAGATGCGTCACAGGGCACCAGCCAATCAGCAGCAAGGAGAAATAAATAAAGTTCTCGGATTGGCTACTTTCAAACCTCCTGCCTCTGAGTACTGATGACTGTGCGGTCTGGGCCCCGTCCACCACGCCCCTTCGTCCTTGTGCTGGTTGTTTATGTTTGGGCACAGCTGAGCAGCTGAGGCTCATTCCTTTCAGGTGTCTGATTTCCGTCACAAAAGCAAAAAAATGCGATATCTCCAGTTTCTACGAACAATTGTTAGATCGGTTCGCAGAAAAAATCCACAAGTGACTGAAGTCTCAACTGTTGAACCAAATAGGCGTGGGTTTGCTGTATACAGGGGGTCTTTGAGTTAAGCCACAGATCCATTCCTTCAACAATGATGTAACCCTAATTTTGATGTTAGTCGAAACCCACTCTAACCCAAGTCACTTACTTATCCTAACACAGTTATAAAATTATAAAAACACAGCTATGCCACAGAAAAAGGAAAAGAAAAACTACCTTACTCATACACCTCATTACTGTGTATTCTTCCAACCTCAAAACTCGGAGGTGTCAGTCACAAAGGCCAAAAAATACAGTATTTAAATATGAATTATTATAACTGTATTGAGTAAAATATAGATCACTCAACTCACAATTATACTTCAGTGTAAGTAAAATTAGATGAGATAAGATAAATCTTTATTGTCATTGTCACTTTTCGAGGAACAAGGAAATTTAAGGTGCAGTCGACTCAGTGTGAGGCATATAGTTAAGACAGGAATAAAATAAGATAACAAACAAATAGTAATAGTAGTATACAAATACAATAGTATTATAATGAAAAAAATTCACTTAAAGCACAAGGAGATTGGAAGCTGAGTACAAAGAATTGAGTCACTACCCAACCTGTTTCTAAAGTATGACTGCAGATTAGCTACCGCTCCTGGTTTCTGATTTTTGTCTCTGCTAAATTAAAAAAATATATATTTTAAATGTGAGTTTTTGTGGAGCAGTGTAATTTCTGGAGCAGTGTGGACACAAACTGACCACAGAACCTTTTTATTGTGGAACAGACAAACACTCGACAGTGCCATTCCTTTAAAAATCTGCAGTCTTTTGACTCTCACAAAACATCTTGCAGTGGCAGATAAGTGATCAGTGGAGAGGGGGAGGAGACACAGCCCCGCAGGTACAAGCTTTTGTTTCAGGCCCAGCTGCTAAGAGAGAAACTAAGGATGATGATCAGTCATGAGTCAGGCCTGGAGCAACAGCTAGTGCAGACTCTCTGTAAACTGGTCTCTGCTGATAGAAACCAGTCAGCACACCAGACTGAACGCAGATAAAACACCCTGGCCATTTAAACTCTGCTTCACGTCATTTCTCCCCATGTTATTTGTTAGTGCCTTCTCCACTTGCATTTTGAATCTTAAGTTGTGTTTGTGTATATTTTTCAATATGTTTCTCTAACAAAACAATGCATTGCAGAAAACCGAAGCAAGAAAAAGACCTTTAATTTTAAGGCAATTTTTAGTGCAAATGAATGCAAGTGAGATGAGAAATAGCCTAAAACAGATGAATGTGGAATGGTAATTTCAATCAATAACCAATGGGCCATTTATCTATAATGTAAATGGCAGAGTTGTTTTTTTTTTCAAAGAGTGCAAAAAAAGAGTACAAGGTAAGATATTGATATGACAGAGCTGTTATGCAACTAATTATTTTGTATCAAACGGTCAACAAAATAAACACTGCAATCAAGACCGTAGGCAGACACTTAGACACCAGGCATACCACTGGAAAGCCCTAACCAAAGTCAGTGTCATAGAAGCCATCAAAGACAGAAATTCAGTTTTCCTACCACTAGAGGATGCTCTTCATTCCTTTAATGTTGAAGATTTCCAGTCAACAGTGACAGCCACCCACCCCCCCTCTCTCATTTCTCCTTCTCCATATCCCGCTGGCACACAGCACAGGCGTGGGAATCCACTAGAGGGTGATCTGTTACCAAACACCTCCACCACACTGTAGTTTATCATCACTCTACCCAATAAAAGCCCCACATCCTTCAAAGATAATGCTCCCTAATGTGCTAAAGAGGCTAGGTACATCTTGTATGCTTATTCTCTTATGACCTGATTACACATACAGCTAAACACACGCCTGCATGTCAGAAAGGATGGTTAAATAAATGCAATGACCTTCAACTTGACCTGTTTACTAGAAATGCAGCACAAACTGCTTTAACCACTGTAACTGTACACTTTAACAGTGACATCTTAAGTGTGCTCTGTATTAACTGGACTTGTTCAGCCATTTAAGCAGAGGTGTGTAGAATAGCCTAAAACTGTCAAGTAAATGCTTTGCAAATACCTGAAATAATGAGTCAAGCAAAAGATAAAGGTCTCTTTCCTCTTTAAACAGAAATGTGAAAGCATCAGGTCAAGTATCAGGTTAGATATTAAGCCTTCTGTGAACCGCAACTGAACTGAACTGCACCTCCAGCCCTGAAGGCTGGTAATCACTGTTTTTCTCTCTTTGGGATGCATTTGATCTGAAATATTGAGATGAAAGCCAAATTTCAGTTGTATGACCGATCAAAAAGCAGTGAAGGTGTTGTCATAACCTAAGTAATAAGAATGATTAAGATGTAAATGAGTAAAAATTTGATTCCATTCCACTCAAATAAGTTAAGTAAAACTGTTGTAAGGTAAAAGTATACATCCATTAGATTGTTACTTCATGACACATACGAGCATAACCTCTGTGTTCAAGCATTGTGGGAGTTGATATCCAGAGATTAACGAATTACTGGAAGATGATATTTAGCCCAGCAACAAGCTCAGCAACATCACGCTCAGCACACACAGAGCATCACACTCACATTCAGGCGCGTTCTCCTCCTGGTAGTCTGAGGCCACAGACAGGTCATCAGAAGGGGCAGAGCGTCCCAGGCTAGAGCTGTGGTTGTCATCTGAACTGTCTTCATGTCTAAACTCAGCTATGAAATGAAATAATAATAATATTATTTTTTAAAAATTGTCCCCAGTGTATGCATTTAAATGTTTCAAGAGCCCATATCTTAAAATTTTATTGTTTCTTTTTCCCTGTGGTCAACTCATAACACTTGTGTGGTTTTATGTACCAAAACCAGTCCTAATTCCTTTTAAATGATTATATTTATCCACTAGAATGAAACCAGCTCTTTTAGTAACCATGCCTTTAAAAATGATGTATGATCTGTATTCTGACTGGCTGCCCTGATCCCAACATTACTTACAACTACAGTCTGAATGGGTGGAGCTAAACTGCTGTAGTTAGAATAGAGAGATAACTTATGTTTTAATAACATCACAATTACAACAAATTTAAAGTGGCTGTTACTTTCCGTAAATTAACTGTATAAACCGAAGAGTAAATTACATATTTCAAACATTTCAACCAAGCTATCTAATTGCTGACTTTAAAAACTGACTAAAACTTGGTATGAGTGTACAAAGATAAATTAAAGAGTAATAGCTAGGGATGCTCCGATTGATCGGCTGAAGATCAGTATCGGCCGATAATCACATTTTATGACTCGATCGGTACTCGTTAAACTTGGCCGATCTTAGGAACCGATCACAACTGATGACGTCGATGAGTGGGGACGTAAATGTTTGGTGCTTGAAGCACCAGAATCGGCATTGGTATCGGCCGATCACCTAGACAAAAAAAATCGGTACTTGGTATCGGTGGCAAAAATCCTGATCGGAGCATCCCTAGTAATAGCTTTGGATATTTGGAAACAGCAAGAGTGTGAAGATTAAAGATATAGGTATATAAAGTAAGCAAAAAATGAAAATGTCAGATCAAGAAAACCAGTTAATTAAAACAGGTTTTCTTCACTGTCTGCTGAAAGTATAATAAACAGATAGGCCCAATAAACAAGAACTACAACAAATAACAGAGCTGACTTACATCTGTAGGGAAATTCCTGTGGATTTCTGCAAAATACGTTAAAATGTAACAGAATTACCAAAAAAGAATTACCAAGAAAGGCACTGAATCATTATGAGCCCTTTGAACTATGCATTGCACATTGTTCCTGGTGCTTCTTTTAAACAAGCCACAAGATTGAAAGACTTTATTTTCTTTACTTTTTACATGTTTTGATTAATAAAACATACGCTCTAGACCAGTGCTTCTCAAAATGTGAGCTGAGTTGTATCCGTCAGTATTTTTTAATTTTGTAAGTTTGTTAAATCTGTTTTGGTAAAGTCCGAAGCATGATGCCTGTTCAAAATGGCAGATGTAAACCATTATTAAAATTGAATATTTGGGCAAACTACAATTCAAGGCCATCCAGCCCTGACTTAGTATGTTGTCTGTAATGTCATGTCTCTTATAATCATACTGAGAAATTAACATCCTTCATTGACCTTGACATTGTTTCACGTGTTTGTTAAGTTACAGAGCATGTTGCTAAATTCTACAGTGGAAAAGTAAAAAGCACCTTTTTCAGCACCACGCACCACAAAACCACAGACAAACTAGTGCTTGCACTCGTTATCACTTTGCAAGAAGAACAAAGCAAGAAACACACTTCCTGCATTCTTGCTGCATCAGTTTTATTGTTAGCAAGACCATTGTCTTTTGTCAGTGTTTTGTAGAGTTTAATTTACTGATTTTTTAATATATATTTATTTTAATTTACATTTTGAGCTTAAATTGTTATTTGAAACAAATAAAAAAATATATGTTTTTAAAAGAAGTATTGACATTTTCTCTTTTTTCATTTTGTGACTGTGATTACATGATTCATTGAGAATTTGGCTGATTTAATCATAAATGCCTTCAAAGCTCCTACTTGTTGTGGACGATTCGGAAGTTGTTCAGTAGAATTTCCCTTGTTTCATGAGCATGCTTACTGAGGTTCTCATCCTGCAGTATATTTGAGACAAACAGCTCGCAATCTGAAAAAGATCATACACAAACACACCGACACACACACACTCACTGAACAACTGAAGATGCAAAACTGAAGGTAGGTAACTGAATATGGAAACAATTCAGCTAATGTCTCATTGTGTTTTTGATGTTTACATATTTTTCCTTCAAAATGATATCTCTTAAAAATATGCAAAACTCTCGTGTTGCAAGGGCTGGTTGATGCAAATGATATAAATGTCAGTACGTATTACTGACAGTGTTCTCCTTTGTGTCTGGAAGAATGAAGATGTTAATCTACAGGTGGCAACCCTCATGGAAGAGCAAGTAGTACAAAACATTTCCATCTGAAATCACTATTTAAATACAGTATGATACAACTCTACACAAATTTGTGGCAATTACATAGATTTTTTAAAATGAAAGGCTCTAAAAAGGAGAAAAAGGTCATTTTGGTTTCCAAAGAATGTCACGGCTCTTTAAATATTTATATGTGTAACTATGCGGTTTGAGAAGTTTAAAAATCTGCACAAAACAATGGTTCTGTAACAACTAAAGAGTTGTTTTTTTCCAAAAACCATATTTCCAAGCCAGTAATCATCTAGGACCCTTTATTTTAAAGAGTTTTTAGGAATGTTTAAGACCTATTTTAGAGATAAATGTTAAACCTGTATAATGAAGATATTATCTGAACATTTTTCTTTTCTTTTTTCCATTTAATTTTGGTTTTCAAGTCATTCACACGGCCTCCATGTCCCTTTCAAATGATCATATCTATTACAGAGTTAGCCCTGATATAGTTTTGTATTGATATTTTCCTTGTTAAGACAAATTTCCTTGTTCAGACAAATGAATGCATAAGACAAATAAATGTCAAATAAGACAGGTAAATGTGGTTTCAACCAGTACCTTCTAGAAGTCTCCTGATGTCATCGGAAATCGTCCCCATATGTCCTCTGAATGTAAGACTTCACTGAAAACTTTAGTTGGTCTTGTCTTCTTATATTTACTTAAAACGTCAACGATTTTGGTTAAACACTTGAGGTCAAAGCCTTTAGATCATAAATGTTGTCTTCGCAATGTAGCAGCTCAATGCTTCTAAGAGTGAAGTAATGGCAGACATCCACACATTTTTCAGCAAAGCCTGAGAGGAAGAACACAGCACTTTATCTGTGTCGTGAAAATGAAACTACTTTGGTTAAACAAATGTGAGAGTCTGTGGAACAAGAGTGGGGCCTAGCGTAAAAAAGAGTCATTTACAGGTGGGGATCTAAATTCACACTCCTATTTTGTGGGCTAGTTCTACCAGTGTTTGTGTTCCAATAGCAAAAATGCTATAGAACGAAGCTTTCAGCTTTCATGTGTTTTGTCAGTAGAAATTTAGTTACAGTTGCTGCTTTGTGTGAAATGTTCTCTGTACCACTTTTTTGTTTTTGTTCATAATTCATTAATAATTGATACTCACATCATCCAGTAAATCAATGCTAAGATGAACCATAATCTTGTACATATAGTGTAGAAAATCGAATCTTACTATGCTGACTAATCTTACTTACTTTTCCTGATGTTTCAAAATATTATTATGCTGTTATGAACATTAAAAGTGAACAAATATCACTTACATTATGTTCCATACATTTAGAAAGCCTTGGCTTTTCTTAATCATATGCATTTTTCTTACTATGAAAATAAAAACGGAAGGGTACCTGAAGTGACTGTACTGAGTACTGATTCAGTAACCTTTAACTGCTTAAAAACATGTCAACATTTCAAGTACTATATTCAAATACATTATCACTATGATCATTCTGTGGAGCACTTTATTTCCCAAACCTCACAGCAATCAGATGGTTTGAAACCAAATCCCAGGTTACCTTATCAGTAACAGTTTAAGACAGATACCTGGTGGGACATAGAGTGGCAATAGGAGAAAAACAAATCTGCATGGAATAGAGGGGGTAGCATTCCAAGAAGAGGACATGACCGTTTGACCTCTTCCTTTCTGTCTCTGTAGCTACAGCCCTTGCTGAAGGTAAAAGGGAGGAATGAGCAAGGCCTCCCAGGCCTCCAGGAGCACTGCCTCCTGCCTGCTGGGCTTGGTCATATGAAAGAAGAAGCCTTTGTAATCCGCCCAGGATTACACCGCCCAACAATACACAGCTGAAAGGACGACAAAGACTCAGTATCAAACACAGTCTCAAACTGATGAGAGGAACCTGCTATGATCTCCCACCACCAATACTGCCATCAGCACCTCTCATCTCCCCAAGAGAGCTCTTTTGCCATTCGCTGGCTCCTTTCTTCTCTTTGCTTATCTGGAGACGCAGGCTTTTTCATCTTGGCATTCCTTTTCATTTGCGTTTCACTTGGGGGAGGGGCACTGCTCTCCCATTTGAGTAAATCACCCTCCTCCACAAAAATCACACTGTAAGACATAGGCTGTGCACCCCTCTGGAAAGCAAGGGTCAGTTTAACGGCACTAAAACACATCCAGAGTTTAAGGTTAGTGCCATTTGATGATGTTATTTAATTCCTATCAATAAACTCATTTGCTTAATCAGAGTACAGAGTAAAGGAATTGATACATATCTTCAATCCATTTAAAGCCCTAGGCTCATTCCTGCTACTGGCTTGACCTTTTGAACATCAATCTGCAATTTACTGCTAATTAACCTCCTCCTCTCCCACACTTAAAGACAGATCTATGAGAATCACTAAGAATATGTTTGAGGTGGTGCCTAAGAGGCCATGTGGTAAATATTTCCAAAAGGAGGAAAAGCATGATAGTTTATCCACAAGATTATCAGAGCTACCACGCAAATCTCACACAAGGGGAACAAAAGGAGAAGAACATGCGTTCAGAAAAAAGCTAAAACACAGGAACGCACCCACGTGAAGGCGATACGCCTAAGCAATGACTTGAATATTAAGACACATACTAGGTCAATATGCAAATTGTGAGAAAATTACATTTACAATCATAAACTATATTAAGAGGCTTAAAAATAAGTTAAAAAAAAAAAAAAAAAAGTAGCCATCCATGGCGTTTCAACTTCAAGTAAAAAATATCAACTAAAGTCTCAATAAAACTGAGCAAGGAGAGATAAGAGAGTAAATCCACAGTCATGGATTTGCTCTCCTTTTAAATCTTTGGAATTTAAATTTAGAAATGTCCCGCTCGAGATTTTGTCTACTATCTTTTACTTACATATGGCAATGTCTTTACATTTCAAACAGCTGAAATTATTTCTCGCTGTCAAAAAATGATTATGTACACTCACTACAAAAAGATTATGTACATGCTCTTCCCAGGGTCACATGCGGTGCCGTAGCTTTTATTCTGCTACTTGAATAGAAGTGAGGCCTGGAGCAGGGTATATTCATCTGAGCTACCTTTAGCCTTCACTGCCTGGAAGGACAGAGTGGGTTGGCAGCCAGTAAAGCAGATAATCATAATCTGAAAACAAGATCTATAAAATGATGTTATTAGTCTCTCTCCACCACACAACACTGAATTCTAAAAATAAGTTACTTATGTAACATTAGTTGCTCTATGCCATTTAGCAAACATTCTTGCAAAAAACAGTTCTGGAACCTCTGTAAATAATATGCTATTGCTATTGCCCAGAAAAGCACTAGATTGATTTGTAATAGGTCATTTGGCAACTGTGAATCATTTTCCTTGCACAGGTCCAATTGCATTCCACCACATTCCTTCTTTGTGGTAGAATGATGGGACAGTGTGTTCTACAGTTTACATATCTACAGTGGTCAATTGTGTTCACTTTCATGCAATTTTGGGTCACAGGAACCTTGTGAGGAGATCTTCTTGTCCTTCTAGTCACCTAGCTAATAAGATAATGGCCCGAAGGTGTACCATAAGGATATGGACACAACTCAGTGTGTGGGGGGGTTTGTGTAGATCTCTGAGAAAGAGCACTGTGGAGAGTGGAGGAGGAAACCTTCCTGTTATGCCGATTTCCAGCAAGGGGTGGAGACTATTTGCATGAGGCCACTGCCCTTACTCTTTGCAAAGTGTCTGTCAAAAGCAAGGAGACATACAAAATGCCCCTTTGACCCAAATGAATAGTGTATACAGTTCCTTTTTTATCCCTTTGAGCTCAGGTACCCCTGTGGAGTGACATGCTTCAGAAGGACTTGAACAAGACTCAGGAAGTCAAGCCAGGCAGGCATTTGATTTGTAAAAAGCCCCTGTGACAACCATACTCAGCATGAGAGAGAGGGGACAGACAGGAGATCTTCGAACTAGCTCCACGTTATGGATGCTGCACCTGTCAGTCTGTAGCATACAAAAAAACATACATCATACTTACCCTTCTGCTGTGACCTCTCTTGCTTGACATTTGACCTCCCTGGAGTCTTGTGGAGCTGGAAAGTGGGCTGTCTGTGCTTCTGATGAATGAAGGTTCTTTGGCACAGAGGACACTGAGGCTTGCTGTTTTACTTACCTGGTGAGGTCAAGCAGCAGGGGGAGGATAGCAGGGGCAGCACGCACTGAGACAACTTAATGGCTGCTTGAGGTGATGCAGCAAAAAAGAAGCTGCTCAGCACCATTCATGGTGCTTGACATGTATGATTTAGTAGCAGCAGCTACAGAATCTCTCTGAAGTTCTTAACTGCTCCAAACTTCTCACTTAGTCTTTCCTACAGGTTCTCACTGACATTTCTGCATTTTAGCTCTGTCTCTATTCCCCACTGTCCCCCTTTCAACTCCTTTCACCCTACTTACTGCAATGTGAGGTTTCCCTGCATGCTGACAAGCTGGTGAAAAACATCCTCCTCCTGCAGGCAAGCTGAACATCTGTCTCTGTAGGTCTGTGGCTTTGGCTCTGACGCCTGCAGATGGGGACCCAGTGGGAGCCCAGAGCTAAGCCATCAAAAAGGGCAGGGAAAACACACTAATGACCAAATTCACACAAACTCCAAAAATACTACAATTATATGCATTAGAGCTAAAGCAAAAGTGAAGCACATGCACAATTATCTGCATTTATATCTGTTGTAGCTAACTGACCAACAGATGAACCTAAATCCCCATAATACCCCTCACATTGCAACAACTAAAGATGCATCAAAGATTTTACAGGTTCTCAGATTATAGCAAATACAGTATATTGAATAATACAAAGAAAGATCGGTGGACATCATTATTATGCCAACAGTTTTGAGATTTTAAATGAATTGACAAGCACCACTTTAAAATTGTTGAAAAAACACAGAAATATTCTGATGGAAAATTACACTGTAATATCAGTCTACACCTTTTGTACTTCTCTGAATATTCTGTTACGTTTAAGTAGTAAAGTGTGTAAATATAGATTCCATGCACTTTGCTATTGACCAAAGCCCTAGTCGTATTTCAAATGTGATATCAATTTTAATGTTATAGCAAAAGCTGTCACTGGATGAGGAATAAAAGGTGTAGGTTGATAAAGCCATTTCTGACCTTTGGTCAGACACCTTTTTCCACTCTTGCTGGACAGGCCAGTGGCTTGAGTAAATTAATTTGGGCCTGAACTCTGGATGAACCTGGTCAGAGGAGAGGGTGCTGACAGTGCAGTGCTGTTAGGGCAAGAACAGTGCAAACCCAACACCCTGAGTAAATATTGGAGCAGTCCATCAGATGATCAGAGGAATGAAAAAGGGATGTTAAATCCCTGCAAACTTTTAGGTGGAGGCTATAGGAGGCTATAGGGCTGTATTTAATCAATCATTCAGTATTTGCCAATTCAAATATAAGACATATATTTGATAGCAGTGTTATTGTAGGTAATACACAAATGTACTGGATGAATTAAATACTACATAATAAAACTATCTTTATTGTTATTAAATAGGTTATTGTAAGAAAGGTTTAGACCACACAGAATGGTTAAATGAACTAGAAAATAATATTTTAATACTACAACCATATCTGTGATTAAATTATGAATTACATGTACTTTTTTATGAAGCGTTTTTAAAATACAACTATTGTCAAACTTTACCCTGTTTCAAGCTATGGCATCTACCATTGTATGTGTACGTGTACATCTTCTAATTCAGGACAGATCACAAGAAAATAATAATCCGATCCATGGGAAGTTTGCGGGTTCGAATTTCAGGACTGCCAGTGGCACCACTAAGGTGCCCTTGCACAAGGTACCATACCTACACACTGCTCTACAGGCCGCTGTATTGCTGGCTGTCCACTGCTCCACTCGAGTGAAAGCGTTGAATATGGAGAAGAATTTCACACTGTTCACACTCTGTGCTGTGTACACAGGTGACAAAAACAGCCATTGTAATTTACATGTATACTGTTCTCTAAATAATTATGAGAAAATCTAAGTCTAAAAGAATACTCTTTTCTTTTAAACTCAGGTCCCTGGGCCCAGGTTCCACAGTGCTGACACAAGTGTAAGCAGAACTGCAGAACTAGTCAATGTGGTCAATTTTGTAGTAGAAAGCAAGCAGGAGTGTTTACATGTTTAGAAAGCCTGGAGGCACTGGGAGGTGAAAAGGTCATAGGAAGCCACCTGGTGTGTACTGCAACATTCCTCTTGTCAAACTATAAATACTGGGGTAACACTGATTTAAATGAACCCTGTTGTATTGTAATGTCCCTTAACAAAGCACATGGCATTACAAACATCAGATAGGAGCATCTAAATAATAGAGAATCAACACATTATCAATCCACAAATAGAAACTCATCAGAAAAATAAAGCAACTTTTATTAGTAGCACTTCACAGGACAGATTATTATAGTGTACATACAAACACGCAACCTTTTTTCCAAAGTACATTTCTAGTGCAAATTCTCCCATTCTGTGACTTTGTGGCAGTTACAAAAGCGTGATTTCACCGTTTTCTATTAGACTGATGTAAGCCCACATTTCTGAGCATTTTGATTGGAAAAAATAAACAGCAACATGCTCTATCATAGCTTGATTGTTACAGCTAAAGTATTTTTGATGTCAGATTACGGACTTTTAAGATGATTTACATTTGGTCCATAAAAACAATAAGTTACGTAGATATCCTCAGAAATAAAATGCTGGAACATGTAACAGCAAGTTCGTTTTGCCGTGGAGGCATAAAACGCGCTGAGAGTCATAGCAGGCATAAACCCCTCTGGCCGTGATCAGTTGAGAGTCACAGTATCCGAGCTGGGCGATCCAGCTGGGGATGAGGTGTTGGAGGTGCTTGGGCTCTGGCCAGCTACGGAGTCGGAGCCGCGGTTCATGACTGGGACGGTTCCTTCTCTTTCACGTTTTTTCTGTTTCATTCTGCGATTCTGAAACCAGATTTTGACCTGCGTCTCATTCAGTTCGAGGGTGGCGGCCACTTCGACTCTCCGAGCCCTGGTGAGGTACTTATTGAAATGGAACTCCTTTTCCAGCTCTGTGAGCTGTTTCGTGGTGAAGTTGGTGCGAATCATGTTTTGCTGGGCGTGGATTCCATATTCGGCTACCTTGGCTGTAAGAAACAAAAAATAAAGATCAGAATTCAGAGTTCAGAACTCCGCATGAAGGCCTACGTGAGGAGAGGCTACTGAAACAAACAGAAACTGTTACTGACCAGTTTTGGGTGGGTTCCTCTTCACTTTCATCCAGTCGAAAGTTGGTGCTGGGTTGGGGCCCTTCTTGGACTCGTCCGCGTGGGTCAAGCTGGAATATTTGCTGTACGCCCCATAGCTGTGTTGATCTTTCTCTCCATAGGAATATGACGGATACTGATTCACTGCAAGAGCTCCTGGCCTGCAGTTTGCCTCGCCTGATGTTCCGATGTTGGCTCCCGTGTTTACAACTGGGAAGCCAGGGCTCTGCAGATACATAGGGTCTTCTCCTTGGCTGAGCATGCTGTGGTGACCATAGTCCAAGTGCGCACGGCTCTGCTTGCCATAATTGGTCTGTCCCGTTGTAACAAGGTCCAAATTAATGTGATATGGTTGGGACGGTTGATGCGCATAGCCTATGCCTTGTGTTTCATGCAGTGCCGGTGTGAAGGTGCTCCCTCCAACGGGCCGCCCCTCTGCCGTGCAACTATTAGGGCTCGCACAGGCACCCTGCATGTATTCTGGATCAAAGGAAAAGCATCCAACTTTGGCATTTAACGGGTTAGGTCCACGGTTATAAATTGTGTAATCTAAGTAAGAATTCATTTTAAGCGTGGATTCAGAGGAGGCAATAGACGCCAACGTGTTGTCCCGGTGCCCTACAACCTCTGAGCAGTATGTCAAACCTCAAAAGTTTCATCCGGCTACATATCAAGTGAGTGACACGTCACATGACCAGAATGTTCCAATGGCGTGCGACCTACAGCAGCAACTTGGGCGTAGCGAGTGTCCATCAAAGGGCTGGCATTTACATGACAAACACATCAATGGCATCCACCCATCAGTCAGATAAACGCACACGTTAACAGGGCGCGCCTGAAGAGAAGAGTCCTTATTGCAGCAATAAGAACACTTTTACGGTTTTACTGTGTTTTTGGGGGGCGATTTGGCTACACAGCAAGCAATATGTGCTGTATTTTCTTAAGGGTGGTATCCAGATTAGTTTAATGATGTGCTTCATATTCGTTCGTTTAAATTGACTAGGTAAAACGTACAAATATATATATATATATATATATATATATATATATATGCGTGTGTGTGTATATAACTAAAGAGCGGACTCAACGTTACTTCCCATTCGACGTGCAAAAATCTAAAACGCTTCACCGTTGCTTGTTTATGGGGAAGCACAAAAGAAAGCCCACTGGGTGATGATCAGTCTTTCGAGTGACATGATGTTGAAGGATCTTCGAGGAGCTGCAATCTGTGCTCGCCGAGAAGAAATGAAAAATATTTCAGAAAGACAGGCAGGTCAAACGACTTAACTGTACTATTAATTAACTACCAATGCGGTTGGTTGAAGGGAAATACCATTAGTTTTAAACTGTTTTATCATTATTATTATTAGTATTATTATTATTATTATTATAAGTATTATTATTATTAGTATTATTTTCTGTCCCATACTTCACCCGTTAACTCAAGCATGGGCTCAGTCCAAGGTGCGGGCATATTTTTTTAAATAAACAAAAGCATTCTACACTAAACACACAGTGACTAACACTGTTTATATATGCTTGTAAAAATTATTACAGTTTACTTATTTGAGAAGACCTGTTCCTTCACCTATCCAAAACGTTTAAATCTATTAAAAACAAAGTGTCACGTGAGTCGAACGAGCACGAGCTGGAGAAAATCTGTAGTCCTTCTGGTTTTGTATTAGAGATTCAGAGATGTAGTTGTGTTGTTATTGTTCACTAGGAAGGGCAGAAGACCACGATAGGTGATACAGTCCAACATTTTGCTGATTATGAGGAACAATGTGTGGAAAATGACTGAACCTGTGGACTGGGGGCGGGGAGGAGGTCGCAAATGCCCCGCGATTGCCGTTCACATAATTGGAGCAGCCGTGGTCATTCAACACTATACTATCGACATTATTTAGAAATAAAGAACGCTGGTCACCTGCAGGTTCGTGATTCTCTCCATGACACCAAGAATCCAAGTGATTTTGGAAAACGTCACTCATATAATGTGCTGCGCTCTGAGGAACGTGAGCGACCTGGGAATACATGGTAGTCTCATTGGGCGACTTCAGTGGGCGATCACAAACGCTCGTGCAAACGGCAAGTGGTGGGCTTGCACTGGGAGTGGGGGGTTTCCGTTTCAGCTTATAGTCTTTTTTATGCTTCATCCTTCGGTTCTGGAACCAGATCTTGATCTGCCTCTCACTGAGGTTCAGAAGGCTGGCCATCTCGATGCGTCGCGGCCTGCAAAGATAGCGGCTGAAATGAAACTCCTTCTCCAGCTCCACCAGCTGGGCGCTGGTATAAGCAGTGCGAGTCCTTTTAGAGCCACCTGCTGCACAAAAATGAATGAATAAATAAACACATATATAGATAAATAGGCAGACAGTTGTATATATAGATAGATAGATACATAGACAGATAGCTAGCTGGCTAAATCACACTCTCATCTCATTAAATGGTGCTTTAAAGAGCAAGCAGTTTAAACGTTCTTTAAGGAACCAATGTGATGGTTCTTCTACGGCATCGCTGCAGACCGATCTCCCTATCGGCAGCTTTATTTTTGAGTGGACGCGAGTCCGGCAGCATGTTCAAAACTTTTTAAAAGTTTAAAGCTTGCGTAATTGTTGATGCTAATAAGGATATGCCGGTTCATCATGTAGAGTAACTTAAGGTTAAGACAACAAACCGATTTTACCCACCACTACTAGATGTATCGCAGAAGCTGAGACTTTTCTGTTTGGAATTTTTCTTAGACTCTGTCATCCAGGGGAAGACCTGCTTGCCATCAAAAGTGAAACTGAGTTTTAAAGCAGAGTTCGTGCTGCTGCCGTGCAGAGAGGAGCTGTTCGGAGTTGGCGCAGATGGTTGAATGGGTGATGTTGTTAAGCATTGATGAGATTCACTGGGAAAGCTGAGCCGAGTGCAGTCCATGTTGGTCCTCTTAAGGTGACTTGGCATGTCGTTTCCAAGGTATAGTAATGTGCAAACATTCCTATGTTGGTGATTTTCCCGGGGTGCCATGGATAGGGGGACTTGTTTCTTGATACTGTGTCCAAATGCGGTGTCACTCTGATACGAGTCACTGGAGCTGATGTTGTGCGACTTGTTCTGCATTGTCTGGAAGGGTTTCATTAGCTACGTTGGGGCTGTTCGAGCTTCTGCCGAAACACTGGCATGTCAGGTCACGTGAGAGTTTCCTTCCAGAGGCCTCTTGGCAGGCGACCTAAAGGGTCAGAGCAGCGCGCAGTATGAATGAGGAGATATAAATCCATCTGTACAGCTGAAAGAGCACGTGACAAGGAGCGTGCCTTTCATGCAAAACAGATACACACTGAAAATTAAATCTGCGTATCACTCAACACAAAATGTATTACATAAACACAATTTTGGGTTCCAGTTTGCCAAGTTTTACCAGCATTTGGATATATGTTTAATACATTTTATTATGGAAATGATGCACGCATGTAAATAAAGTAAATATTATGTATAGTTTGCAGTCAGAATACCTTAAAACGTGAACCAGTATAAGGGCTGGACGTCTTATTATAGGTGCCAGTAACAGACATGATTAGCATACGCCTATAACAAGGCAGCCCGTCGTTAAGATAGAACTGATTCCTCTCGCCTCAGAATTTGACTCTTGTAAAACCAAGACGGATTTCAGCAGAATTACAACCCCTCACATTGCTAAATGCGCCTGTATATTCTGTCAACAAAACTGAAAATTTTAGAAAATGAAAATTGAAACAAAAAAGGTTTACTTTACAAATCACAAACGAACTTACAAATGAATTGATACTGACAATTGATACTTTTCCAATAAATTCGTTTTCTTCCTACTAAACGCGCCCTATATATGCCAAAAACGAGAAATATGACCATAATTTTAGAAGCTATGCACGGCAGCTCTCAGCTTACTTATTAATTTAAATTATTCAATAAGTATTGCAAATTACTAACTACAAAGGCTGGCAGTAATTTTACTACTGTGAATGAGGTAAATCCTTAAAAACAAACAAAAATGCACAGAAGGAGAGCATTAATTTCCTCAGAAGAAACAGAGAATGGCAGCCGTCTCAAACAAGTGAAAAACATGCACAAAAAATGAACACTTTCATGTAAAGCACTTTCAAAAACTTGACCCCAAATGAGCGATGAAATAAGAGAGATCTGTTCACATAGTCTTAAGTTTGATAAATAATTTTAAATGAATATTCTATATTCGAATGTAGTCTACTTTTTGACTACGATCATGCTAGAACGGTTACAGGATAGGTCCTAATGGGAAAGAGACAAATGGGAAAGAATGCATAGGAAAAGAGACGAGAGAAAGGAAAAGAAGCGACGAGTACGAAGAAAGAACAAAGGCTGCTGAACTCGTGGTGAACTCTAGCTGAAGTAATATGGTGATAAATCACCCGGACATATCCGCCATTCACAAACTGGGCCTATTTCAGCGCGTGGAGCTCCGCTATCTCACAGGGTTGAGCTTTTCGTTTTCAGTCCACAGATCAGCGAGTGTTCAGGGATCTGTTAAATCGGTTGATTTCTTATCTGATTAGAAAGAACACTGTGCACTGCTATTCATACCTTCTTTTTCATTTCTCCATCTCATTCATGGCTAGCATACTACATTTA
Source organism: Alestes dentex (assembly GCA_037576975.1). Classification (NCBI taxonomy): domain Eukaryota; kingdom Metazoa; phylum Chordata; class Actinopteri; order Characiformes; family Alestidae; genus Alestes; species Alestes dentex. The sequence continues at coordinate 32,964,427 of JBBIGA010000106.1, read as the reverse complement.
AACATATGACAAGTAAAATACCACAGATTCAAAGCACTGAAACTGTATACTTTTATCTTGCATGAAGATCTGAAGTAAAGTGGTATTTGGCAGGCGGCCTTTTCCAGAGTATGTTTTTATTAAATGAAACATTCACACATTACTTCGTAATTTGGATTTTCTAATGGTTTGCTAAAACATTAGTCCCGTGACAAACTAAATTTGTTAGATAAAAAAATGAAAGATATTCATGGAAAAAACCCTACATGAATCAGTGGACCCATTAACTTTCTGGAACTCATGAACATGCAGTGTTGTATCTTTACTGCCCTGGATTTCAGCTATTACGTTGTTTCACAAAATGCCTTTACGTTACATGAAGAGTTTAAACTGATACGCGTTTAATTCTCCATCTGCTCAAGTACAGATAGTCTGCTCCTCTATTCGCCTGGGAAAATGGTGAAGACTTCAGTGCTACTTCAGTGAATTAATACAATTTTACATCCCAGTTAAACAAATTAAACACTGCGAACTCTGTGCCTACTCACCAGCAATTTTTTCCGCTGGAGACTTTCTGCAGGAGAATCCAACCCCGGGATTCCAACCCCAAACGCCTGAAGAGGGAAAACCGTGAATTAAAGACATTCACATGAAAATACTAGCGTTGAACATCGTTCTGTTTTTTAGTATTAAACATATTATGTAGAGAACACCCCCTACCAAAAGAACTAATTGTAATTACTGACACACATAGCAGTAATAATCAGAACATAACCTCAAACAGAATTTAAATGAATCATATCTAAAAATCCAAATCAAAGTTGGGGTCGGTGTACAGGGAGAGTATATATTAGAAACCGTGTAGCCTTCAAACTCCACAGCACTGGAACCACGGGCTGAAATACTAGACCGTTACAATGCAAGGAACCGAGAGGAAGGAGACGGCACTGTAAAAGCTGATCGAGGCAAATGATGTTGTGTGTGTGTGTCCGAGTAAGCAATCGATATAAATTGAACTGCGAATCAAACAAAAATTAAGCAAGATCAGGATGTTCTTTTAAAGCACTATTGACGTTCTGGACATTATAACAAAACAGCACAGCGTCTACTTTAACCAACCCAAGCAAGCACTTTTACAGGGAAATGGCATTCTATGCTGTATATTAATGTTTAGTTTAATAATAATCAGCACCTCGCACTTCACTTCAATCCACGGGCTAATGTATTTACAAAAATAATAATAGCCTTTCAAAAGCCTTCTCCCGCATATATTATTAGAAAGAAATGACTGTTACCAATTATGTTATTATATTTAATTTATACTGCCTTTGTTAGGAATTCTTTTTAAATAATACTGATATTACAGTTTAACTGCACCTATTTTTTATGCTGTGCACATGCACCTAATGTAATCCAATATAAAACCACAAGGACTGTGCTGAAAGGCAATTCCCCTCTCTCTTGCACGTATCAGAACAGTCTGTGATCTTCAGCACAGCAAACTTGTCACCATGAAAAAAACGTTCAGTATGGCGTTAAAGTCTTGGACAATCGTCTATCTGCAATTTTCCGTGCCTGGTAGTCTATTGTAATTACTGATAAAGAGGATGAGAGTGTGCCGCAGTCTAGTGATGATTTTTAGATCAATTCCGTATTGGTCCGGGGGCCTTTGATCCCTCAAGTTGATCGCTAGTGTTCCGTTCCCTTGCTCACACATTCTTTGTGGAGAGGAGTTAATATCTAACTAGGACCACTAGCATTAAGCAGTGAGCTACAGGTAGCTTAAGAGCGTTCTTAACGCAGATATTTTGTTGTTGTTGTTTGTGTTTGTTTGTTTGATCAAGTTTAACTGAATACAGATGTGACTATTATGAACACACTTGGGCGGTTGGTAGGTTTAGAGAAGCTGTTGTAGGCCTATAGACATTTCCGATCCATCCACTCGGATCCGATAAGTCATCAGTACTGGCACCTGTTAATTAATTTAACTCCAAATAAAAGTTTACATAAGGCGGCACAGTCCGCTCGAAAGCTTTTCGAGATGCATTGTCGCCATTGGTCACCTTACAGGGCTATCAATCAAACCCCAAAAATAATTCGATTCATCAGTTACCACCACCTCAGATACCACCTCAGATACTCTTGTTAGGCTAGGTGTATTTTTATTTTTTTCAATAAAATGGCTTTACAGAATTTCCCACCCTAACTAAAAAGAAAACGGCTGCCCTGTAACCTCTCTAGTCACGTAACATGATAAGCAGGGAAGGCCCTTTAAATGTCAGGGTCCTTTCTGTCGTACTATGAAACCCAGTGGAAAGATGTGTATTTACCTAATATATCAATTTACCTAAATTTCTCTTTTTCTCTTTTAAAGTCTCTTAAAGAATGAAGACAGTATGACTGCAATGACGCTTCTGTCGACTTTCCTCACAAATGTGGACAAACAGGAACATTATTACATTTCTTAAAGTCACATAAAAGATATATAATCTTGTTATTGAAAAAAAGTAACAGTTAGAAAAGAGAGAATTTTGCGTAGGAGAGCATACAACTACGCATAGTCTAAATGGTTTGGCTGCATGCAAGGGATGTAGGCAAATTATTATTTTTTTATTTATGACAGAGTACCTGGTCTGTTCCATTTTGTTTCTTCCGCTGGTTTCTGAATGTGGTGAAAGTGTGACAAATACTGCATGGTTTTGGTGCTTCCGCCCAACTGCTTCTGTGCTGCATAAAAAAAGAGAGAAGTGGAATGTAAATGGGATTTAGTAAAATCAGCCTCCGGTTTTGCCCACCCTGTTAGAGTCATCAGTTAATGCTGCAACCTTTAATCGAACTATAATTTAATTTGTACAAAAGGGCTGAGGCTATAGGTTAAACCAGTCGACTAAACAACTAGCCGTGACTCTGTGTGAAAGATAAGTGTGGGATAAAGAGTACTGAACCAATACAAAAAGGGAAAGGAAAGTGGATGCTTGTGCAGCAGTCCTGCAGAGGCCCAGTTTATGCGAGTGGATTTTCACAAGAAACTCACGTCCAGTCTGTCATGCTGCCACGTACATTAACCAACAAAAATTGTGGGGACCATGGAGACATTCTTGTACGTTTTCTGGTTTAAAAAACGCTTAAATAAACGATAAATATTGAAATGCATTTAACCTGTATTTGCATTTCGTTTCGATTCAGATGTGTTGTCAATTTACTATCCACAAGACTAAAAGAGACCACAAAACCAGTCTGTCCAGGCCTTGGCTAAAATAATTCAGAATGAAATGGACAAATGCCCAAGAAGAGGTCATCCACATATTTCGTCTTCCAAATCGACGCTGCGTTTACATCAACTACATACCCCCTAAGACACGAATTTGCGAATAAATAAGCTTTCACACAAATTCGGATCTACAGGGTATATATAGATGACAGATATCCCCGGCCATATGACTAATATACAAAAACGGACAATACTGTTCCCATCAAAATGGATCTGCCTCTGTGAACTGACCAAAGGCATGGGCTCCTGTTACAGTGCACATAAATACATATAAGCACATATGGTAAAGAATCATCGTTCCTTTAAAGCAGACTGCCAGACTATTGCTTATGGTGTTGCCTAAAACAGCTGCAAAACGCTTCGGCACAGTATGTATAAAGGATCTCTATATCAGATGACCAGTACCAACGCGTTGTCTTGCTCTTGTCAACAAATAAAGTCCACATATTGACTACATCAGATCGTGTAAAGCAGAAAATAAACAAAGCAAACTTACTTTTTCCTTTCACTGTTTCTCTGTCCAGCACATGCGGTCCATGCGTTTTATTTTCATCCATCTTATCTCTGGCCATTTCTCTGTCCAAATTCTGAATCCGTTTATAAAATGTAAATGAACGTATATACAGGGTGTGATTTCATTTCCTTCTAGACGCACCGTTTCGCGTTCATCGCATCAGGGATACAACCCCGGGTGCATTTGTGATAGCAGAGAACCTTTTGGACGCATTACAATCGATGAGAATGAAAAATTAAAGATAACCCTAAGCGCGACATCATTGATCAACTGCATTAGGCATGCTGCACCGTTCCATTTGTTCAGCACACTGTGCTAAACATCCAAACAAACGCACAAAACACAAGGCAGTTTGTTATTATTACATTATGAAATATGCACACCAGTATCATGTCTATCAGACAGACAGTTTATACAAAAAAATATTTTTATTCTTAATGCATACTGAAAAAATATGCTTTGAAATGTCTTGATTTAAATGTGTTAATAAAGTGCGCTGAATCAACACAATTTTTGCCCTAATAAATGAACAAAACAATTTACGATATGCGTGACTAAAATGTCAGTAACAGTTACTGACATTTTAGTCACGCATATCGTAATTTTTATTTTTTAATTTGTAAGAGAATCAGATGTATAATTACGTGCTTTTATGTATTTAATACAAGCATGGAACCTTATAGGATGACGTTTTCTATATATGCGTTTTTTTTTCACAGATTTTGCCATGAATTCTCTACTCTCTGCTGCAGTGGGCATCTGTGTTGTGACCTGCCATAAAATGAGCATCATACCATTGTTGGGTGACCTCAGGATGAACTCGGAACCCATTCAACATGTCGCGTGGCTCAGGCCAGCTCATTAGCTTAAACACATTTTTAAAGGAAAGATACGATGTAATGAGTATAACTGAATCCAGTCTACAGAAACAAGTCTAATCTGAGTGTAGTGTCCAGAAAGTAGTCCGGCTGCAGTTTGTGGACTTGTAGTGAGCCGAGAAGTTTAGGCATGTTGTTGGGCTTTTTTTTTTTTACAACATTTTATCTGTATCAGAATCCTCCATGTCTGAGAGGCGAAATGTGTCGAGATGGGCGGAAAAGGACGAACGAGATTAGGTGCTCGGAGTAAGGCGGGCTCTGCTGGCCATGAAGCAGCGTTACAGCTAAAACGACCATAAACTCAGTCTGAACCTTTAACACAGCTTGCACTGTGTTTCTTCACTTGATGTGGGTCGTGATGTGTACAGCGTACAGTAAATTATTTATGCACATCAAATATTTATTTTGTTAACAGGTAACAAGTTTTATTTTGCCATGTTTTTTACCCCTCCATCAGATATACGTTGTTTATTAATCTGGGCAATATACATTCAAACAAATCAGAGGCTACAATGACCTCCAGTGTATTTGTAGTGATGTGTATGTATTTAAGGGTTGAGGAGCTCATCCTGGCAGCTTGGCACGGTGCTCGTGGCTGTCTGGGAAGGCACACGTTCAGCACTAGTCTCCTGAACTCGCAGTGATCCCTTCCCAATGAATAATTGATGAGAACAGCGCACAGATTACCTCTATCAATATGCAAAACACATTATAGTAGCACAATGAGACTTTAATAGTCATGAATCGTGGAAACGAGCGTTGCAAGATTTTGCCACAACTACAGCATGTTTTCTACCTTTCAGCTTCATCAGCGTTTGCAAAAATATAGATACAAAACGTCAGATTCATCCCCTTAAAAAAAAACAAAGTTGTAAGATAGAGCAAAGTTTTAACAAAACCAAGGTTCTCGGTGTTCTCTTATTAGTTCTGTTTAGCTCAATAAAATGTAAACGTTAAATTCGATTTATCTCAGCAGACAACTTAACAGTTAGATATGACAAAAGATGCAACTTTTAAACTGGTATTCAAATTCACGAGCGTATGGAGAGCTGTATTATGAGAGAAATATAAGAGAAAAATATCGGCAAGAATACACCAGGAACAAAATATTCAAGCACTCCACAACGCATAAACACAATCGGAGGGCAACTCTGTTTCAATGTTAAGACGGAGAACCCTAAAAATATGCAGGCCTAAGCGCTACTACCCTATACATTGCAAAGTGCGATCTGTCAGAAAATGTAAATTAATGAAATGCACGTACAGACAAAAGGATAACTTACTCTGAGTTGTCAGTTGTCTGTTTTGCCGAAAGCCAGCAGAAAAAATAACAGTGACCAGCCATGTCAGTGTGGGATATTATGACTGCCCAAGGTGGCTGGACTACAAGAGCACACCACACGCCGTCCACAACCTTTAGAATCCCGCTGAAGCAGTCAAACCGTCACATTCATTCAAGAATGTGAATTATGTCGCACATTGTCAACCCCCAAAACCATAAAACTAACTTTATGGACCTCACGTGACTTTTTTGAGAGCTACAGAGAACTACAAGGATAGGTTTTAGACTGGACCTCACGAGGAAATCATAGAGGCGAGTCGAGCATGATATTTCTGATGTAAGATCATTGAATACATTTTTAGAAATATTGTTCCTAAGAGTCGCAGTTCCTCTGACTTGACCCTTACGAGGTAAGTAAATAGGTTCAGTAATTTTAGATGTAAATGCAGTAGAAAGCGGCATTTCTTCATGTTAAAGTTTGACATCCCTTTTTGATAATAAAACGGGCGTATGATACCACAGCACACTTTCAGACGAAATGAACTGGAAATAGAACGAAATAATGCAACTAAATGGCCCTATATGTCAATGTTAGGACATGGCATTAAACAGGAATGTTTGTGCATTTAGGTTTGTGTTCCTCAGGCCTACCCGCGACTGCGACGAAAAAGCTGAGTAAAAACATTAACAAGATGTGTAGATTAAGGGAGAGAGGCGGCTGTAAACTTGACCCATTTGCTTCAGGCCCTACAGGTCTGAAGCGCAAGCAGACACTCAAACACCATAAGAATGGATGACATTTTATTTTATTTTTTCATTTATTTTCAAAATAATGATAACCAACCATTTTTTGTTCAGTTGAGACACAAATAGAAAAAAAGTCAGCTGACAAAATATCCAGCATATCAATGTTAAAACATTTTTTCCTCGGCTTTTTAAACACGGAACACACCACTTGACATTGTACAAATAAAACATTGGTCACAACTTGACATCAAACATAGCTCAGCCTTCATTTATCAATTCACGAGCCCCGAAATGTTTAAATGCAACATAAAGTACACAAACGTAGAATAAGTGCGAATAACGAGTTCCCTTTTTAAATTGCATTGTGTCTATCCTATGCAAAAAAAATGAGTAAAGACGGCACAAGCATAAATGTCCTGCAAAAAATGAAAAACGGTATACACTGACGTTTCTATACAAGTTCATAAGAGTACAACAAAGTTTTTGACTATGACCTCTGATATAGGTAGTGCGCGTTGTTACTATACAGTATTCCTGTTATAAGTCTGGAGTTACACACAAAGAGTTTACATGGAACATGCTTTCTTCCACGAAAGTATAAACTTGATACGTAGCATTTACATTTATTTTACGGCAGCTGCAACCAGGCTACCAGTAGCCTATAGCCTATGGGATAACAATATTCAACGGTTGACAAACTTCGTGTTTACACCAGTTACACAGAGAACTCGGATGCCTGATAATACCAAGCAGAGAAAAAGGTGCAGTGCTATAACAGTAGTCGAATACTCTCAACTATGGATGAATAAGGTCAGTTTTGGAAAGCGCTCCCTGCCGTAGCCAGGCTCATGCTTTTTAATTTATTGTCCTTTTTCCATTTCATCCTCCGATTCTGGAACCAAATTTTAATCTGCCTCTCCGTGAGGCACAGTGCGTGGGCTATCTCTATCCTCCTCCTCCGTGTCAGATACCTATTGAAATGGAACTCTTTCTCGAGCTCTAGCGTCTGGTAGCGAGTGTAGGCAGTTCGAGCTCGTTTCCCATCAGGTCCAGTCATATCTATGGCATAGACAAGGTGGAGAGAAAAATGAGTACACACTGTGAAGTTTTAATAAGAACTGGGTTGCTAAAACTCATGTCTACTCCTGCTTTCAGGAAATCATTGAACTTCACAAAGAATTTCTACATCTCACCTCCTGACAAGTTTACTAAGCTATATGTTACCACATGTGGCCTTTTTGATCTCTTTGTTTCTGAATTGTAAATCTTGTTTTTTTAACGCTCTCCACATAAATGTATTCGTTGTAAAGGTAAATGACAAAAAACAAACAAAAAATCAGTTCTTTCTCTGCTGCATCAGATTGTTTATCCACGTAATTTCGCATCAGCGATTTTATTGAGAATTTTATGGCGCTCGTTTTATGACTCTTCGATTGGAGAGCGGATTTATTCGAAACCATTTGAGCCGCGCGTAAATCAAAACACCAGAAATATTTACTACCGTGACTGATGTGGAGTTTCCTCATCCACGGGAAGATCTGTGGCGATTGCCCGTCGCTGGGCGCTGTGGTCGAGGTGGCCACTGTGTCTTGTTTCTGCGCCCGCGGGTTCGCGTTGCTCGCCTGCGCGCCATCCTCGGGCTCGGAGACCACGTTCGCCTCGTCCGTTTCCACGAAGTGCGTACTGCTTGTACTGCTGGTGAGGCTGCCGCCACCGCCGCCGCCGGAGAGCCTGCCGCCGCCACCGGCTGTGCTTTGCTCGGAGGAAGGAGAGGAGCCTTTGAGGCTCAGACTCTCGTTGTTGGGGCAGGGCAGCGGCTCTGGAGATGCCAGCGAACAGCTTGTCTGCCTGTACCGGGCATCCGCGCCGGGGCTCTGGAAAGCGCGGCCGCTCTCTCCAACGCCACCGAAATGGGCGTTGTTGTTCGAGCGGTTCACACTCAGGTCTATTCCATTATACGTGTACCCGAAAGAGCCGGGGTGCATGCTCGTGGAGTCCCTGTAAGAGCCGTTCATAGCGCCGTTAGTCCCATAATTTAGTAACTGATAGTCGGACCCATTTGGATAGCGCCCTGAGAAGGAGTTTAGAAAATAAGAGCTCATTTGGAGATTTCTAAAAAGGTTTCTTGATGAGCAGGTCTCGGTCGTTAAAATCCCGCGCAGCACAATTTATGATGGAAAAATGAATTATAGCAATGCACTGTACTTCGTTTTTGCCATGTATGCGGCCAAATATGGGAGCGCGTTAGGGCGTCACGTGCCTTTGTTGACCAGTCGTAAATTCTCTCTGATGACTTCAAGAGGTAATTCATGCTCCGTGCTTACAAATGATGACGAAATGATGATCGTTAGATTCAACTCAGCGGTGCCTCCCCGTTGCGCGCCGCATCCCATGTTAGCAGAGGGCGTCACCTACTGGGAGAAGTGCAAAATGCCCAAAACACCTGCACAAGTTCTGTGCAAATCTCAGCCTTGCACTCATTTAGTACTTTGTGTAATCACGCAAAACTGTTTTAGTATATTTAGTTAGGTTGTAATAAACGGAACACAAAGCGAACATTAATGTACCAAAGCATTATATATGCAGGCCTAATGTCCCTTGTGTAATTTCTGGACGTCCAAGTGTCATTATTTATCAATTTATTTACTTTATTTGTTATTGTTTGAAACAGGGAAGTAAAAGAGGTAGCATACAAACTGGTTTTCTCATGTATTTCCTGCTGTCCATGGACTAATAATTCCCAATGTGGACATGACACTGATTTAAAAACAGATTTTCAGATGTCAGTCTGCATAGAGAACATATACCTGTTTTGCGCTGCAGATTATTGTAAGTTACGCCATTCGATATCAAGTCTGATAAGTTTGTTTTAATGACACCTAAAATTATGGGTTTCTTATACACATATCTTTCTACCATTTACAGTATCACTGGGCATGAAACTCACACAGGCAATCAGGTAAACCTGGTTAAACATTTATTTTATTGACAAAAAATGGCATTGCTGACAAAGTTCACTAACGCACTGTTCTTAGTGCAACCACATACACAAACGTGACGAACAAAATAAATAGAGCATGAGAGCATTTCAAAACACCAACTTCACATATGTCCATCCTTAGCCTCCACTCCTACTTCGGCCGTAGCAAAAGCTAAAGGGTGAAAAACAACGGACCTGGAAATGTAGTCATTCGTTTTCTGCCGGGTAGTAAATGGGCCCAAATGGCAGAAAAATACACAATGGCGTTCAAACTGTTCCGTTTTCTGTCCCCATCACTACCCTTAGTGAGAATGACAAAGATGCCTGTTTTTTAAAACCACAGAGCCGACAGAAGGTCTCTGTTTGTAGCTTTCGCATTTTAGCGAAGTCTTAAACAGGTAGCTGCTTTCTGTTGGGTAAATCTGTACATCTACATGGAAATACTACAGGCTACACACTGGGGTAAAAATGTTGGACACGCTTTTTATTTGGCACAGTGCATATCGCAATGCGTTTATCCCGCCTTGCCACCATCCTCTTCCTCGTTGGCCTTTGCAGAGTTCATCACTTTGTTCTCCTTCTTCCACTTCATGCGGCGGTTCTGAAACCAGATCTTTATCTGTCGCTCAGTCAGACACAGCGCGTGGGAGATCTCGATTCTGCGTCGTCTGGTCAAATATCTATTGAAATGAAACTCCTTCTCTAGCTCGAGAGTCTGAAAGCGTGTGTAAGTCTGACGACCCCTGCGGCCAGTGTTTCCAGGGACGCCTGTCAGAAAGAAAAAAGGAAGACAGGTTTAGAGAGATACATCAGTCACGTGAAATATACATTATTATTATTATTATTATTATTATTATTATGCGCTTTACTGATTTTTGTTGACATCAAAACCCAATAACACAGATTCCACTGACTAAAAAAGTAATTACATGGATAGAAAAAAATAATCTTAAATAAGCTCTAGGCTATAGGCTACGACTTTCACTCTTCCTGATTAGTTTTAAGTACACTCTCCAGGGTAGTTGTAACTGCACATGCTAAAAATGTCATAACAAATGATCCAAAATAGCATCTCTAAACGCAGACAGATAACTTGCCCTTAAACGAGAAACGCTAGATCTTGTTGATCAAGTATTTGGGCTTAGAATTCAACATTGCACTGCGTATGAAACTGCAGCACATGGTTGAGGATCTAGAGAAAACTTACCGTTACATGAGTTCATCCTCTGCATCCATGGGTAGACCGGGGCGCAGGGTTTGTCTTCGCTGTAGGAGTATCTGTCTGAGCTCTGCTCCGTGCAGTCCGTCTTGCACTGCTCCTGGTTCAGCACCAGCGAGTCCTCCAGCCCTCCGAGAGCACACGCGCGTTCAGCGGTGTAGTCGCACGCGCCCGCTCCATTCCTCCCGAACACACCAGCAGCCTGCTGGTAGTACGAGGGCGTGTACACCTTCTCCTGAACATTGGTGGCTCCGAACGCGGGGCTCGGGTAGTGCCTTAAAGAGTCCGTATATCCTGAGGAATATAACGGGATCTGACCCAAAAAAGACTCCTGTCCCCCGGGCAGAGACACAGGAAAAGTTGAGTTGACGAAGTAGGAACTCATTGGGTGGCCACGGTTCTTGTCCGAGGGTTTATGATTTGTTGTGTTTTATAGTCCAAGTGTGCTTTGCCATTACTTTATGTGTGGTTTGCTTTTAGCCGGAGGGGGGGTGGCGAGGTGCCAATGTGAGCGCGCAGGGAAACGCACCAGCTGATCAGTATCTGGCCAATCGTGAGCATCTCCGGAGCGAGAGCGTTTAGGGAGGGGGTACTTTTGTTGCACGGGATGGAATCCCCATATGAACGCCTCAGATTTAAGAGTTTCTTATCGCCTTATTATTAATACAGGAAAAAAATTAAGATTACGCAAACAAATGTCAATTTTACGAGGCTGAAACTCGGCTTATATCGTGGGCTCAGTTCTCCTATAATTTCAAATAAGATCTCTAAAAAAGTTTGCAATATATATATATATATATATATATATATATGTATATATATATATATGTGTGTGTGTGTGTGTGTGTGTGTGT
>JBBIGA010000106.1:32920140-32952105 GCA_037576975.1 Alestes dentex | reverse complement strand
TATATATATATACATATATATGTGTGTGTGTGTGTGTGTGTGTGTGTGTGTGTGTGTGTGTGTGTGTGCATGTTTTTCGATTCCGCTGAAGTATAACCCCAGAATAAAGAATGTGAAAAGCGAAGTTGATTTGCAACGTCACGCGGTGCACAGACACTAGTCCTCAAGACATTTATTTACTGTCAACAGACATTTACTCAACAGCTTTCAGGTTTACATTAGCTAGAAAAGATAGAACATTAAATTTTTGTATTAGCAAATAGAATACATGTACATATGTGATCATGACTATGTAAAGATGAACTATATAAACCAGCTTTTAGAAAAATAAGTGGTTCAATTCAAATTCAAAGTCTCTTGCGAAAATATGCTAAATGTAGGCCTAAATAAAACTGCCTGCATGTTATCCGCTTTAAGTCGTTTCAACTGTGCGCAGTATTGATCTAAAAGATTTGAATTTTTTAGGTCCAGATGAATTATCTTCAGGCAGACTGGTACACTCAACAGGAACAGCTCTGAGCACTGTCATTGGAATTCGATAGCGTAATCTACTTAACGATCATTAAGAAAACTTCATTACCCAAGTTGAACCTGTTGTTTACCTTAAAATTTTCTTTCAAGCAAATATTTCTTTTAGTGTGTTTGACAAATTTTCCAAAAGTTTAACAAGCGACGAAAATATTGTAAGAAGCTCTTCAGGCTCGGTCTCCTGTAACCTCCTTGAGGTCGGATGGGTGCATCTTCACTTTTTTTCAACGCTTTATGTCAATTTCAGAAACTAAAAATATTAATTGCTTGGTGAATACTGTTCAGATAAATGTCTAGGTCTACAACTAATTTTATTAACAGCCTACTATCTGGCTTGCAACGTACCCTTTTTTTTCTAAAATGTAGGCTCTTTCTTTTTAGTGTAAGTTCTTTAATGAAGGCTCAACCAACCGCTGCTGTGCAAAATACTTTTTGAATGAATATAAGTGCGTATTGGTTTAACAGACACATTGAGATACAGGCTTCCCAATGCCAAATATAACATTATACACCGCAGGTGTGTTTTCCTGGAACCTGGACAATCAAAGCAAGAAAGCACTGTGTAAGGTCGGCTAAGTGAGAAAGAAGGAAAATACAGATGTCCCGAAATCAGTCTAAATGCCACCACCTATAGCTGTGATGGATAAAGAACTGTGCGCATGGAGGAGATACTTGCTGTAGTTAATACAATTTGTCCTACATTTTGGGGCCCCAAAGTCAGACAACATGAAATCATTGAAGCTTAATAGTTTTCCTTCTGCGTTGTAGACTATTGTCTCACTTCCTGTATCAGCAGAGCTTACTGGCATGTGGATCTACATGGCTATTAATTCATGCACAATAAAAGAAAGCAGTCAGAAAAGGACGTTTCTTTAAACTATTCGGATACAGCCAAAACCTACCTATTTATATGGAGTGTCGTTAGAGGCATGGTTTCTTCGTCACTAGATGGCATCCCGGAGCAAAAAACACACTGCGCCATTTCAGGATTAACAGCGCATATTTGTTGTTTGTGTTAAACCACAGTTTAAACTAAAAAAAACAGCAAGAAATTCAGATCCTTTAAGGCTTTAAAATTCAGAAGCGACCGGTTATTCAGGCCTTCAGTGTAATACAATTAAAAAGGTCAATGAATTATGTGATTTAATAATGATGGTACCTTAATGGCAGTTTTGACTGACATTATAACAGACGTTCCTCAAAACGAAACAAAACAAAACAATAACAATATTAATTTCACTTCTGAAACACTGACATAAACTCAGGCATAGGGGCCACCACTACAGCTACGGTTCGAACAATGATCATTAAAAATCATCACTTAAAAGCAACTATGATAATTCGATTGTGAATTTAAAGTAAACATCGTTACAAATGCACAAACAAGCAAACAGCCCGATGAAAATGTAGCTAAAACATCAATCACTACGTAGCAGACATCATCGTTCATCAAGTCAGACTTTTCAGCATACCCTCAACCACTCGCATTAAACGAATAAAGGAATATTCACTTCCAGAAAGCGTTTCTTGGAGAAGTATTTCAAGAATTATTTCCAAAATTGCTATGTTATGCAGCATACTGACCTGTTACTTTAGACTTTTAAGTGTAGCGACCTGGCCACAGATCACAGCAAGAACCCGACAAGGTCTTCTCACGAGAAAATATACCTACATATTGTCAGTGCACAACGACCATCACTTTAGCTTCTGTATTTGAGCTCTGATCAATCTCTCTGCAATACACGCCTCGAAACATCAGCATTCAAATGTGCTGTGAGCATTTGGGGTGATCCAAAATTGCCCTCGGGCCCAGTCTTTAAAGAATACGGTAAGGTGACTGCAGTCTTTCTTTGGTTAGCCGTCCAGTATGACAATGACTTACATCACTCATGCCTGGCAAAGATAGCAGGCCTAAAATTCTCGTGGGTTACATAAAACACACATGCACTGGTTACATAAAACACACATGCACTGGTTAGCATCATAAGGAGCACTGTGGGTCCTACCTTTTCCGCTCATCAACAACTCGTAGGACTTTTTAAATGAATCAAGCGATTTCTTCGATCCTTGAAGTTCTCCTGTAGAAACGAGGGATCCAAAACGGTCGCCAAAACGCCAATGAAACGAAAAAAATCAAGCTCAGCGACAGCGAGTGTTGATCAATTCACTCTTCTCCTAGAGGGAATCCATTATCGCTGTCAGGGCTCCAGCCATCTTTAAACACAGTTCGACCAGTTAAGTTTAGTGAGGATTTCTGATACAAAGCCGCACATTAAGAAGGAAGGAAAGCGTAAAGAGGAGGTGTTACTGACTGCGCCCTGACCAAAAGAATGCTGCATTATAACCACTTGGGAAATCATAAAAAGTTCATGTTCGCAGGGAGCTGCTCACGTGACCGCGCCCGGCCAATCGTAGGCCGGAGCCACACATAAACTTCTATCAGAAAGTTGTAAATTTTCATAAACAACTGGGAGTTTATTGCTCTCTCCAGCAGTAGCCTGCTAGCCGCCATCTTTTTTCGTTAAAAAAGGAAAGATTCAAGATACTGAATTTATCTACAACATTTGTTTCTATTCTCTCTTTCTCTTCATAATGTTCTGCAATGTGTTACATGCAAGAATGTGTGGAGATGGAGCCACACAGAAGTCTGGACGTTATACACACACACACACACACACACACACACACACACACACATATATATATATATATATAATTTGACCACTTGCATAGGTTGTTATGAAGAGGTAAAGAGTAAAACGAGCTTTTTAATTCTAAAAAAAAATTTTAGAATAAAACGAGTGTTTAAGAAAGAAGTAAGCGATAGTTTATCTTCTTTTGCCGGGTGAGCAGATCAGCATACAGGAGGAGCAGACAAATGGACAGCAAAAAGACCTTTTACAGCACTAAACATGCTTGGCGGAAACAATGACTTCCTGTAAGAATAAACACTTATTTCCGACATTTATTGGGGCAATAAAACCGAATAACCCAAAAACGACCCAGTGCCTCAGAGCCTTTCAGCGTCCTTTCCACCAAAAATGCACAGCAGCCTAAATACTCAAAAACAAGACACAAAGACTGGTACCACGCTTTAAAAAGTTTTTTTCTCTAAATATTGAACTTGGATACTAATAACGTTGTTTCATGGACAACTGCAGCGTTTGTAAATGCATATGTTCTTGGACAGCAGGCTTACACTCAAGCCGTCTTCCATTTCACACAGGGACAGTTTTAAGAAGTGGCACATATTGGTCTAAATGTTTACCTGACTCCTCTCCAAATCCCACATGGATGGACCTAAACACAAATGCAGGTTTTATGCATAGTTGCATGAAATGCTTTAGAGAAGTGTAGGCAGTGTGATGTCCTTTTAATTTTTGTCTGCATTCGAATCGCCTTGTTCACGTTATTTGCGGTCCACTCTTCCATTCATATATGATCACAAGTATGCAAGCAATAACAACGATAATAATAGTAATAGTACTGGTACTACTACTATCACTGCTACTACTGGTACTACTACTACTACCACTACTACTACTACTAATAATAATAATAATAAATAATAATAATGATAATAATAATAATAACAACAACAATAATAATAAAATAATATTAATAAAAAGAATAATAAAATAATACTGACGACAACAACAACAAACAACAACAATAATAATAATTATTGTTGTTATTATTATTGTTGTTGTTGTTGTTATTCCTAGTAGTCGTGGTAGTAGTAGCAGTAGTAGTAGTAGTTGCAGTAGTATTATACAGATAACTTCGAACTGAATTTAATTAGGTGAACAGTTCTGCGAGGCCATGCAAATAACCATTCAAAAAGTTTTAGTGAAAGCGTCACAGTTTTAACACCACTCCATACTTTACTCATACAACTGTGTTCTAGAGAAAAGCAGAGTAATAAGCTAGATGTGTGTGTGTGTGTGTGTGTGTGTGTGTGTGTGTGTGTGTGTGTGTGTGAGTGTGTGAAATTTGTCTTTTTTGGCACTTGTTGCAAATGTTGATTTTGTTGGCAGAGTCTCTCAGATACTTTTACTGATCATTTTAGACTGATAGACGAATAGGTGGTAATATTTAAAAGAAGGTCGTCAAGATTTCGTGGTTGTATGTGTTAAAATAAAGGGTCGTATGTCTGTATGAAAGTATATGCGGCAGCCGAGGCACTGGTTAGGGAGGCTTATTATCTGTGTAATTATACAGGGCGTGTCCACATGAAAGATACAGTTACACCTTCAAACTCTGGTGTTTCATGGTTCGAGTGGTTTATTATCGTGCACATTTGAGCGAGATTAATCCATCTACGTTTATATGCAGGCTGGACGAGGCCTACGGACACATCAAAACTAAAACGGCGAGTGAGCCTTCCAAACAGCTGAACATTAAACAGAAAATAACTTATTTTGTTTTAATTCGTCCAGAGGCAGCAAGAAGATACCCACATACCCCTTTGCTCTCTCCCCTCGAACATGTGGCTTAAAATCCGTTTGTTAATTCCTTTCATTTATTTATTCACTTTTTCGCTCTTACCATATTTAAGCGTGAACTATGTATCGATATTCAGTAATTGTAAGCTCTAACTCAAACTTTGTCTGATTAACTGTAAGATTTTTAAAAAATCTCGACATAGATTATCCGTCCAAGAATCCAGTATTTATCACAACACATCAAAAAAGTTTTATTTGTCACATAACTCCAAAAAAGTAAAAGCCTCTATTTGTCACATAATTACATCTAACCTTATCTGCTCGTGTAATGTCTTCTTATTAAACATACAAGATAAACATACATAGAAAACGTGAATATTCATTAATAATACATTATCATATTAACTAATGTATGAGTGTCATACCTTTTATGTATTTGTTGTTTGTGTGGTTAAAATAAAACAGCAGTGTTAAAATATTCACTTCATGCTAAACCTCGCATCCTTTATTTAAAACACGTGTCGTTTATATATGTCGGTAAAATTAACGAAATTTTACGAGAAACTGGATCAATCAGAGCAAATAGGAACTTGACAGAACTGGTGCCCACTCTGCTTCAAAGCCTAAAACATAAACCTAATGTTCATTCTAACACTTGCATCCTCCTCTCGCAGCTAGTCCCTGATGGCTCAGGTTATTAAAAAAGAGTACAGTGTGGATCTGGGAGTAGCTCGGAAAGAAATACTGGGTCAATTAAAAACTCATCTACTCGGCTCTCTACTTGTCATGAAGCAGAATTGTATTTTCCTATCAGAAGAACATCCCTCAGCCATTTTCTCATCATCAAAACTCACCCTGTTTTTCCCCATCAGAAGTTCCAAATGTGTAAAAGCCTCTGTTCGAAAAATCCCAGTTGTTTCTCACGGACAAATCTCAGGAGATCAGCTAAAATGTACTCCATGATGGGCTCCCTGTCTGACACTGTACTAAGTGAATAAAACTGTGGTAGTGTAAGGTTTGGTGCCCTTTCCTGTGAGGACAAACCCCCTCCTTACAACCGGAAAAAGAGCTGGCAGTAGGAAGGAAGAGAGCAAAGAAAAACAATCAACACAAAAGGGATCTTTATTGTACCCTTTTCGCACACACTTCTAACTAGAGACAATAAAAAAGACAATTAGACAGCAATCAAGTGCTCCCCTATATATATCCAGCAGGGTGGAGGACTGAAGCGTCGCTACAGGGATGAGTGGAGTCCTACTGAGTGGAGTTACTCATGAAAAGTTAATTTCACAAACAACATTTTCTAGTAAACACCGCCCTCGTCAAGACAGGTATTCTGCATTCCATTCCTGGATCATTTCCCTGTTTTCACACACCTACAAAAACCCACTAGAGTGTCCATTTTGCCGTTTACTGTAAAGAATATCTAAATACACACAGGCGTACTGTAGATTATCACTGCCATGTTTTCAGTCTGTCTTTGTAATACAGAATTAATAACAACAACAACAACAACAATAATAATAATAATAATAATAATAATAATAATAATAATAATAATAATTAACACGAAAAAGATCATAACAGCACTTAGAAAATGATAATAATAATACTTGTAATTCCTCAAAAGAAATACAAATACGTTTTAATCAGTGCCATTTCGGGATGATGACGTGCATCTTTTCACCTGACCACAAAGTGGACATCAGGACATACCGGCAGGTTGATATGTAATATAGGATACAAGTGTATTTTCTGTTTCATTTCACTCGCTCTGTTTCCTCAGATTAGACGCACTTCGAGGTTCTTAAAACGGCCCGTATCCTGGCATACTGAGCATTCCTTGCTTTTTTTTTTTACATCGAAGAGTTTAATGTAGCATGCAGATTTTATTTTAGTTTTAAAATAAACCAAATTTAGTCTACAGCATCTCAGACCGGCCTATTCAGTGGTGAAGTTATAAGGAGTGTTTCAGCGACACTCCTTTTGAATGAGGCTCAGTACAGGGCAGGTCATCTGAACAGAAGTAACTAATACATAAAAGATGCTAATCTATAGTCTTATAGGCACTGCCTACGACTAAGGAATCAAGAAAATAATTAATAAATTAGGGCTCATTTTGGTACGCAAAAATTTATGCACATTAGATCTGCTCCTAAAAGATAAAATATAAGACAAACGCACGGGTCCTTTAAAGTGCCCCTTGTTCACCTGATGAGAAAGCCCTGAATCCACGAGTAGCTCAAGTACATAAACCACATTGTAATATATTATACACAACGCGAAAACACTAGCTGACAGTGTGTTATTTGTTCTTGTATGTATTGACCTATAAATGCAATTTCATTGATGACCAGCAAGACGCTGTCATTCTTAACGAAGTGCATCAACCACGCTGTTTCATCTTCGTCTCTAATGTGAACATAGAGTGTTTCAGTCTGCTCCAGCAAAATCGAAGTCTTTTTTTTTTTTCAAAGAATTGATTCGCCCTCGGCCGCCGTGCGCGTCCCTGTGTCCACTGCGCGCTCCCGCCGCTGCCTCTCGATCTCCTCTTGCTCTTCTCTGCTGCTGGGGAACTTGTCTCTGTTGTTCTCCTTCTTCCACTTCATTCTCCTGTTCTGGAACCAGATCTTCACCTGCCGCTCCGTAAGCACGAGCGCGCGCGCCACCTCCGCGCGCCTCCTGCGGCTCAGGTACGGCCGGTACAGAAACTCCTTCTCCAGTTCCAGAGTCTGGAAGCGGCTGTAGGTCTGCCTGCCCCGCCTCCGCCCTCCACCTGAAGGGCAAAACAGAGGATCATGGGGAACAGAGGACAAGAAGATGGCAGTATCGAGCTCAGCCAGGAACCCTTTCTGGAAGTTTTGGGAACCCAGCAGAGACCCGACCCCCACCTACCTCAGTCAAAAGATGTATTTAGAATTATTAATTACATTGTAGTTTCATTTACTTTAATTTTGATTTTCATTTTTAATAAAGATTCACTAAAGCTGAGGTAAACGCATGAATGGGTTATATAGAATCGTTAATGCCTTAAACAATTACATCTGACACCCTCCGATTTATTATTCAGTGAATAAAACATGCACAAATAAAATTAAAAATATTGAAATAGGACTAAGATATATAAGTGTGGAATAGAAGCGTGGACGAGGTTGTTTAGAGGGTTAAATAACGAAACTGACTGCAATAAATAATTAAGTAAATAAATACATTTGTGGCGATGCAATGAGTGACACTAGCAATAAACAAAATGTACAAATGAACAACAAGAATAAGAGTAAGGATAAAAATAAAAATAAGAATAAGAATAATGCGACTGAAAGCATCTTATGGCAAAACATGGGTGATCCATACATCCATATATATCATATAATCTGACACTTTGCAACATCATCCAGCCAACTTTAAAAATAAATGTCTGAATGTGTTTTAGGGGTGGGTTTTTAAAAGTAGAGTGGACGTGTTCTCTCATCTCCACAATAAAATCATCAGTTCAGCGTGTAAAAAATGATTGAAGATCAGAAGTAAAAGTAGCTGATAGAACTGCAGTGGAACATCTTAAAATATTCAGCGTCGATCAGCATCCGAACAGGAGTTTGTTAAGCGCTTTTCTTATTATTCTGGGATCATTTAGCCTATACAATTAAATGCCAAAGCTAAAGTATAAGAGGTGTGATCCAGTAAAAGTCTGGTACAGAACCAGCGCAACAGAAGAACTGAATAAAATGAAACAAACTAAATTAATTAGGAATCAACCCTGAACGACAAAAGTGAAACCAAATTAATAAAGTGATTTTTCCTTTTTTCCCTCAAATGTTCTGGAATTTGTTGTCACCATTTGAAAATTCCAAGAAAAATACAAGCTAGCCCACTTCCGGTCATAACGCCTAATTCGAATGCCATAAAACGTAACTGGGGTTATTAAGCACGTCTACAACCTTTTGAAGTGTCTCCTAAAAAGTAGACGATGGATTATTTCTCAGACAGCGTTTGAGCTGGGGGGTTTGGAGCAGGAGTACAGCTGAGCTGTAGCATCATCCTTAGAAAAACCTTACGAAAGTAAAACTTCGTCCAGATTTCTTTGAGGAGCTTCATGGGACTGAACAAATGGAAATACTGGATGACTCTGTTTATAACGCCCATTTCTCGCGTCGTAAAATGTAATTGAGGGCAATAGACAGGCTCTAAGTGTCTTGCAAACAACATGACCAGAATGCAGTATCTCAGCTGGGGGTTGGAGGGGTGGGTCTATGATTGAAAATAGTTAGAAACAGTACAAATCCGTCCGAGCTGCTCATCGATTGTGACACAGCCGTGTTTTCGTAGCGTTCCCATTCTCATCTGTCAGAAAATGTAAATGAGGGTATGAAGCGAGTCTGAGGTCTCTCCAAGTCTTCTGGAGATCCTGAATCTCACCTTGGGGGCGCATCCAGGGGTACAGCTGGGCTGGACATGCTGCTGCGCTCTCCAGGCCATCACCCAAGCAGCCCGCTTTCAATCCGCAGTCCATGAGATGCTGGTGTAAATCTGGGTCCTGTAGGGGATAAAGGTTCTGGCCGTGAGGGCCGTTTTGGCCCCGGGGTTCCCCGGTGGGCTCTGCGTACAGCCCCGCGCTCTGAGGGTAGGAGGCGTGCGCGGGAGTGAAGGGCGGGTGAGGGTAGAGGTCCTGCAGCTGAGAGGCGTGTGGGGCGGCGGATCCGTGGCCGTGTCCGTACAGCGCGGCCGGCCGGCCGCCAAATTCACCAGAGAAACCGGGACACTCGTAATGACCGGACTGGAAAGACTCACTGCCTTTGAACTTGAGGAGAGGGTTGACGAAATAGGAGCTCATGCTTGTTTTAGTGCTTGGTTTCCCTTTTCGATCAACTTTTTTTTCTGAGCCGGCTGAAATTTACGAGAGCAGAGCTGAGCCCCCCCACCCCACCCACCCCCACTTACATCCACGTCCACATCCACCCACCGCTGTAAGTCATGCGCTCCGGACTACAGCCGACTGAATGAATGAGTTCGCTCGTAGTTCACAACGTCGTAAACATCCATGTCTGCTCGCTCCTCAACAGCAAGTCTGTACCGCGATTATTGGTGAGGAAGGGTCTCCAGGGTCTCTTCCGGGGGGGGCAAGGTATGTTCTCTGATGGGCAAACACTGTGCCTGTGATGGGAAGAGCCAGACAGACAGGAGAGGAGAGGAGAGAAAAAAGAAAAGAGCGGGGTGGTCGTGTCTGGATGGGGGGAGGAGTGGGGGAGGGCTGCTGTTGTTGTTGGTAAATTGTTTCAGGTTTTCAGCCTGCAGAGCCCTCACGCATATGTTGACATATATAATAAATCGTAGGTGTGTTCAGCAGTGAGTTCCCAACTGCCAAACCTAACGTGAGTTTAAAGCCCAACTCTGCACTGAAGGGACGTTTACTGGTGGCATTTCACTCCAGTCCAAATCTGACCTTCATCCTCAGCCAAAAGCTTCAATACAGAGAAACAAATCTAAGATGTTATTATAATGACGGTGACAGGACCCAGGGTTTCACATTTACAGTGCGTTTCTTTACTCTTCAAAATGTCCAGTAAATTTACACATGGGTTTTGTATTAACACTGATAGTGGTTAAATAACTTTTAATTACAGTTATTTGGGGGCTGTTTTTAACCTTACCTGCATGAAATTATTTTTAGGTCGAAGTGTTCTCGTAAAGTAATGCCTCAGGCATCAGGCAGCTCGTTTATAACCGTTTCATGTAATAACTCTCTGCATTTAGAGGCAATAAACTTCTCGGACGCCTGGTTCCTATCGTCTACACTGGTAACGATCCTGAAGTTTCTCACATCTCACATCAAACCTCTCCGAATGACTTTGTTTATCGTAATGATTTGATCACGTAGAAATATTATAAAATAATAAAGCTGTTAGTTTTTTTAACAAGACAAATAAAACGATGTGCTTGCATACTGGATTTGCTTCCCACACGAGCGTCCAAACTGTGGTTATAGAGCAACAGCACCGAAGTGCGGTGGAAATCAGTACTGTACCCAGAACATTCACACACATGAGGCTCAGAACTACAGAGAACATTTTCCCAGTTCTCACAAACCAGATCAACCGTGTTTTACTGGACAAACAGAAAAAGTCTCATTAGCTACTAAATCTTATATATTGTAATTCCGAAAATACTCAAACGAGCAAATAAAGTTGATCTGGAACGATCTAAAACATTTTACCTTAACAAAACTACAAGCCTTCGCCTGCCTAGGTGTGTTCCTGAAGTATGATTCCCCTCACTAGGCCTACAGCCAGAGAGTAGAACTGAAAAAGTAAAGCGAGGGTATTTTGATGGAAATTAAAAACCCTCTGATCACTGGTCCACTGGTCTGAACAGCAGCTGCAAAATTCTGTTGTTCCGATTTCTAAAATGCACTTTTTCTTTTACAACCATACGTAATCAAGAAGCAAGGAAATTTTTGTGTTCGCTTACATTAAAAAGAATAAAATAAAAACGTAGAAATATAGTAATAATTATAATAATCTTAGTAGTAGTAGTAATGTTGTAGTCTTTGTGTTGCCGTTGGTTGGGGTTGTGTATGGCTATAGATCAGCAATTTGTTTGTCTTTTTTTCGTTTCGCATAATTTATTTCGTAAACTAATGAAGTCACGAAGTAGGAATTCATCGGGGGATGAAAGTGGAGAAAAAAAAGTACTTACATTTAAAAAATTTGTGTACAATTATTATTCAATTAAATGATTAACCCTTCAAGGTATACTACAAAGAAACTGTGACAATTTTTTAGAATAAGAGATATTTGGGGGGAAATCAATTCGTTTTTTTTTTTTTTTAATCCTGAGAAAAATCGTGTTTTGAATTCCAAAGGTTTTTTTGGAGTCCTGAATGAAAAACGCGCTAAAGAGTAAATTAAAGTTCACAAATATTAAAGGGAGGTTTCGTGTGTGTGTTTTGCACGGCTATTTTTTCATGATCTGATCTCAGAGAGGCCTCCCAGCTGAAGAATTCCAAACGAAACGATATGAATTAACTTGGATTTCTGAGGGGAGCGTGTGTGTGTAAACACTACAGACAATATAAAATATTTCTTCGCGTATTTAGTCACAATTACTGCTGACACTGAATGGTTGTTTTCACCTTGTAAACTTTTATAACTGTGAATATGTGTGTGTTTGTCATTTTATATATATGTGTGTGATCTTGTATGTTTGTGATTATGAATGTGATTGTGTGCATTTGTGATGATGTTTGTGATTCTGAATGTTTGTGATTGTATTAAAAATGTATTAAAAACTCCATCTATACATTTGGTAAATTGTAAAAAATGTTGACATTTATTTAAACACATATTACAGGCTCTGATATAAATGCTCACTGAAGTAATACATTAATCTGTGGTATATTTAATTATCAAATAAAATATTAAGGAGTACCCACAATAGTTCAAATGAATGTGTTATAAATTTTACTGTGATGAGAAAGTCCCAAGCAAGAACACCCCATAACTGAAAAAATGAAACAATTACCTAAATCCGGCACCAGTGCTTCTCATTTTCCAACACCAAATATATAATACTTGTTTAATTATCAGTAAAAAAGCCATGTCAGAATAAAAGGCAGAGAGAGCCCAGTGCTGATTGGAAAAGAGGTGCTGAACAGGTTCTGAATGATTTCTAAACTTGGCTGTGATCTGACATCAATGGCCCTGCTGGGGTTCTTTGCGGGGGGCTTTGCGGAGGGTGTAAGAGAGCTCTGGCCGTGGGACCAGAGGGGCTGCAGAGGAGATGATGAACAGACTCTGCATGGCTTTAGGGTCAGAAGATACTGGAGCACAGTGCAGTCGCCTGGAGACCAGCTGTGGCACAGCAGTCAAGGCAGCCCTCGCTCTCGACTCCACAAAAGAGGTGCTTATGCTGCTTTGCTTAGCAATAGAGCTATTAACTGGAAAAAAAAAAAAAAAAACAGTATAACTTTAGGAGAAATGTTAACATGTGAGGTTACAGCAGAGGGCATTTCACAAAGCCGAAATTCTTAAACTGTTATTTGTCCCTCTGTGCCATTTTTCTGATAGTCTGGTTTAACTTCAGGCTTAATTTAATTAGAGAAATCCTGCTTTGTGAAATGTCCCTCATATTAAAAAAAGAATTCTAAAGAGCTAAAATAACTATTATTTTTTAACCTACTATTATTTTTAACATCGTTAAAGTTAAAAATGTACAGTTTATGAATCCATATATATAGTCCTGGAGCTTCAAAAACAGTCCCTTTTGAACATATTTTGTGTTTTTTACAAAACGTTATATTTACATACACCCACATACTGAGTTTACAAGAGTTCAGGTGTGCCCATTTATGTGTTTCAGCTGTTTTTACTGGATGCATATAAAAATGAATACTTGGCATACCTCAGTTTGACTTCTAAGGGATATAGAAGGGTCAAATGGCCATGTAAAAATAACTACACATGCTTTTGGTACATAAATCCATGCATGTTATAAATCTAAGAATGTATTATGTAAAATGATAATCTAAGAAAAATATAAGATAGGTCCCCTTTAATTTTTGAATTCCTAGACATATATAACATGAATTATGTATAATTATGTATAATGTTTACTTGTACACTGCACACGATGAGCACTGGAGGCCCTCCTATATCCCGTTTGGCCTTGCGTCCCGGCTTCTTTGGCTGTTGTCATTTCCAGCACAAAGCGTTGCAAATTGGCTGGTTCACCCAGCACCGGTCGATGAGACCCACTTTCATGCATGAGCCAGTGTGTGCCCTGCTGCAGGAGGCGAGCGTGTACATACTGCAGACAGGGCTTAGCTCCTGGAGGAACTGGTCGCTGAATCACAGCACAGGGGTGTTTCTGCCTCCAGAACTCTGCCAGAGAGTCCATCTGCGTCAACAAATAACTTATGAGCATTACTGGAAATATCAGCGTCATTCTAAAAGTCATTTTCTACTCTTCTTCTTTTGGGCTCCCTTACCTTGCTCAGCTTGTAATGTCTGTTGTGTGAATGACAGCTGATTTGTTCTTGAGAATGTCTGGGAGCATCACAGTGAAGCTGGGTGCCCTGAAGCATCCTGTATACCTGATCAACCACACCCAAGTCCCGCAGCAAGTTCTCCCTTTGGAGAAGTCCATTCACTCGCTCCACCTCCTCCTCTTCAGATACTTCCATAGCGAGAGAAATGTCTCCTTCTGAAGCAGGTAGTGGGGGCATGGACAGGAGCTAAAGGCACGTCCATTAAAAGAAATCACAGGTATAAACTTCAAAAACACCCTCTCTCAGAGGATTTTTGAAATCAAGAAGTCTGAGGCAGTTCAAAGGCTGTGGACAATCCACTGCAGATGAACTTAGATGAATAAATAACCCTTGGATATGTAATGACTACATAAATGAAATAAAACACGCTTAGCATATAGCCTTCCAACATGCTAAAATAATTAAAGGAATTCCTACACCCAAATTATGTGAAACATAAAAGAATAAAATGTTGCATATTAATTGAGAATTAATTTGTATTTGTTTACATTACTCTTTCCAGCACTGTTTTTCCATTACTGTTGCATTATTGACAGCATATGGAGGTTGGGGTAGCTTTCAAAGAAACTTGAGCCCAGGTGCCTTAGGCAGGGGAAACAGATATAAAGCTAACAGTGAAAATACAACATGAATATTTAGAATGTTCGGGGGGAGACAAAAATACTAACTAAAAAAGAGAGATAGCAGGTATGACCAAATGTATACACCTTTCCAGGTGTGGCAAAACCTGCCACCACCTACTGTCCCCTGCACTAACACAATAGGGCCAATAAAGTCAGAACAGTCATTAAAGCTGGATATATTTATTATTTAAATATATGTTTTCCTTTCATTCTCTGGTTCAGCTTTCAACAGACACAGTAGCATCAAACAATATCTTAGCTCCCTCTAGTGTCAGATTAATGTAACACTACCATGTCTGATCCAACCACAGCTGTGAAGAGGTTTTTTATTATGCTTATACACAAAACAGTTAAATAAAAACATGCAAGCCAGCAAATAGCACCCAAGAGAATGACTCACATCTTGTTTTTCAGTCTTTGGGTTGCAGTGTGTGGAGCGAGTTTGCATTTTGAGTGGTTTGGCTCTCTCTCCTGCAGATTCCCCCTGTAGATCCCGTCTGTGATTTCCCTTCTGCTCTCTTTCTTTCTGCTCCTGCTTCAGACGCAGATCCTGCAACTGCTGCCTGCATATACACCAGGGTATATACAGCAGCCCTTAAGTTAAATTTAATACCTTTTAATACCTTTTTTACTACCTTCGGAATTTTTTTTTGAACCATCACGACACTGGGTTGCAAGTGTTCAGTGACCTTTCTAACGTTTACGCAGATTTTGACATATATAACACTATAAAACAGAATAGATTTATAGACTCACTGATGTTGACCACATATTGCACATTTATTTCACTTTGTGAATACAAATAAAACAAACTACATAAAATGTGCAACAAAGATGAAGACATAGTTCCAACACACTGGCTGGCATTCACTGCATGAACTGTTGATTCATTACAAACTGGCATCTGCTATATGAACTGGTGAACTGCTATTATTTGATTTGAACATAAACATGTACTATAGGTCCAAGTCTATGGGGTGACGTTTGTAAAAACAACTTAACAAATTTAGAGGTGTCATATTTTTCATCATTTTTTTAAACGAACACGTTTAAACAAACTCAAACTCAAAATAGGAAACCTCATAGTCAGAAAAAATAATACCTATTTTTTTAAAAAGAATACCTCTAAAACCAAATTGAACACTTTTAATGGCCTTAAATTTGGCAGTATTGATTTATCACCTTTTAATACTTTTTAAAACCCCGCGGACACCCTGATACACACACAATAATCTGATTTAGTTGTTCCAGCGTCTTACTGCTATCAACAAAAGAGGTATCTTAATCTTTTTATTACTTTGCGTTCACAAGATTTGATAAAACGGAGATGAATGAACATGGAGCACAAACCTAGCACATTCCTCCCTTGCTTTGGAGGCCACTGTCTCCTGGAAGAGAGAGCTGCTGTGCTTGAAGTATTTCTCATATTTCTCTCCTCCATCTCTGGGATAGATGCGTCGGAATCCTCCCAGGTGTTTAGTTTCATATCTCTGCATCTGCTCCATACTGGCTGCCAGGAACTGGCGAAGTTCCTCACTCCTAATTATAGAATAGATTATCAGAGGCTATGTGGTGACAAGAGCATCTAGATTTATGATAAAAATGTGCTAGCTGTGATGTTTTGGTACAGCTGGGTAATTACAGAATGTGACAGTCGACACGTGTCAGGCCGTCCCTAATGCAAACTTGGAGATAGGTAGGAGTGCAAAGAAACATGATTTAACTACATTCATGAAACTGGTTTTACAATTTGATATTCTTACATCTGGTCAAAATTTAAAGGAAGCAAAATGTTAGCTATACAAAGGAGGAGTGTTTAGTATGTTGTAAACTGGTGTTGGTTGTTTTTGAACTGTAGCAGGTACATCAAATGAACAATGCAATGCTACACCCTACACTCATGGGTAATGGAATACTGGGAGCAAACTCCCCCCTTTTAAATAAACAGTGCCTTTTCTTTTTCTTTCTATGACTGTCATTTTTTGCCCAATGAGTCATCTGATACAGTAACAGATAGAAAACAGTTCTCAATGAGTGAATCATAGACTGGACAGCTACAGGCATTACTGCAGTCATATTCAAAGGGTTGAAAACCTTTGGTCTTATTACATGTTCTGCTGTTTGTCTAACTGAAAATGAGAATATGTTCTCTATAAAAACATACATATAGCATTTTCTTTACATTTTTGCTATGACTTTAATATACTGGAATGTTGCAATTTTTGCACAGGGGGTGTGGCTTAAAACAGAAATAATGTACAGATCCTGGAAGTGTGTCTTTGTACTGACCCGAACATACACACTAATAAAAAAATCCATGTCAACAATGTGCATATGGAATATAATGTGTCAGTTAGCTGTATATATTTTGAAATAAGCAAGTTTACTGTTTGTTGATAAAACAGTACTTAGGTACTGAAATTTTGTACTTAATGACAATTTTTTGATGCTTAGTACTATTGTAGCAATTTAGCCAGTAATATAAGTGTCTTTAATGTTAATACCCAGGCTGAGTTCCAGTCAATATTATTGTCTGTTTTGTCATAAAGCAAAACAGAAGTAAATGTGTATCAAAGCAGCACTGTAAAACCTGGCCTCTCTGGAGCGATTCTGCTGTAGTCGTTCTTTCACCCTACGCTTCTCCTCTTCTATGATCTTCCTGCGGTCACAAGCCCCCAGGTTTATCAGCACCAGAGTGTCATACAGCAAGCCATCCTTCACCTCACGGTCCAAACGAGAGTCTGTGGTGAAGCTTGGAGAATGGTTGACCTTCATATAAATACAGAGAAAGGAGGGTTGAAGAACAAAAGCATACTTACAGACAAAAACATATCTCACACATACAGTGAGAGAGTGGCATAGGAAAGACAGACGAAAAAGGCTGATCTAGGGCTTAATCACATGACTGTATAAAACAGAATGAAATACTCTGGAAGTGACCCCACCTCTAGCAGCCAGGGTTTGAGTCGGTGGTCCAGCAGCACATCAAAGCCCAGAATCTCAAAACAGGCACTGCCTGCCGCATGGTTGGGGAAGCAGGTTTGGTAATTGTGCTTGAGAATAGGATGAGCTGAAATAAGAGTCTTTATGATCACATCCTCAATATCCACCCACATCTTCTCTGTGTCATAACACATGGCCTCCAGATGCTTGTTGAGGGTAGAAAGCTTCCTATCAAAAGATTATTTAAAAAAATAGGATTCAGGTTTTTTATGTCAGCTGTTATTTGGAGTCAGCATGATTCTTTTAGCATTTTCAAAAAATAGCTACAAATGTAGAAAAAAATATCACCGCTTGCTGCCTGTGTCATCATCCCGGACAAAATTCTCACTGTGCTTGTTGATGGCGTAGTTGGTCAGATGCATGCAAACTTCGTCCTTCAATGACAACATTGAGGTGATCGAGAGAGAGAGAGTGAGAGAGGGAGATAACTACTTCAAAGGGGCAAGCATGTATTTTATAGTTGGTACTGACCTTTTGGTTTTTTAGTAGTATACTACCAATGAATTAATTAAATAACATTATTATATATATGTTTGTGAGTCATATAGGTGTCTACTGTCTCTCACCATGTTGTTGCTGGTGGGCTCATTGTAATGGCTAGTGCAGAAACGAGCCAGTCCCTCATTATACACGAAGATACGGAATGGGTCACAGCTAGTCACCAATACATAAATGCGAAGGTCAAACTTGAACCCATCAATTATGAATGGCTATGGGAAGAAAGTCAGCCAATTTAAATATGAGAATGTCCACGCAATTCAGTTTGAGTTTTGATTACCATCACGGCAGTAGGGATTCTTACCCTGGATATGTACACCTGGCAGATCATGTGTTCCCCTGGCCGAACGTCCTTGTTGGACTTGGTGAGAAAGATACCGCGACCTTGGCAACCTGAGTCTGGCTT
This sequence comes from Alestes dentex, assembly GCA_037576975.1. Classification (NCBI taxonomy): domain Eukaryota; kingdom Metazoa; phylum Chordata; class Actinopteri; order Characiformes; family Alestidae; genus Alestes; species Alestes dentex. Next base: position 32,933,559 of record JBBIGA010000106.1, on the reverse strand, counting down.
GCAAATGTACGTTTTGTGCTTTTTGGCTCTCGTGTAGGCTTGAAAATCACAGTAACTAAAGGATATTTGATGTAAATTCAATACATAGATTTATTTTTAACCAGAACATTTATTCATTCATGATCATACTTAACATGTAACAAATACTTTTCATATCTTTTTTGTAGCCAGAAATGTTCTCGACACATATCCCTGCACTAATGTTTTCAATCGATGTGGGGAAAAACTCACTCTGCAGGGAGGCACCAAGTTCGGGGAAAGATGTTATAGTCTTTGGGAAAGAGCTTCAGCATACGGTTCATGTTTCTTGCAAGAAGATCTTTCCTGCAGATCTCACTCATTCCTGGAAAATGGTTGATTTTCTGTTTTTCAAAAATAAAAAAATCAGGTAAACAGACACTTTTGTGTAACTAGAACAGCTGGAATAAGCTGTTGTGAGTGGAAAAAGAGCAAACTGTAATTACTTGGTATAGCTTCATCTCCATGACTCTGTCCAAAGAGACAGAGCAGTCTGTCCAAAATAAGGTCCAGTCCTCTCCTTCACCAGCCTCTCGAAGGCCATATTTGCGAGCAGCACGGCGCACTTACAGAAACAAGATAAAGCTCAGGACACAGTAAAACTCTAAAGAACAGTTAAGATGGCAAGGAAGGTTAACACATATTCACAATTCTTCCAGCATTTCCAACCTGTATCAGTTACCATGGGTGATCATTTCAGAAATTAGTCTTCCTGGAGTATTTCTTGTGGAATAGAACTGAAAATATATTGACACGAAACTCACTTATTATTGAAGCCATCTGGCTTATTCCTGCAAGATTCATTTTTCAGCAGCTTCCCAGTGACTTCTACTATTTGTTTTCATGCTATGCACATTAAGTGAAGGGAAATTTGTGGAGTAACCCATTAAATATGCCCCTACAAGATTTTCTTTAAAGGTGAGCAGAAACTCACCACTCTCGTATTTACAGTTGGTGAGATTTATCCACACTCATCTGAAAGAGAGGAAACAGACAAAAGGACAGACCTGTGCATTGCTCAGAGCTTCTAAAGTCTTCTTTTTGACCCTAACAGTTTCAGCTTGTTACAAAAGAAAACATCTAACATCTTAACAGATTAATAGATACAAAGGCTATGTGTATTATTTGTATTATTCAGCTGCTCATGGTTGTAACAGTAAACTTGTAGCATTCCAACATGCACAATAGACTACATTCTTAAATACAGCTTACCTCCTCTTCCTCCTCTTCCTCTTCTTGTTCCCTGCAGATAAAGGGGTTGGGGAGCAGGCTTCAGCCTGGCAGTCACTGCCCCAGCTCTCTCCCTCCTCCCCTGCTTTGGGCTCACACTGAAAGGTGTTCTGGGGTTCTGGATTCTCTGCAGGAAGCCCCATGCTGAGAACCCAGAGGAGACACATGGGTCAGTCTGGAAGGCCACTTGACTGACATACATCGGAAAACACTGGTAATCATTTTTTCAGAGATACAGTAGGGTCAGCCTTAAAATCAGCGTTACTTAAAAGGTACAATTTTTTAATAATTACTTTTGAATTGTTAATGCTTGATGTATGAAAGATTCATGGCTTATTTTATTAAATGTTCTATTAAAACACATACAGACATTTGTACTTGTATTATACAACCCAAAAAACTAATAAGGACTCAAAACTAAAATGAATCACAATACATTTGGGGCAGAATTATTATAAATCATAATACATTGGGGCAGAGTACAAAGCGAATCGGGAATGCTTTCAGAAATCAGATGATTTGTGGCAGATTTACACACAGAAATATGTGGCACGTGTCGAAGGTTCTATATGAACTTTGAATGTTTTCCTCACAAGAACACTGATAGGGAATGTGCACATCCTCGCACTGAAACTCAATCAACCACATCGTTTAAATAGCTTGTAGCGCTTAAAGAGGGACTTAGCATCACATTTCTCTCCACAAGGTAACTGAGCTATCAGTGCAATCCACATGGCCATACAAAAAGTAATCATGAAGAGTAAGAAATAAATATGGGGCACAACATTTTATGCCTCATCACTGAATGACAGACACCTTGCCCTCACCTGGCCACAAAAAGAAAAAGGTGTGCAGGGACACTCCACCAAGCTGTGGGAGGCCTGGGTGCTGGGTAACCGTATTCTGATCCAATGATCTGGATAATCCTGACCATGAACTCTTGGCTCTTGGCTTCTCTGGAACAGCCCACTGACCTACCAGAGGGGTAATGTTACAACTGAACATTCTGGTTTGTTTCTAATACCTGTGTAACCTGTTTGTATGTGCAGTCAGATATTTTAGGACATGTCTGCAATACATGGAACAGGACAAAGTGTGTGAAACATTCAAAGATAAAATATATAAACATATAAAATAATACGTATTTGCTCCTTATCAGCTGAGCTATCCCATTGAATCATTTCTCACACTTAAACATTTGCCACAGCAAAACAGAATGTTAAATTAACACACTTTACACATTTACCTGTGAATGTGTTGGGAACAGAACGACAGAGGTTTCATTAGCCTCTCCAGCTTCAGGTGGAAAATTTCTGGGCATGCACTCAGTTTAGTCTGCCTGCTGGTGTGCTGTCATTCTCCATGCAGGGGTGACACGCACTGCATGTCTGTCTCAGGGCTGGCACAGAATCCCTGACAAAAAGGAACAAATTCATCTCCCCAGTACAGGGATGAGCCAGCACGGATACCTTTACATGCCGACACACTGGATCCTCAAGATCAAGTGACCAATTAGAAACACACAAGACAAACACCTGATATGTGCCAACACCGAGATAAACTGAAGAACATGAACTGAGCAAGAATGAGAAGAGAGTCATAATCCCTCATATTAGTACAAGGTAACCAGAGAAGAGCTTGAAGATTTTTTGAGTCATACAAATCTGTGCTAGAACATGCACAGCCTGTAGGGTCTGAATACAAAATTCCTTAAAAATCATGACAAGATGCTGCACAGAAGTCATTTATGCTTTACAAAACTACCTATCCATTCATATAGCACACGTAAAATCTCTAAAAACGGTATGACCTAAGTGACCCATCTTAACACATACTTATTATAGTCTGTAAATGAGTACAGTACATAGTATCAACTAATAATTCTTTCCAAAGTTCTTCTTGTACAGTGGGGTACAGTGACCCCCTTTCTGTCCTTTATCTATGCTCCCTCTCCACACAGAAGATGGCTTAACCTGACATAGTTGAGAATACACCTGCATTACTTATTGTGTCACTCAATTGTTTGTATCCTAAATACATCTCTGATTTGTTTGCAGCATATATTCTTGGTATGTCACTTAGATGTGCAGGAGCTGTTCAGCTAGTGGCGAACTCATAAAACTGAAACTAAACATGGTGAGATGGTGTTTAGTCACAATGCGGCCCACTGCTGGAACAAACTTCCCATCAGTATCAGATCTGCACCAACTGTAACTTTAAAAAGCTGCTAAACTACACTATTCTCCTCTGCCTTCCTTTAAACATTTGCACTTCAATCGCACTTTCAATTTTCTTTTATTGATTTTCTATGTATTCTTTTATTATTTAATTTTATTTTGTATTCTATTTCTGTAAAGCACATTAAATGACCCTTTGGCTATCAAAATGTGCTATATACATGAACCTGAATTTTGTGTTGAGTTCAGCTCATCAAAGTGCAACAGACTCGACTTAACTTCTCCTCGCCGACAGTGTAAAAGAATGAAATTATACGTTGATCCCAACTTGTAAAACCTGTCCTCATCACTGAATTCCATTCACTATTTCCACCAGTTTACAGTTTAAATGTTACTTGATGTTGCTGTACTTACGCCTGCATAAAAGACCTACATGGGGCCTGAAGAGTCGTTAAGTACTGAAAACACTCTTTTCTGGTTTTCATTATTTTTCCTCATTATTATTTATCGAGAAAAATTTATTATACGCACACCTTACGTTACTTTTTATCATAAATGACAACCTAGGCTGAACCACTGCTGTTTTACAGTAGTGCTATCCGGGAGAGTCTTTGCAATTGCCATGGTAACAGGACGACTTATAAACAGATTAGCCGTTAGCTAACACGCGGAACATATTCACGAATAAAACCAAGTTAACAGGCGCATTACAGATTAATGTGAAAAACACTCACCCGTTTCTCGTTAGAGAAAGAAATGGAAAACAACTACGGACACCAAGACATGTCAAGCAATAACATGAGGGACCTCTTCACATTGTAACGTTTCCCAGTCTGAGCCTGCGATCAGTGCACGGTGTCAAGTGGACGCAGAGCCGTCCAATCACCTATCGAGCTCATCTACAGGGGGCTTCTCGATTGGTTCGACTTTCTTTAGTTCTAAAGCCGCCCCCGCCCCCGCCCCCGCCCGCGTGGGAAACTTGGCAAGGTAAGGGGCTCCCCTAGTCAACAGTAGTTGGAAAAACTAATTGACTTACTGAGTCTTTAATAATTTCTGCTTACTTTCTTTTGTAATGTTCTTTTGTAATTGCTGCCATTACAATGCAGATTTCCCACTTGTAGGACTAATAAAGGGTTATCTTAATGCAAATCAGTACTGTACTGAAACCCCACAGCCATCCGACGAAAGACCTCCAACGGATGTAACCATCAAGAAATGACAACCTAGGTAATGATATTTTTGGTCTTTTTATTTCAACTGACTTTTGTTGTTTCAATCTTTCAAGTAAAACAATGTGGAATTACAAGGGAACAAAAGGAATGTAACAAATCAGAAGAGACAATAAAAATAAAGACCATCACCATGTCCTACCCATACCCCCCAAAACATGTCTCTACCCCTAAAATGGGACAAAGAAAGCATCTTACTGCCAAGGGCCAGCTGGAAAAAATAAAGAGGTGAAAAAAAGTCTTAGAAGGTTCTTGCAGGAGTATTTCCATCGAGTCTTGCCATAAAAAGGACCAATTTTAAGAAAAAAAAAAAAAAAGACAAACAACAGCAATTTATTTTGTAGAGGTGTTTTCAATTTGGTTGCACTTCAACAAAGATACACCTCTTATGGTTTAGGATGGAAATGTCTTTATTACACTTTAAACACTAAAAAAATTGAAGCCCAAACATCTTTCCTTAACAAGGCATACAGGGATCCCCTCCCATGTGGACCAACAGGCTTTCTCACACTGATTTGAAACTGACAAAATTGAATAAGAAGGAGACCATATTGACTAATACTTTGGAAAAGGTGGAAAAACAAATGAGATTGCCTCTCATATCCATATTGCCAAAAAGCAAATGAGAAGCAGACTTCAAGATTCATCACAAGCTCAAGAGCTATACATAAACATTGTGAGGTACCAGTAGAGAAATAATTTGATTGAAAAGGATTAAAAAACTATCACAATGCACTCAAATGCCAGGGACATTATATGAGATGTGCAAATGGAAAATAATGCAGGCTGGACTTAAAAGTAATGGACAGAAAAAAAAAATTACAAGACAAGGAGGTCTGAGCAAAGACTAACTCCAGCATAGTGCAGCAAAATCACATTTACAGACCTGCTCTCTTCTTCATACCCTGGAAGAAACCACAGAATATTCTTAATTTACCAACTGTCTTGAAACAAACAATAGTCAACAGCTGGCAAACATCTGTCACAAGCCAGCTGTTTAAAAACGTTATAACATTTGTACAATCCCACTCAATCTGTTGAATGTAGCATAAATGACTTTTTGCTTTCCCCTCTGCAGCACAAGTATACTCTCTATAAAGGGTACAACCTAAGTGACCCATCTTAACACATACTTCTTTTAGTATTCCAGTCTTTAAATGATTACAGTACATAGTGTGAACTAATAACTCTTGCCCCTTGCCCAGCTTTCCAAAGTCCTTGTTGTACAGTGAGGTACTGTCCTCATGATCTCATCACCAGGACTGCAATGCCACATTTTAAGGGGTACCCTTTTGGCCCCTTTTCTGTCCTGCATCTAGGCTCCCTCTCCACACAAAAGATGGCTTAACTTGACATAGTTGAGAATACACCAAAAGCGAGTTCAGCTCATCACAAAGTGCAACAGACACAATTTGACTTCTCCTCGCAGACAGTGTTAAAAAATGGCAAGTTATACGATTGATCCCCATTCGTCAAAACCCGTAAAACCTTTCCTCATCACTGCATTTCATTCAATATTTCCACCAGCTTACAGTTCTATCACTTTTCCTCATCATGTCTTGGAGTGCCGTTGTTGAATGGAGGAGCGTGTATTGCTGGCCGGAGTGCGAGCATGGGCTGCAGCAAGCGCAGCTACACTGCGGAGCACCCTGTCAGGAGTTCCCTCACTAGATCCTGTGCTAAGGTCTGGCTTCTCATGCTTCTGAGAGCGCCTCTCGCTCCTGCCCTCACGACCTCTGCTCTCGCCAATCTTTTTCTGCCTGCTTTTGCCCCTCTCTGTGTCACTGCCAGAGGAAGGAGCTCTTGAGTGAGAGTGTGGTGGCCCGGTGCTTCGTGAGCTCAGGCTGCGAGTGCACTGGCTACTGTTGCTGCTGCTGCGACTCCTGCTGCTCCCTGCCCCTCTTTCACTGCTTATGCTACTGCAAGCACTGTGGCCTCTTGAAGACCTCATCTCTCTGGTGTCATCTTCCAATTCCTCCTTGTGGCCTGTTTTTTTCTTTTCCTCTTTTTTGACCCTCTTGCTTTCAGTTTCTAGAGGAGGCATAAGGTTACCTGGCCGCTGCCGTGTAGAACGTGCAGTAGAGAGATTTGTTGCAGTGGTAGACTGTGAAGAGTCAGATGATAAAGTAGGGGTCTGCTGATCATTACCCGTTTTAGTATTAACTGAATTTGTTTTTGGGGAGTCCTGTGCCAGCTTGCCCTTAGACTTGTTGCTTGTTTCAGAAGCTGGTTGCTGCCCGACAGCTTTACCCTTGGAGCTAGGACTTTGTGCATCTGGACCCCTTCCTCTCATAGCCAAAAGCTTGGCAGCAGCATTGAGGGCTGAGCAACGTTTGCCCAGTACCTCAGGCTCAGGGGAAGTTGGCGTGGTCAACAGAGAAGCAGGTTGAGGGCCTGTGGATTTACGGGTTACCCTAACAGGAGTTGCTCCTCTAGACTCTCCTTCTATGTTGGTGTGAGGAATATTTTTTTCTGACTGCTTTTTTCTTCTCTTGTCACCTTTGTCATTTTGGGTCTCCTTCTCCAAACTTTTATGTGCTGACCGAGTAAGGCGTCTCTTTGGGCTAGATGAGTCATCAGAGTCTGAGGAAGAGGAGTTTGAAAGCTGTCTTCTGGCAGGTGTCACTGCCTCCTTATCAGTCCCTCTGTCTGTACTCTCTTTTTCTGAGTCTGTTTCTACTCGCTTTCGCTTTGCAGGCAGCCTGCTCTCTTCAGTCTTTTTTGACCGGGATGAGCGAGTCCCAGAGGAGGAAATGGAGGACGGAGAGGAGGACCGGACAGATTCTTGACTGCTTTGTCTGCTCATATTTCTTTTCTTGCCTGAGACTCTACTGTCTTGGTCCTCCATCTGACTCTCTTCTACTGGTTCATCAACTCCATCACTCTCAGCAGAAGTTTCCATCACTGTTTCTTGAACAAAGGATGCAGGCTGTGGTGCATCAGGCATTTGGGCCTCTGGCAAATTCTCCACTCTCCTTCTTTTGGTGAGAAATTGGGTATTATCACTGTCTACTTGTACTTGATTTACAGAAGATTCCATGTCTATTTCCTCTGTACTTTCAATCACTCCATCTTCCTTTAATATGTTTGATTCTTCCTGATTCACAGCTGCAGACTGTTCTGCACTGGATTGAGGCATGTACGTGGGTCTCTGGCTTAAAGCAACTAAAAGCTGAGTTGTTTGGTTGGGTGATGCTGGGGAAGGTTCAGTTTGGCTTGAATGTGGAGGAGTCATTTTAGTTTCTTCAGGTGTAGTCTGAGACTGGGAAAGCTCAGTTAAGTGACATAATGGTTTAGGAGAACCAGCAGCCACAACTGGTTCAGTTATAGAGGGACTAAGAGAGACTTCTTGGGTGCCTGTAGTTGCTACCTTGCTTTCAATAGAAGGCCGTGCCAATAATTCAGTAGATACAGTTAAGGTTTGTGTAGTTGTACTATGATTGGACGTCACTGATAGTTGTGAAATATCATTGTTTGATTTAGCTGACTGCTGTAAAAGAGAAGTGGTTACTTGACTGCTTTGAGAATTAGAAGATGCAGATGAAGGTGACAGTTCTTGAGTTGGTACTGCAGCAGAGTTATCAAAAGTCACATTTTGGGTAGCAGCAGGCTGTAGTGAAAATGAAGGTTTTGTGTTGGTCTGACTAACATTTGCTGTAGGAATGGCTTCTATTATAATTGTAGTTGAGGTGGTAAGTAAGTCAGATTGAGGAGTTACGGGCAGGCTGGTGTTTTCATTACTAGTTGAGAGTTCTGATGTGGCTGTTGATTTTGTCTGAGATTCATTTAATGTTGCAGGTGTGGAAACAGATGTAGTGGACTGAGTGGTTTGAGAGTCTGCTTTAGTGGGTGGGGTGAATTCTGATGATGCAGAAGGGCTGTCAGCTGAAGAGCTCACTTCTGTGCACTCAGGAACAGAGGGCAAAGTTAAAGGTTCAAAACTGGAGCCAGGTAAGCTTAGGTTTAGAGAGGAACAGCTTTCCTGTGGCACTGTACAACCCTGTCTCTCTTGTTCAGATTTACTAACATGTGCAGTATTTACAGTGGAATCTTTGCGAGGACGGCCTCTCTTTCTTTTTGGCGAGAGAGATGGGCTATGTTCTTCACTTCTTGATTCCTTGACTGCAAGCATCTCCTGCTCCATGGGTTCAGGTGGCTTAGGTGCTATTTTGGGAGGTCGACCTCTTTTACGTTTCACGCATATGGAACTGGCAGTATCAGGATCAGAAGCAACAACAGGGCTAGTAGTGCTTTCCTTAGACAAATTAGGCTCCTGTTTCTTTGGAGACATGGGAGTGCGTCGGTCTAGGACTCTGCCTCTACCTAGATACTGTTCTCCTAACTGAGCAGCCATACGAGACTCTGTTTCCAGGCGGCGGCGCACAGGTAAGTTACGAAGAACTGGCATGTCTGGTGAATGTGTGGGGGAGTAAGGCTGGTTCCCTCTCCCCGGACTTGGGAGCGATGATGAGGGGGAGACCTGATCTTGCCCTTGCTGCATCGGAGAAGGAGGAGATGCAGAAGGTGACTTGGAAAGTGTCTTATCTTTCAGAGGCTGACTTTCTTCATAGGGAGAGTGGGAAATTAAGTCTTGTACTGACTCAGCCTGCTCCATCTCTTCTGATGAACCTTCAGTCTGCAATCCTCCACTTCCACTTGCGCCCCTCCTCCTTCTCCTCGGTTCCTTCTCCTCAACTACAGTAACTAGACGGCCAGGAAGCTTTCTAAGGACCTTCGCAGATGGGGAATCTTCTGGAAGGCCTTTTAGAACCTCTCCATCAGCAGTTTGACGCTTGCGTGGTGAACGAGGGTGCAGAGAAGCCAGTGAAGGACCATCCTGCTCTGGCTGATGTTCTGGAGAGCAGATAGAATCTGAAGATACAGATGCCCCCTGCTCTCTCTCTCTTACGCCCTGCTGAGGGCTATCTGACAGTGGCTCTGCTCCTTGCTCATCACTTGCTTCTCTGTGTGCTGTTATTGTAGAAATGTGTCCACTGGAGCTTCTGTCCAATGATGGAGAAGCACCTGTTGAAGGCACTGAACCAGATGGAGAAAGGGTTTGGTGTTGTTGGGTTGGTGACAGTTTTGATTTGGATATTGGATCTTGTGTTAGAGGAAATTGTGTTTCTGAATCAGAGGGGTGTTGATCATTTTGGGATTTCATGATTTCTGCCTGTGTGGGTATTGAGGAGGCCACATGCTCTTTGGTTGGCACTCTCCCCCGCAGACCACCACGTAGTCTTTCAGGCACTTCTCGGGGTTGAGGGGATTTGATACTGGAGTTAGAGCCACAGGAACGGCTCCCACTGGAGTCAGAGATCAGTGCCTCCCCCCTCCTCCCTTTCTCTGTATCTGGTGATAGATGTGTTGCTGACACATCATCATCTGTTTTAGCAGGTGTTCCTCTAAGCCTACCACTGACCCTCGTAGATGGGGCACCTTTCTCTTTGTGTTTGCGTGTGCGGCGAGCTACAGGGTGCTCCTCAGGAGTGGGAGGTGTGGAGTCCTCTTCATCATTATCAGATGACTGATGCAGTTTCAGACCCTCCTCCTTTGCCTGATCTAATCCTTTCCTTGCAGCTTCAACTTGCTCCTGTTACCATAACAAAATAATATCGTTCTAAACAAATGAATTATTCAATAAACATCACTGAAATCACTATTATTTACTATTAATTACAGTGATTAGTACAGTATGCAACATTTCTGTACTGAAAGAACAGTGGTTTACCTCTGCCTGTTTCAGTTCTTCTTTGCAAATATCCTCAAGAGATGCTTCCAGGAAATTCATGGCATATCGTTCTATGGGGGTAAGCTATTGGGAGGAAGAAAAACATGCACAAAGGATGACACATTGCAAAATGTAGAAAAAGTCTGATCATGTAATATAGCCAAATATTACCTGTTCAACTAAAGCTGCAATTTCCTGCTCAGCCTTGGAAAGTTCCTCTTCCTCTTGGTCTCTGCTCTCCCCATCATCCAGAGGAATATTTTCATTGAATTCTGCTAGTTCAGCTACCTGTTCCGCTTTGGCTTGGGAAGCTGCTACTATGTCCTCCTCATCCTCTGCACGACATAAAACCTGGTAAGAAAAAATAGGTAAGATACTGATTGTTTCATCAAACTTGCAAGAAATCCTACAACTAACATTGTCTTGAGAAAAAGATTATCTGACTTACCTGTTCTAAAATATTAGTTTGTTGTTTATTGACGGTCTCCTCATCATCTGATGGCGGTACACTCGATTCAGCCTCCTTCTTCTCCCCCTCAGACACATCAAACAACTCTCTAATAGTTTGCTATAAAAAAAAAAAAAGATAAGACCAAGCTATTAACTATGACTCTCTTAGTTTGACTTAAAAAAAAACACAAAAAAACAGAACACCGAAAGAAGCCTACCTGTTTAAAAAAGGCAGTGGTGAAGTTTCCTCCTTCAATCGCCATATCTCCCAACATCCTCTTCTGATTGGCTTTTTTAAGGATGTTTTCCTCCACAGTCCGTTCACTTATAAGCCTGAAGAAATTTTGATGGGAGAATGATCCAGTGCTAATTATCCAGTCACTCACAAAAACATGAGATTTGTCTTGCTTCAATAAGGAGCCCATAATCGGTGTGGGCTAACTTAAATACAAACAATTATTGGCACCTGTATATATGAACATCTCTGGTTTGCCCAATTCGATGGCAGCGGTCTTGGGCCTGAGCATCCATGGTGGGGTTCCAATCACTATCATAGAATACCACTGTGTCAGCTCCTGTCAAGTTTACCCCCACACCACCACTGCGGGTGGATAAGATGAAACAGAATATGCGGCGGTCTGCATTAAAGCGCTCCATCAGGGCCTGAGAGGTAAAGAAAACACTGAAGTAATGATTGAAGATAAGAATATCATGTAGTAGGACACTCCTTTAGTAAGACACGACATCCATGCAGTGTTCCAAGATGACATTGCTGACCTGTCGCTGCTCCACTCGTGTGCTACCATCCAGCCGTAAGTAAATGTGCCCATGGTAGTTGAGGAACTGCTCCAGTACATCCAACATGCGAGTCATCTGGGTAAATATGAGCACTCTATGACCTTCAGCTTTCAGTTTCCGCAGCAGGAGGTGGAGAGTCTGTAACTTACCTATACACATACAAAAAAGCATTTCAGAGCTTATCCTGAGACTCATGCATGACAGCGTTTAAAACACAGACCTGTTATAATTATAATGTATAATATAAAATATAAAAACAGTCACAATGACAGTGTCCCAGACAACATACTGTCAATGATAGCAACATAATTATAATGAGATAAAAATAAACAAGATGGGGCACTCACCACAATCGTACTGGATAAGTCTCAGGTCTGGAAAGTGTGTCCGCATATTGCACTGGATACGGTGCAGCATATGCATGAGGGGAGAAAAGTGAGCAGACAGCATAGAGGAAAAAATAGCCTGCTGGTGACTGAGAGATGGAGGAGGGTGGCAGCAGTGCATGGTTATGGGCTTGGCCTCCACTGGAGGGATGGTAAATGTGAACCTGTGAGGAGGAGCATTAGTTATAGAATAAACAAGATCAACGAAATAATTTAATATTGTAAAATCACTGTACAGCAGTGGTTACCAAACCTCCAGCTGGAGATCAACATTCCTGGTGTGTTTAGCTCCAGGCTGCCCCTTCCCCCTCCCCCTTACCCAACACTCCAGACAAATAGGGACTGTAATGCAGGGAGAGTGTTCATTAGCCAGAGGAGGTGTTCTAGACTGTGCCTGGGACTAGATTTCACCAGAAGGTAGAGCTCTACTACCAGCATTGGTGACCACTACTGTACAAGATAACAGGGTTAAAGGGGTGAAACAGTAGGCATACCTGTCTATGACTTCTGACAGTAATTGTAGCCTCTCTTCTGAGCTATGAATGGATTCCCGGAGAGTTTTGCTCTGGTCCAGGTAGTCACGCACACAGTTAGACTGAGCAGCAAGACAAGAACTGTACCCAGAGTAGTTCCTTCTGTTAACAGGGCAGGCTGGAGTGGGATTGGGGCCTGGGAGGAAGGTGAGGAAGTCCAATACCTCTCTGCCATACACTGGCTTAGCATTGCAGTGCAGTTCATTGACTCTTATAATTTGTGAGATACGAGCATCTCTCTGGGCCTTACGCCGATCTGCAAGCCATGACTATCAAAACAGAAGCAGACATCACAACAAATTTATATAAAAAAAAGAATAAAAGAAAGAATGAAAGAAAAAAGAATGACCTAATCATCTAGTCATCAATGAGGCCCTTGTCAAAGTCACTCAAATCTTTATGATTCTATTTTGCCCGCTTTCAACACATTCAACAGTTGACTGTTCACTTGCTGCCTTATACTTCCTACCCTTGACAGGTGCCACTGTAATAAAATAATCAATGCAATTTACTTCTCCTGTCAGTGGTTTAAATGTTTTGGCCGACTGATGTATATAGAATATATAAAAGAGTCAATGTTCTCCCAATCTGCAGTAGTTTCAACATCATTTTTTTTCAGCTGTAAAGTCATACCATGTAGAAGGGAGATCGTGGAGGAGGTGGCGGCTGAACTCGGGGACGCTGAAATGCAGATGTACTGCTCTGTGACGAGGATGAAGGCTTAAGATTGCCCATTCGCAGGGTAACAACATCACTACCGCTCTCTTCACGTCCTAATGAAGCATTCACCTTAGCTACAGGAAAAAGCAAGAAATCAGCATGTGATTTTGCTAAGAATAACAATACACACACACACACACACACACA
>JBBIGA010000106.1:32895967-32908219 GCA_037576975.1 Alestes dentex | reverse complement strand
CAGTTATCCAGAGCACCCCCACCCCCAGCACCCCTTTCCTGCCTGTCGCCACCATGTGCCCCCTTCACATTTCTGTCCGTCCCCTCATATATGCCAGTCTAGAACCGGCCCTGATGTGAAGTAATGTAGAAAATTGATGGGAAGCATCGTGATGCATCGAGATATCGAATCGAATCGTTCACATGATAATCGTAATCGAATCGTGAGACCAGTGAAGGTTCACACCTCTATCATTCATATTCTCTGAAAAATGGTTAAGAAATCATAAATTCTGCCGGAGTATGTAAACTTACGAGCACAACTGTATATATGCCAAGTACATCAATCTGGTCACTGGCCAGTGCATTGAATGTAAATAACTGAACAGTAACAATAGCATGCAGTAATACAAATTACAGCTCAGTAAAAACATGTCACCTTCTCAACACTGCTCCAGAAAGCGCGGACCTCCTTTGCAATGGACGCAGCAACTCTCCTCAGCTTGGCCTGCTCTTCACGCTTTGCTCTCTCCTCTTTCTGTCTAAGCTCTTCATGGTGTCGCATCACCATCCTCACCACCTAGACACACAGTATTTATTCAAAGAGGGGTCTCCAAAATTCAATAACAATGACGCAATACATTTTGTAAAGAAATTATGAATTCATAATTCACTTTTCTGGCTACGCCTCTCTTCCACCGCCTCTCCTGTGCAAAGTCAGCAGAAAGCCACTGCATCTCTTCACAGAGATAGTCCCAGTGCACCTTGGGTCGGACTGGCTCCGTCAGTCGTGACAAACGTTTTAGGGACCAGAATCCTTCTCGCTTCAGGGCTAGTGTCCGATGCTCAATTTCAGCTTCCTGTTAAAAACACAGAATACATTATAAATCAGCATGTTTCAGCTTAATACAATAACATATGGGTGAGCCTGGTAAAAGCCACAGGATAAGGACAGAATACTAAATCACAATTACATTTGTACACATGGTACCAGGGAAAAACTAATTGGTGAACAATGCACTAGACATTTCCTTCATTCGGTTTCAGTTTCAAATACCTCACCTGTGGAAAACAGTTTAATCAAGCTGTACGCAGCATTGCTGGTCTGCCACAGTTTATTTGCACATAACATCATTCAAAATGCTAGAAATGCATGAATGTACCACAAAGGAAATGAGAACCTTTATCCTGTTACATACATACATAAACTGTACTTAAGAAATCTGAATATTAAGACTTATTTATATTCAAAATAACTTTTTACAATAAACAATTTTAAGGGACAATATAAAATCTTGTAAACTTTGCCCACTTGCCTGATCAGACAAGTTGAGGAACAGGGTCATGTTGAACCCAGACCACATGCTAGATATGACTGTGTCAAATGATCATCAAATGATTCATCTGAACATCCAAAGAACAGCTAAACTTAGTCCAGGACCTCACAGTGATACATTCAGGTACTGATCAGACCAGTCCCACAGTAATATAAATATACAGTGCATCCCTTCCTTAATCAAGAAAATAAATATAAATACTTCACTGACATGCTTGGCCAGCTCTGCCATGTCAGTATGCTTCTCTGAGCGAGGCCGCTGTGTGAGCATCTGATCTGATTGAGAAGGTCCGCCAGAGCTATGGGAAGAAACTGTGTGTTTGCCATGAGAGCCACAGAGATATGTAGCCCTGTCTGTGTGAAGCTGGGTCCAGTCTGATGAGGAGCCTGGAGGCGGAGATGGTGTACGAGAGGTGGAAGGAGTAGACCCTGTTGTGGCTCTGCCTGCTATCCACTGACGAACCTGGAAAGACAAGAGGAGAGTACACCATTAAAAAGGAAGAAGAAAACAAAGAAAACGAGGGGAAAAAATCTTTGTGAAATTTATGAAATGAGAGTAGAAGCAAGGTCAACACAGGACGAAAAGGGCACATTAGTTTTGCATAATAAGAGCTATAGTGGGTATGCACAAACAGTTGGCCTCCTACTAGCAGAAAAACTTTCCTATCCTTTATATGTAAAACATGCGATAGTGACTTAAACTAAACTTTTCAGTGAGCTTTACACTAGGCTTCAGGTTAGAATTAGCAGAGGAATTGTCAGCTTGCGAGTTCAGTCTGAGAGTCCAAGAGAGATGCCGGAAGAAGATGCGGACACCTCTTACCTTCAAAAAAAAGGCCTGTCTGTCTGTCCTGCTCTGTCCATGCTGCAAAACACACATGGCTCAACATGCAGCCAACTAGAGCACCAGAATCGGCTGATGGCATTCACACAGCTACAAACAGAGGTTCTGAGCACGACTAGGCAGTCTAAAACATTGATGGTTGATAGATGCATTTCTCTGTGAATTTACAGATGTTGAGTTATTTTGATCCGCTTGATATTAGAAAACTAACTTAGCTAGCAACCTAAAACAAACAAATACAAGCAAAGACAATAAGCAAGCTATACATGAGAAACAACATGCTTGATAAAGCATGAACATATGGCCTAAGCTGGTCTAAGGCAAATATATCGTTATGTTGTCCTTACCTTGTTCTGCACTGAACTAGGCATAATGATGCTGTCATCTGTCTGGGCTTCCATAGAACTGTCTGCCTCTCCATCACTGCTCTCTCCTACAGAGGCATCAAGTTGTCCTGGTGCGTTGTCATGAGCGCCTTTTGCTTCTGCCAAATGCTGAACTGGTGAATGTTGTTCCTCCACCTCCAACTCCCCCCCCAACAACATGGAATCTTGGCATGGTCGGTTAGTAGGACATTGTTTAGACTGGTTCTGTGCAGTGATGGCACTGCACATGCTGCTCCAAGCACTGCCTGAAGTTTGAGGCAGAATGGGCAAACTATGGGACTGAGAGGGAGTAGACGCAGACTTCGAGAGAAGCTCATGTTGTGGAATTTGCTCACTGTGTCCAAGGGAATATTCTGATTCGATTAAGGCCTCTTTTTTAGACTCATCCTTCAAGGATGAACTAGTAATATCAGGGGTAGAATTTGTGTGAGAACTGATGGGAGGTGCCAGGGCCTCCTTTTCAGGTGGGATAGCCATTCCTTCATACACAGAGTCATTTTCAAAAAGGCACTCTACAGAGACTGTGTCCAGCCTTTCACTGGGGGTGCCAGACTGGACATGGGGGTCCTGGTTACTGGAAATCTTAGTTAACATTGAAGGAGGTGGTTTGAGGAGAGGAGTCTCACCTCTCTTCAAGATAAGCAGCTTTGGATCAATAACACCAGATGGAAGAGAAATACAAGAAACATCTGGTTTATTTTCTGTCATTTTGATCTGCTCCTCTTGCACAGAGGACATTGTATTTATTAGGCTAGGATCTGACAAAGCAACGGCGCTCTCAACACTGCAGCAGACAGTGGGCTTTAGACCCATATTTTGCATGCAACTCTGAGACATTTCTCTCTGACTGGAGGACACAGCAGTTAACTGCACCATAGGTTTTATAGTTGTTGGGCAAGATGAAGCATTTTGTGAAGCAAAAACATTTCGAGGATGGGTGGATAGAGTTTCAAGCTCTCCTGGCAATGTTTGTGTTAAAGGTTCAAAAGAATGTTTATTTGCAGGATCTTCCTCTTCTTTTTCTGGTAAGAGCAGCTTAACACCTTCTGAGGGGAAACAGGGCACTGCACACTCATAGACAGCAACAGATGACTGAGATTCAGAACACTGCACCATGGCCTCTGTGCTTACATCCAACATCTCAGCATCCTCAGTGCTTTCACACTGCCCATCTAACAAAGGAGAAGACTCACTTACAACCAACCATGTGTCCTCCATACCTGGCTGCATTAGGATACCTACATCAATGAAATTCTTCACCTCAACAGTGCTTAGTCCAGACAGAGTCACTGAACTCTCCGTTTGCTTCTCATCTGTACTTGTATCACCTGGCATAGAGAAGCCATCATTTACACATATTATCTGTGAGAGCTTACGGTCTGCTGGAATGGATTCTTGTCCTTGCTGGATCAAACAGTCAGTGCTGGTTTGAAAGAGACATGGCTGATCCGAGTCCAGTCTCTCTGAAGTTAAACATCCATCTGTGTGTGAGAGACTGCTCCCGTCAGGTTGGCGATCTGGGTACAGAGTCACTCGTATATTGTTGGCACAGTCATTCTCTTTAACAATCACATCTGTAGGGCCACAAACCACTACATGGGACCCTTCAGTCACTTTGGAGGCCTGAACATCAAGTGTACATGTCCCATCTTCCGGCACCTTTGGTTCTCCAACAGAAATATCATAAAGTACTTCTGTAACAGCCACACTCCCGATCAGGTCTCCGTCTAAAGACAGAGTCTTATTCCCCTGCTCCTCACTTTCACTAGTCTCATTCCCCACTAAAACAGGTTTAGGGGTTCCACTGCAATTCACATGCTCAGAGCTCAGCTGGTTCTCTTTTGCTGCCTGTGCATTATCAGGCTGCTTTGAGAAAACAGATGTTTTGTGAGGGAAGGTAGCATGAGGGATAGTTGTTCTTTGTGTCTCCACTGCTGCAAGGGGAGGTTGTACAAGGCATTTATGGAGGTATCTGCTACCCTCATCAGTGTCATTTGGAGTGTTGTTTCCATTATCTGTGGGAAAGGGCACCTTAGACAGAGGCTCATCTTGTGTGGATAAACCTCCTGAGTTTGGGTGATGCTCACTGTATGCTTGCCCCTCTTTCTCATCTGGGTTTGTACTTGAGCATATGCCCTCCACCTTCGTGCTTCCAGTATTCGCGACATTTTTAGGTTCACTGAATATCTCGCTGTTTGCCATGATGATTGCTGCTTTAAGTGGTGCATTTTGGAATTCCTCCATGTCTCCAAGCTGCTTATGGTCTCTGTCTCTGGTTTTAACTGTACTGGAGACTGCTGAGATGGACTGACGAAGGGGGATTCGGGTGCTCTCTCCAGCTGTGTCCGGTGTTCCAGATAATTCCTCTGGACCACTCTTTGATTTGATTCCCAGATTGGCCTTTTCTGGAACCAGGTGTCCCATTTCCATCTCGACAGGAACAGCGGCGTCCCCCATAACTTCTGTGCTAGGAGTCCAGTCTTGGCAGTGGCCCATGCCAGTGCTCTCTGCCATGTCTGTCTCCCTGTGTGCAAGGCTTGTTTTCTCAGTGTTACACCCGTAATGTAAATCCTGCTCTTTTCTGATCTGGTCAGTCTCACAATCTGAAAGTCCGTGTGAGAAATTTTGTGAGTCTCCACTAGCACCTGACACCAGGTGGGTTTGGACAGCTTCAGTACTGAAATACAAGGATGGTTTCTCCTCAAGATTCTTTGTGTTGCAGTTTTGCCAAGCCACTGTGGTGCTCTGCTCTTTATCTGCAGCCTCTGTGTCTGCTTTCTGCTGCTCCAACTCAGTGGCAGGGCCAACCAGTGGTGGTGGTAGGAGGGCAGCTGCGACCGGCTGCAGGGCATGCTGGGGTGGCCCGGCCACATTCTGCGTAGCCGCAGGGATGCCACCCAGCACAGCCACAGCCGGAGGGGTGCACTTCTGCACCACCTCCTCCCTGAGTCTCCCTTCTTCTGGACTGCCTCTGCTACACACCTCACCTGAAGGAAAGGAGAGGACAACATAGATATAAACCAAGCTTTTAAAACATGAACATGGCATGCAAAACCGCTTGAAAAACAGCAGTAATCACTGCACTGCACCAATAAACAGTTCTGATTACCTGTATGTGGTGTAGGACCAGTCTCTTCCGTACTTTCCACTTCCAGGATGCTGAGATCAAGGAAACCAATGCATCTAAGGAACAAAAGATACCAAAAAGTGAAACTAGATCTAGGGTGGATTCTCCATGGTAAGTAAAACGGGGAAAAACGTGTCAAACTCTGAAGTCGGAGTGCAATACTGAAGCTGAGGTGTGCTTTGTGTTTCATACTTCCTCAAAATACTGTGACGGGTCAGTCTCTCAGTAAGGTAGGGTAGGGTGACTTCTCAAGACTACAAGGACGTGTTATAAAATACCTTATGGTCTTCTGACACAAACCGGGCAATATTGGCTCTTCGCGTGGAAAACACGTTTCTCTTGCGGAATGCGTAATACGTGTCATTTGGGAGTCCTGGAAAAACTAAATGACCTGCCACACATAGTTTGTAAGAATGTCTCAGTAACTAGCCAGAAGGCTAAAACACACGCTCACACATCACTCACAGTTGCTAGCCTAATTGTTTGGCCCTAATTACCCACCTAATTAGCAATGTAGGTGATGGGATCACAAAGATAAATCTCAGGCTGCTCTCATATTTAAATCGACATAACGTGCAGGGGATCCGTTGCTCTTCAACATTGTGAGTCGACAGCGACTTCAGAGGGGCTGATCCGGCGGGCTGCAGCTCACACGGGCCTGATAAAGGCCGTTTAGGGCTCCAGAGAGGCCGGGATCATTTTCACCACCGTTTAAGACCCCCTACCAGCACTCCGCCACCACAAGTCAACGTCTTTCGTCTTTAGGCGCTCTGTGCTTCGTAGGGCATTGCAAGAAAAAAACTTGAACGCTGCTTAGCTTGCTAACGCGTTATCTAGCCAGCACGCTCTCTCGCTATTTCAGGCTTATGTTTTGTCGTGTTATGCAAGAGTGACCTTTACAAGCCTGCGTTTATTTTTTTCTGGAGTGCTCTGGACTTTTCAAAGCACAATAACTGAACGAACAAAACGTAAATGTAGCCAACAGTCTTCATTCTCTCATGCACTGCTAGCTAACCTAGCTAATGTTAGCTTTAGGAGGAGGGAGGGGGCAGTGTGACGTCACTACGAGGGGCCAAAATATGACAGTCAACAAATTCTGCAGTGGATATATACTTTTTAAAACTATATTACTAAATGCAATTTAGTTGAAGATGTAATGTAAATGGTTAATCTGGGAACAGAATGTGTACACTAGAGGATTAAACAAAATTGCATCCCAAAAATGGATTAAGGAGAGTTGATGCACTGGAAGGAATGTTAAGATGAATTTAGGAACACAAATGAGTACAAAATACCAAATAAAATACGCCAGGACCCGTTCTGTGACGTTTCATAGCTTCAGAGCAGGCTGCTTTTCCAAGTGAATCAAATTCAGTCTGACCGAACTGATGGTTTGGAGTGAAATAGTGCTCACAGAGAGCCTGAACTCGTCTCCTACCTCACCCAATACAGCCAGCCCAGTCAAATCAGACATATCAGTTTGTTTATGAAGTGAACACCTAAGCCAGTCAACTTATCCCGCCATGTCAAAGCGCCCCCCGAGTGCCTGTAGACACCCCCCTCCCTCATACCACCTCCCCCTCATACCACCTCCTCCTCCCCCCATCTACCGCCGCCATCTTAAGTTCCCACCTACCTGAAATTTCCGAGCACTTTTCTTTTACTAAATTCTCGCTGAAGGAGTCGCCATCCGCGTCAAATCGCACTCAATCCGTGACGGGGCCGTTTCGAACTATCTCCCGGTACCCAACGAGGTACTGGCAGGCCGGTGAGATCACGTTAAAGAGCGCTCCAAACGGAGACTGGGTCCGGCTCTCTGAGTGGAGCGGTCGCGGGGAGGAGACTTTCGACGAAATGGAGGCGCGAGCGGCAGGCTCTGCGAGAGCTGCCAGAAATCTCGCGAGACTCCAATCACCGTACTGCCGCATATAAGAAAACACGTTCCTGCTTTTGGAGATATTTTTACAAGTTTTATATTTTGGTCGCAGCATTATCGCTGCCCCTTTCCCCCTCTTTCGAAATGTGCCCTTTTACTCTATCGTATAGGCCTGAAAGTTGGGCAAAAGTGCAAAAGCTGCCCGAGTAATGCTAACTTTTACTTCTGCAGAGAGATTGACAGTGTTAAGACAGGTAAAGTGGTGCTTATAGTCACAAGCACCACAAGCACATCACAGTGTGAACTACTTTTTCTGCATTTATCCCATTCACCAATTGAAGCAGTGGGCTGCCACTAGGGAGCAGTGTGTGGGGTTCCTTGCCCAAAGGGTACCTCTGGTGCTACCAGCACTCATGAGATTCGAATCCATAACCTCCAGATTGCAGGGGCAACCCCGCTTCCCGCCAGGCCACTAGCTCTGCATATTATTACTTTTCTTTCTTTCACGCTGTTGTCATGCCAATTTTTGGAGTTATATCAAGTATCTTATTGACAGCTATAAGAAAAACCCACCTGGCATGGCTAATTCAGAGTAGTGTTAGAAATGTATGTGAACTGATACACTATATGGACAAACATATTGAGATGCCCATTACACCATCAGGGGCTTTAATGACACTGCATTCAAATACATAGACTTTAACATGGAGTTGGTCCCCCTTTACAGCTGAAACAGCTTCAGTTCTTGGAAAGCCTTTCTGCAGGAATTTGTTCCTATTCATTCTGTAGAGCCCTAATAACGTCAGACACTGATGTTGGACGAGAAGGCCTGGCTTGAAGTCGTTACAGTTCATTCCAAAGGTGTTGGATGGAGTTGAGGTCAGGACTCTAAGAGGGCAAGTCAAGATTTTCCCACAGAACTCATCCAACCACGTCTTTATGGACCTTGCTTTGTGCACTGGGCACAGTCATGCTGGAACAGAAAAGGGTCTTCCCAAAACTGTGTCCACAAAGCTGGAAGCAAAGTTGTTCAAAATGTCTTGGTATGCTGAAGCATTAAGATTGCCCTTCACTGGAAGAATTCAATAATTAAGGTGTGTCCTGATACTTTTGTACATATAGTGTATGTTAGAAATGTGTGATCATTTTTTCACAGATGCAGTAATGTAGGTTACAGCAGAGGGCCAAAGTCTGGCTGACCTGATTTTAGCAGAAATAATGACAGCTCTAAGTCTTTTTTTAACCGGTGGTCACTAACTCAAATCCAACACTAGGGGGATATTTCAAAAAGCAGTTTGGTGAGATAAATTAAGCCTGAAGTCAAGTTTGTTCAAAAGCAATGAGGGACATTACCATTGGCCACTCCTCAGTTTGAGGCTGAACTTATCCAGCTAAGTGAGAAATCCTGCTTTGTAAAACACCCTCAGATCCCACTAGCCAGGGTTTTAGAAGGCACTGATTGGCTTAATGATTTTGGGTCAGACTTCCTAGAGTAATGTAGACCCTTCATGAACACATCTGCTGACCCCTGTCCTATAGTGACTTTTTTTTTTTATTATTCAGCGTTTAGACTAAGCTTAAGTTGAATCCAAAACATACCATGGCAAAGGATAGTTATTCATCAAAATAAATCCTTACTCGGCCTTAATACACAAACTATAAAGCAGCACCAAATATAAATAAAGAAACAGGTATACAATGAATCAATACACCAATGCATGTAAATAACCAACAATTTGTTTAATAATTAATCTTTGTTGCTTTCTTTTCAGGGGGAACATATTTCAAAGGTATAAAATTGTTTTTGCTCAAATAATTAACCCAGAATGTTCTGTACTCATGTTAAAATCCCTTCAATCCTGCTGTTGGTTTGCAAGTACAAAGCACTCCATTTGTCCAGTTGATGCCTTATCTGTCAGACATGCATTTTTTGTGGAAGATGTTGTCCACATGTGGACTTTCAAAGTTCACCTCAATCTCTCACCATCTATAAATATATATATTAGCAACCAACACGAACAGCATTGGGGCTAGCTTTGTGATGGCTACAAACCCAGTTCAGTGGCATTTAATATCCATACTTTCTTGTAGAAGTTGTACTGTGCCATATCCTGGATCAAAACAGTAAGTTGTTTTAACAAGGGAGTGCAACTGGTGAGACCTGAAACAATGACATTATGACAAACAGTGAATATGTTTATTATATAAGGTAATTAATGTTAACAATAATAATTACAAAAGCAATATCGCTATTCTACTGTATTCTGTCCCAGCTCATGTATTGAGTCAGAGTGTAGGAGAATGAGTTTTCCCATTTAAATTTTAAAATATTATCAAACAAGATGTACAGTTAATAATAGTTTTTAAAGATTAAAATAAAATAACTCTGCAGACGTTCATTGTAACGTTCATGGAAGTTGTGCCTCGGACTGCTGTAGACTGATTAAGAACAGGAAGCTGAAGAGTTTTCTTTGAATTAATTTTACAATGGTGCTTTTTCTCCTCCCTAGTAATAGACAGAGCACACACTAGACAATCTGAGGAGCACTACTTCAGCCATTGTTCAACTCATTTTTTCCCCCACATCTTCATATGCAGATTTCAATCTCTACAGCAGGCCTTTTTTTTCTTTTTTTTTTTTTTTTTACAGCCGTGAGTTCATAGAGGGAAACAGATGTCAACCGATGTGTTAAAATGCAAACATTATCTCAAAATTCTGGATCCATCAGCCTGGAGATAGCCCTGCAGGGCTAGGTATGTTTCTCTCTTCATATGACAGGTCTTTAGTCTTTAGTCCACAGGCCTTTTTGAGAAACAAAACCCTAAATATAAATCAAAAGCACAGGAAGTGGGGGAAGGGGAGTACCTTAAATTGCACCAATATAACCACAGTGGATAAATATACTGAGCAGTCCTGTGAAGTCTCTGTTCTCCGCTCAGGTCATCTCAACGTTCATATACGATCATTTTAGCTTCAGCAGGTTGGGCTCCTGCATGTCCTTCCATTATTAGGAAGAGCAGTTCAAAAGCAGTATTTCTCAACTGCTCCAGTCTCACCTAGTACTATCTGGACTCGCCATCCTTGTGTGTGCTGAAGAGGGCCAAATCTCCAGCCCCGGCAAGTCTGGAACTACGAGGCGGAGTGGAGGGCCTAGTCACAGATGGAATAAGTGGTGGGGGGGCGCCAACTGACAAGGGCCCTACCAGACTGGGCGTCTTAGCAAGAATTCCATTTGGAATGTGAGAATGTGGATGCAAGGGAGCCAAGCGAGAATAGATACTTGGGTGATGTGGTGAAGGTGTAGAAGCTCCAGCAGGATGGAGTGGAGAGTGAGACAGTAAGCCTACATGCAGCTGCTCGAGGTGGGCTGCAGAGGTGGGCAAGTGAGATGCAGAAATATGCGGATGCATTCCAATGAACCGCACCCTCTCATAGTCCTCTCGCAGTATCTGGGTACGCTGGTCCTCATCCAGCAGCCCACCACCAGGAGCACCAACCTGTGGAGGGCGGTCAAAATGATGAGCCATCAATCCAAAATCTGGTCGGATTGCTGAGGACGAAGCAGAAGAGGAGGTAGGTGCTTGTGGATGATGTGGGCCAGCTGCCACCGCTGCAGCTACTGCTGCAGCTCTCTCTGCCTCTATGTATCTTGAGTGCTGATGCTGAAGTAGGCGGGACAAGTGTGGGTCAGACCGCAGTGCAAGGTGAGGATCTGGCCGCAGAGCCAAGACACTTTCTCTACGCTGCTGCTGTTGGACAGCAAGATCTCGCCAAGGATCCCAGGGGAAGCTATGAGGAGCCTGTGAGTGGGCTTGGGGTGGTGTATGTGGATGGACTGAAAATCGATCCCCTGGGGGCCCTACAACCAGTCCAGCCGAGCCGCCAGGTCCACCAAGATAAGCCTCAATAGCACGTGAGCGATCCAGGAGAGAGAAATGGTGGGTAGGGTGTGGGGTAGGAGGGGGGAGAGGCACTCCAGGCGTGGGAGTCAATGAAAGGGTTGAAGAAGGGGTTGAAGGATGGTGAGTGTGGCGACTGTTAGGTCGTTCAAAGCTATGAGGAGGTACAGCTGGGTGGGATAAAGAGATGGGCACTTGTTCAGGCTCTTCTTTTCTTTCCTCTTTCACCTTCACTTGAGGACCAGTGGGTGGTTTAGAAACAGGTGTCGTGGTCCGATCAGGCTTCTTGACCGGAAGAGAACTGACAGAGGAGGAGGAAGATGATGGACCGCTGCTCTCTCTTTGGGATGGATGGGAGGGTTCTGAGTTGAGTGCATGCGGTTGTCTGGGAAATAGGTCCAGAGGGGAGGGTGCCAAGGAGGTATTTGGAGGAGGAGTTGCAAGAACAGATGATGTAGATGAACGAGGTCTGTCAGGTGCTGAGGAAGCTGACGCTGGTGCCCTAGATGCAGACACTGAATGTTGTCTCTTGTCTGGCTCTCTATCTCTCTCTCTTTCACGATCCCGTTCTCGCTCCCTTTCCCTGTTTTGCCCATCTGACTGTCCAGCACCTCCACTCAGGGGGCCCAGGCCATTCATGTGGGAACTGGGGGTGTTGCTGCGGTGCTTGAGTGATGGGGCACTGGGAGACATTCGCACAGGTGGGCGACCATACATTAGGTTGTCTCTGTAAGAGGAAGTGAAAAGCAGTTAGAGTGTGTGTGTGTGTGTGTGTGTGTGTGTGTGTGTGTGTGTGTGTGTGTGT
>JBBIGA010000106.1:32870165-32895867 GCA_037576975.1 Alestes dentex | reverse complement strand
ACAGACAGAGTGAGCTTGTAGTTGTTGCCTACCTGTCCTTCTCATCTTTTATATGAGTTAACTCTCTTCTCTCCATGTCTTTCCCTCTATCTCTCTCATCCCTTTTGTCCAGTCCTTTAGCCCAAGAGGGCCCGGAGGGGAAAGAGGGAGGTGCAACATGCAGGCGATTCCATGGATCATGCGGGTTACCCAGTCCTCCTACTGCACTTGCAGAGGATTCTGCCTTATGGCCAAAAACAGAACTAGCAGCTAAAACAGACAAAATAGATAGAATGGGTCAATACATGTATTCAGAATACACTGAATGTGGCTAGGCAAGTTTTTCCATAATCAAGTTAACAGTTGGACTCACTCAGTGAGGGACTACCAAGTCCTCCAAAGGCACCAGAGCCTAGGGCTCCCAGGGGTGGGAACGGGGGTGAGCGGCCATACGGATCTGAAACACAACACGAAGCATTAGCATTTATGATGCAAGTCTGAGCACAAATTTGAATTAGAAAAAAAATGAATCATAAACGTATAAATGAGTCTTGCTTTAATATGTTCCATCATCCACTTGTCTGATAACAATTAACATTAAAAAACGACCATTTTTCCAAAATTATTTTGAAAATTAGGCTAGGCTATAGCCAAGCTCACACTGAGCTCAGTGGTCTAGTCTCTTACCCAAATGTGTTGCTGGGGTGAGGAAAGAGGAGTGAGGCGTTGATGGAGAGATGAATGGAGTAGAGGATGGATTGACTCCTCCTGAGAAGACACAGGGGTCAACTCAAATACTTATTTAACACCCTTTAATGGAGTACCATAGAGTGTTGAGTCCATTTGTTTAGTACTAATGTTCCTTGTCCTCTCCAAGCCATTTAAGATCACATAGCATAATTTAGCTATTTCAGTGTGTAAGACAGCACAGACAAGCTTATTGATAATTCCTTCTGTATCTTGTAAATTAAATGGTTTTTCACAATTTATAACAGGGGGTTTACATAAATATCTAACAGCAGCATACATTACTCAGATACATTTTCTCAAACAATTTCTGCCATGGTACATCTGTAAAAGAAAAAAACAAGTACCAGCAGCTGCAAAGAGGCTGCCTGGTCTGGCAAGCTCATGGGTTGGAGGCATGGGACCTCCAAGTGCTCCAAGACCTCCCATTCCTCCCATTCCACCAGGCCCAGGGAGACGTGGCAACAGGTCATTACGGAAGTCTAGCTTTTGAGGATCTGCCTGCATCAACTAGAACAGAGCAAAGCATAGAAGAAAAAGGTTCAACCATGACTTTTAAAAGGTAACACAAGCAGCTGAATTCTAGCAATACAAAATATAGGATAGTTATAAAATAGATCACAAAGTCTGGTTAACAAATTCAAGATCAACCAGAATAGGGTAAAAAAAAATTAAAAAAAAAATTAAAATAAAAATACAAACCTTAACTTTCTCCTGGTGCCTCAAAATCATCCAGGCCACACGCACATGCATAGCACACCACTTTCCAGGCTTCTGCAGAGTGGTCAAAGAAAGCAAAACAGAATAGTAGTTATCAAAAAGGAAGTCAAATGAAAATATTTAGGACAGAAAAGTTACTGACTTTTAGTGATGGTGCAAATGGGTCTGCAATCTGTGGACACAGAAAAGAGAAAGCGCCGATTATCCACTATCCAACTACAAATCCACTATCCACTATCCACCCCCCCCCCCCCGCCCCCGCTTATTGTGGTGTGTTGTGATGTGGTTAAAAACAAATGTCTAAAAATGCCCATTTTAATAGTGTGAACCCTAAATGTGCTCCCAAAACACTTTAATTTCACTTTGAACTCAGCTTAATACATTACCCTTAAAGAAAATGTAAAGGTAAACCCGTAACCATACTGTACAGTTTACACTGAACTGCCATCTCGCAGTGCTAGAATGTAAAATCTCGATATTACCCCTGTATAGACTGTAATTAAAATACTAGGCTTCAAGAAGAACAAAACGAAAAACACGAGAAGACTCAAGACACTCCACGGGGGAAATTCTGGACTGCAGCTGCCAGAGATGCGTCAAAGGGCAGCAGCCCATCAGCAGCAAGGAGAAATAAATAACATTCTCAGATTAGCTACTTTCAAACCTCCTGTCCAGCGGTATTTCACCGTCCCAAGACGTGCTTTCTTTGTGTTCACTCCACAGTACCAATAAATGTAGTTAATTTTTTATATGGAAATGTAGCTTGTATTTACATTAATATTTGTGTTACAAATTTAGTAAACTGTATTTTTCTTAATAATTTAGCACTCAAATGATATACTGCCACGAAAAAAAGCTGTGACCTCGTCGGCCACGCCCCTTCATCCTGAGTTGCTAAGTGCCGCACCCAAACACTAACAACCCAGCACAAGGACAAGGGGCGTGGCAGACGAGGCCCGGATGTCACAAAAGGAAAAATAAAAATAAAAAAATCAATAAATAAAAATGCGGAGGACATCTGCAGTTTCCGCAGTAGTGCGGGGGTTCCTGCGAACAATTAGTTGGGTTCTCAGAAAAACAAATACATGGGAGACTGAAGCTGCGACTGCTGAACCTCGTATAAGTGGGGGGTGACAGTTTTTGCTTTCAACATCTGAGAGTCTATCAAAAACTGCAGTAACTGAATAACACCCTACAAGTACATTAGAGTAATGCATTACTGAAAGTCCACTATATAGTGCTTTGTCCTGTTCTGACACATGATAATTACCTAACAATTTAAATATAGTACACAGAAAACAAAAAAAGCTGTGTAACATAGACAGGCCTCCAATACCAAAGTAGAGAAACATGATATATTGAGATCTCCTACCCTAGGGTCTTTAGGTTGCAGGTGGGGAGGCACCACTCCTAGACGAGCAGTCATCTCTGGGGCAGGTCCCTGGAGGGCAACAAGCTGTCAATCACAGGACACTGTTTTAACCCATTACAAATACAGATTTTCTAGCAGCATGCATTAGATTTTACATTGGAGAAACTAACAAAGGAATATAGTCCTCTGTAGGGGAATTTCCGTGCCATTTAAATAAAAATGTCTATGATGATATAAAAATGTAATTTAATTTATTAACCCTTATAGTCACATGTGAAAACACCACAGCACAATGTGAAATTCTTTCTCTGCGTTTTAACCCAGGCTGCCAACAACAGGCACCTGGGGAGCAGTGTGTGGGGATGGTACCCTGCCCAAGGGTGCCTCAGTGGTGACGCTAGCAGTTGGGATTCGAACCCCCAACCTTCTGATTCCAACACCCTAACCACTAGGGTCCCCAGTCTATCAGTATAATTAATAATTACCAGTATAATTAATAATTATTACTCAGTCACCTGTATCTTGAACCTAAGTTAAATGGTAATTTTAAAAAATAGTATTTTTCACACTGAGTAATATATTCATAGTAGTAATTTAAAGACCCACACTGTAACCAGATGGAAATCAATCAAAAATCAAAATACTGTGGTAACACTCCTTACCTTGGGCTGAAAAGCTCCTTGCAGGGAACTAAGTGGTCCAGCAGGTGGAATTACAGGCTGAATTCCAGGCACAGGCGGTGGGTACTGAGGGAAAAACTAAAACAAAAAGCAACATCACTTTACTAGCACATGCAAACTGCCACTAATATAATCCAAAATAACAAATCACAATTTAAAAGCTACTCAGAAAATCACTGTATGATGATTTCAGCTTTTGTTCATAAACCATTTCGCATCTCAGCCTCTACAGAATAAAACTTACTGGGTGTCGAAAAAGTCCCTCTATCTTGCCTGGATATTTCTCATACTAAAAGAGAAATGAAGGCATTCAATATTTGATACATTACTATCAGCACAACTAATGAAAAAACAAATATCTAATACCAGTTATTTTAAAATAATTTACCATAGGGGGTGCTGCAGCAGGTGGATGAAGGAAGTGTTGGTGGGTGTGGGTGTGTTGGTGCTGATGGTTGTGCTGATGGAACTGATACATTGGTGGAATGGAGGCCTGGGCCTGTGAAGCCCTGCTGGATGTGCCAGAGCTAGGGGTAGAGGCAGAGGGTCCTCCTGATGCTGAGCTTGCATTGACTCCAGCACTGCTTCCTGAAGATCTGTTCTCTCTCTCTTGGTTCTGAGAGTTCAGGAAGTGTGAGTTTAGCTCCTGGCGATACAGGTCTTGATCTATATACGGGGAAGGAAAGCCAAAGAGTTATCCAGAAGATCAGAATAATTTCCATAAGACAACTGGTGGTGTGTTAAGTCGCATCAGCCAAAATCAGGTAAATCACTACATCAACCAAAAAACATGTCTGAAGAATTACACTAGCAGCTCACAATAAACCTGTGTAACATTTTGATACTTATCAATGAAAACATATTCCCATTGGTATACTGAAATAATGTTCATTTTAAAAAATTCAAGATGATCTGATAGCAAAAATGATGTTAAAAAATGCCCATATCTAGAAAATTGTGCAGGTAAATATACCTGTAGCAGGACGAGGGGATTGCAGGAGAGGAGGAGGTGGAGGGAGGCCAGGGGAAGGGGTGAAGAGAGCACCAGGGCTGGGCCGAGAAGATGGTCGCAGAACTCCTGCCCCAGATGGGCCTCGGACACCAGAAACACTAGTTGAGGGTGTGGGCGGTCGTATTGATGATGAAGAGGCCGATGAAGATGGAGGCTTAACTGAGGTACTGCCCCTGATAAACATAAATAAATAAATGTATAAAAACATTTGACTTAAAGCTAGGCAACACTGATAAAAGCCACAATATTTTATAAACTTATCACAGCATCAGATGATTAAGTTTAAATTAATAAAGTTATTGGACATGTGTCTTTAGTACTGCTTTTCTAAACTAAAGTAATGCCTTACAAACCTAATGTGGCTTTTTTGTAAAACTACAAAGGGAACACAACGAATGAAGCAACTTGATACATGTAATTTTAAAAATATTAATACTAAAATGCTTGATCACTCATTGTGTCAAATATATTTCAAATGTATTCCAAAAAGTAATATTAAAGCATTCTAGTACAGATGATATACATCATCCAGCACTGACCCATCCTAATGTGTGTCCGTCCACCTATTTAAAAGTACTATTAAGATGGAATTAATTTTTTTGGGAAAGGTAAGGTAATTGTGCCAACATGTAAAAATGATTGTGTTACTAGTAATTCACTTAACTGTAAATTACTTATCTACAGGATTTGTATTCCAGCATCTGTATTACTTAGCATAGTTTAACGAGTACTTTCTGCAGAGTTTGTTTTTTTTAACCTGTATACCAGATGTAGGACATACTGGCATGACTTGAGCTACAGAGACCACAAGAAAGTAATTAAGAAAAATAATTCTCCACATAACACACAGTACTTTTTACAGACACACCTATTCAGACATGAATAATATATCCTGTGGTTATTTCTACAGCTTATTTTATAGACAGGAAGTCTTTACTGAGTGTGCAGTCCAAATAACTGAGAAACGCCAGTGAAAGTTCCTTGATCCCACACTCCCATATAAAACGAATTCTGTCCAGAGTGCGCTTTATTCTGTACTGGCACTGATATTAAACTCTACTGACCTGTTGTTCCCCATACCAAAGACAGGTTGTGACCGACCAGGGAAGGGGAGAAAGGGCTTATGCTTGTGTCGTGGGGGGCTGCAATCATGACGGTGATGTGGTCCGCCATTTCCATTCTGCTGCTCAGACAGTGGGGTGGCAACAGAGGCAGGGGAGCGGGGCAATAGGCCGGGGAGAGAAGACGAGGTAGAGGTGGCTTCAGGATAAGGCAGCTCCAGACTCCTCTCCTGACTCCGTTCCAAGCCAGACACTCGAGGCGTCACTGACAGACGGGGCGGTCCACTGTTGGAAGGCAACAGGGTGCAGCCGTTGCTCATAGTAGAGGCCATGCTCACTGGGTTGGATACCACTGATGTGAAGAGAGAAAATTACTTTACCAGAGCAGAATTTTTTTTTTCACAAGATAGATAGCTTATAAGCACAAATCATAACTAACAAATGATATATAACAGTTGTTTTCATCTGTGAATTGATCAAATGTTACTGAATGTTAATCTCATCCCCTCATCATCTGCTGCTATTTTACTGAATTTAGATTTTTTAATCGCATTAACACCACATCACTTTTATAAACCATTCTGCACCACTGATCTGCTGGTACAGCTCACTAAATCTTACACACAGCAATGTCAGGGTTAGTTATTTTGTAACAGTAATGTTCTTGTAATTGTGTTGCACTATTGTTTATTGACTATTTTTAATTTTCTATTGTCTGATCTTTTATTCTTCCTTGTTGCACTAAGCATGCTAATGACAAAATAATTTCCCTCAAGAAAAATAAAGTTCTTTCTTATCTTAACTTTCATACCAAGTATTTATTTGTATACTATATATTTTCTAATCCTGTAGCTGCTACTTGCTTTTTTACATAATTATTTATTGCTGTCCACCTCAATCTTTGCATTCCTTTGCATTTTTTGCACACAATACTGCTGCTAAAATACAGTACTTCATAATACTGTATTCACTCGCTACTGGTACTGCTCTGACTGCACAGTATGTTTTCTTGTCTAGTAAATTACTGTTGATTGTGGGTTTTTGTGCTTTTTTCCCCCCATTTGCACTCTCTCTTTAGTCCTTTCCTGCCTGCACTTGTGTAGTCCTGTTTTTTTTTTTTGTTGTTCTTTGTGTTGCACCATGGTCCTAGAAGAACGTTGTTTAATGTCACTGTGCACTGTGTATGTGACTGAAATAACAAACCCCTACTTGACTTGAACTTTTAAAGTGAAAGCTCTTTATCGTTAAACATAAAGCCAAACATTTGTGACATCACATTACATCTGATCAAATGTCAAACTAGTTTAGGCAGTTATTCCCTAAAGATAGACCTGTCTATCTTTGCCTAAACAAATATTCCACCTCACTGACATGGCAAAGCCAAGGAAAAAGCCCAGCTGACATATTTTTCAGTTCATTTGGCCAAAGTACAATTATTTTACATAATTGTACTTTCACACCAACACAATCTAAATGATACGTACATAGAATATCAAAATAAGATTTTTAGAAGCCAACTGTGCCTCCACCAATACACAGTTGGGGTAAGAGTAAGACATGTTTGTGAAGCATATACTATATTTGGTGACAGTAAGGCAAGATGCTTACCTTCTCTGGTGCTAACGATGAATGTAGGCTCCATATCATTGTCAGAGGCCTACATTTAATGTAATAAAAACAACATTATCAAAATGAACAACACACCAGCACTATAAAATCATCAATACAAAGAAAATAACCCACCTTATCTCCTGACTCACTCTCCGTATCACACTGACACAAAAACAAAATGTACATCAATAACATTTGGCAAACATTAACACACTCATGAACAAGCATATGTACAGCAATCCATTCAATATGCATAGTTCTGAAGCACAGAAAACAGAAAAACTGTAAACATGCAGCAAAAAGCTTTTCAAGACGACTTACAATGTATCCGGTCTCCATGAGATTTCCTGAGACCTGTAATACACACCAAACAACTGTTTGTCCCTCAGGAAACTTCTAACAAGTAAACAAAATTAAACATTTGAGTTTTAAATACTACACAACAATTAGTTATGGATGTAAAAAAAAATAAAGAGGTATGAATATTACCACTGATTTATAATGCACTTACAGAGCACTTTTATTAGACAAAAATGTATTGTCACTCTTGTGTGCTTATAGTTCACTCCAAAAAAAAAAAACAGAAAAATATATGATGAAAATAACGAAAAGGAGCATTACAGACATCTTATTTTAAACATCTGATTGTAAATGTCATAGTGACATTTTGCACTTTTGGTGCGTGTAAAGCCATTTTAAATGAGTAACATTTAAAACCCCACAGAACCTAAAGAATTACAGTAAATGCTGAAATTTCACTGAAATTTCACTGAAATTTCACTCACCTTAGCCTCTCTCTTCCTTTTCTCATTCCTGTGCTTCACCCAGCTGCTGATAGTGTACGTAGCTGGAGCTCTTTCCTCAGGCTCAGTAAGAGGCCCTCCGTTCTCATCCATACCTCTCTTCCTTTTGCTCCCTCTCCCCATCAGCATACCAGCTCGCTCTGGCGGCTTCAGAGAACAGTCCATCTATTATAACACAATGATGCATACATGCATAGAAATGTAGGAATAACAGGATTAGGCAAAACAGCCTTGCTCCACACACTGTTATAAATATAGGGTAAAAATCTAAGCTGCAACTTTACATGACTTTCAGCTTCCCCAACAATCTCTAAATAACAAATCATGCAAAGAAACAGCATAAGGGAACCAATACAATCTAAGCATCATAAAACTGATGCAACATTTATTACTTCTACAGCATTTTCATGCAAAGAAGCACCACACACACCTCCAAGGCCTCCAAGCTTATGAAGCTGGCTATTGCGAACCCATCGATTATGTCTTCCTCGCAGGACACTGATTCTCGCTTCCTCCGGCGAGGAGGCCGGTGTCTGGCACCAGGAAAGACAGGACGACATTCTCCACCACCTGCGCCAAGGAGGGAATCTCCTCTGCAAAGCTCCTGATCTGAAGCTGAGGACGGCGATGAGGCCCCAAGGTCTGCTCTCCTCCTCCGTCGTTCTCGGTCGCGCTGAGAACGGGAGCGACGACTCTGTCTTAACCCCCCGCTTCGACTCGGACCGTCCATGTCAAAATGTACTGCAAGTCCACACTAACACCTTGGTCCGTGGAGCAACCTTATTTTGACTGAGGACACCCAAAACCCCCTTCACAAATGTAGGTATCCCAGTTTACTGCACAGTTAATATTCTTGCCTATAGCTTTGTGTCAGCTGAAGACTGCATGGTGTCAGCACACTGCTGTCTCATGAGAGTCATGCCTGTCCATCTGTGAGCCAGTTTCCATAAAAAAAATGGTTGATTTCCGGTTATTTTCGGATATTCCCTTCTGTGTTATTGGATTTGTGTCAAGACATTGTCAGTCTCATCTAAGGGGAAAAAAAGAGACAAAGATAAAAAGACATTACACCAACACATGCCTACCCTTACTTCACTCAAACAACGACATATGTGGGAAAAAATTGCATCATGCAGTTGAGGACATCTACCCGAGGAAAAACCGCATCATTATACAACTGCATTTTTAGAAGAGGTTTATAACGTCTACTGAGAGGAAGCCAGTAAAATACATGGACCTGGAGGGTCAACGAACATGAAAATAAGAACAAAAAAAATGGCACTACTCAAAGCAAGCTACAAACACACCGAACTAATTTTACAAAAAGAGATAAATAATGCGTCTATAATTAATCTGACTAGCTTTAACCAAGTAACAAAAACACATAGTTAAAGACTGGTTAGCTAGTCAGCTAGCTGAAAAGTGACAGGTTCATCTAATCGGGCTGGACATCAAATGTGATCCATTACATGGAAAAGAGTTTATGTTTTTATTATGAACTAGAAACACGAATAAACACACAGTATTGCACATTATGACGGTTTATTTTTTTAAATCACTGTCTAGTGTTTTTCCAACGGTGACGACGGCTGGCTAGTTAGCTAGCTAGGTTAAGTGGCCTCGCAGGCTAGCATCCTCCATAAATGACGGTAAGGTAATTACCATAATGCTAACCTGCTAGCTGACGCTATTGATAATACTAAGTGTAAACATAAACTAACACTGACTTAATACTCCGTGTGTCTGACACTTACAGAGAGCAATACAAAAGGAAAAACGCCATTTCTCGGCCCTGCGTCTTTCTTTCACACGCATCGAGTGAAACAGCTGGAGGCAAAACATTTATAGCCCTTTTTCTGCTAACTGCAATATCCTCCGCTAGCTTCAGTTGTTTGCTAACCCAACTAAACTAAAATATTTCCACACACTGTGACCCCTCTCACACACCTAATACCATTAAGCGATATGAACTGTTTAAACTAAAATAAAAGCTATCGATCTTTTGACGAGCTGAACAGAGGAAGGAAAGGTGAATGCAAAACAAAATGGTCCCGTTCTGCTAGAAACCGTAGACCAGCTGAAACTCTCCCTTTCTCCTCCAAACACCAAAAAATACACATCCTTATTAGGATTAGTGCTAGCAGACGATGGTACGCACCGCTCTGGAGGGGGCGAGGTGTCTGATCTCTCTGCCCGTTTCGTTTCCCCATCAGATCATCAGACCCGGAGCAGGCCCCCAGGCCCCGAGCTCGAGTTTCAGCTGCAGGAGATCCGGCCGAGCCCAGGAGAGTAGGCCGGGCAGGGCACCTCCTTCCGCCCGCGGCCCTCCGTCTGATCCGCTCGGTCCGACCAAACCCAACAATCTCCTCTTTCTGTCGCAGTCTGGACGGTCTTCTCTTTCTAAGACTTTCTCTAGACGGGTTCCTACAACGACAAAGCGAGCTCCGATGGTATAAAAAGCAGAAAAACGCTCCCCATTCCGCTGTGAATAGCTGGCAGTCCGTGGATCCTGGGTGGATAAACCCCACAGTCAAACTGCATTGTGTGCCTCGGTCGATTTTTTTTCTTTCCTCTGCGATTCACGGACAGCCGAGTCGAGCCGAGCACCAAGCAGCACTGCCGCCTGTAGGCTCCAGAGTCAGAAAATCGGAGAACTACACTCGTCCAAAATGACACTGCTCACGCTCAGAAACAAGAACAGTAGAAAATATCAACTCTAAGTCAATCCAATAAAAAAATTGTATATATCATATGCTATGATATATACACACAGAGACACAAAACAATATAAAAAATAAAGTCTAAAGAAAAAAAACTAAATCTGAACTACACTGTGATATATACACACAGAGAAATAGAACAATATAAAATGTAACGTCTAAAGAAATCCAATTAAAACCTCAAACACATTTTTAAAAATCTGTAACTGACACAGAGATAAGAACAGTATAAAATATAAAGTCTAAATAAACACAAAAAAATCTGTAGACAAAAACTTAATATAAAATACACAATGCTATATACACAAATTATGATTATTAATATTGCACACCACAGCCAGAAAGCTACACTGACCCCGAAGGAAACTGCTTATGTTACAACTGTAAAGACACACAGAGACAAGAACAATATAAAGTATAAAGTCAAAATAAATCCAGTAAAAGAAAATCTTCAGAAAAAAGGTCTCAGTATGAAATACACTATACTATATACACAAATATACGCAGAATTTATGATTTCTTAACCATTTTTCAGAGAATATGAATGATAACACAAAATCTTTTCTTTCACTCATGGTTAGTGGTTGGCTGAAGCCATTTATTGTCAAACAATTGTGTTTATTCCTTTTAAATCATAATCACAACACAAACTACCCAAATGACTCTGATCAAAAGTTTACATAACCTGGTGATTTGGCCTGATAACATGCACACAACTTGACACAAACGGGTTTGAATGGATATTAAAGGTAACCATCTTCACCTGTGATCTGTTTGCTTGTAATTAGTGGATGTGTATAAAAGGTCAATGAGTTTCTGGACTTCTGACAGACCCTTGCATCTTTCATCCAGTGCTGCACTGATGTTTTTTGGATTCTAAGTCATGGAAAGCAAAGGAATTGTCAAAGGATCTGTGGGAAAAAGGTAGCTGAACTCTATAAAACAGGAAAGGGATATAAGAAAATATCAAAGAAGTGAGAATGCCAATCAGCAGTGTTCAAACTCTAACTAAGAAGTGGAAAATTAGGGGTTCTGTTGAAACCAAACCACGATCAGGTAGACTAACTAAAATTTCAGCCACAACTGCCAGGAAAATTGTTCGCGACGCAAAGAAAAACCCACAAATAACTTCAGGTGAAATACAGGACTCTCTGAAAACATGTGGTGTGGCTGTTTCAAGGAGGAGTAAGGAGGCACTTGAAGAAAGTTGGTCTGCATGGTCGAATTGCCAGAAGAAAGCCATTACTATGCAAATGCCACAAAGTATCCCGCTTACAATATTCCAAACAGCACAGGGACAAGCCTCAAACCTTCTGGCACAAAGTTATTTGGAGTAATGAGACTAAAATTGAACTTTTTGGCCACAACCATAAATGCTACATTTGGAGAGGAGTCAATAAGGCCTATGATGAAAGGTACACCATTCCTACTGTGAAACATGGTGGTGGATCGCTGATGTTTTGGGGATGTGTGAGCTACAAAGGCACAGGAAATTTGGTCAGAATTGATGGCAAGATGAATGCAGAAAGTTACCAAAAAGTACTGGAGGAAAATTAGCACTCATCAGCCTGGAAGCTGTGCATGGGATGTACTTGGACATTCCAACATGACAATGATGCAAAACACAAGGCCAAGTCGACCTGTCTTTGGCTATAGCAAAATAAAGTGAAGGTTCTGGAGTGGCCATCTCAGTCTCCTGATCTCAATATCATTGAGTCACTCTGGGGAGAACTCAAACGTGCAGTTCATGCAGGACAGCCCAAGAATTTACAGGAACAGGAGCTTTTCACCAGGAAGAATGGGCAGCTTCACCATCTGAGAAGATAAAGAGCCTCATCCACAACTACCACAAAAGACTTCAATCTGTCATTGATGTTAAAGGGACAAAATTTTTGTGTTATTATTCATATTCTCTGAAAAATGGTTAAGAAATCATAAATTCTGCCAGGGTATGTAAACTGATGAGCACAACCGTAAGTAACGTACAGTTCAGTGAATTACTAACGACACAGATGGTGGTTGAGTATGTTATTGCACAGAGTAGAGATCAGTAGTATATAAGTAATATTGACATATATACTTATATGTACATGGTAGGACTATTGCACATAATTAAATGATTTAGCACCTGATAAGAACATCGCACAGTATTGCACATGGTAGACCACTGCACATCATAGCAAAATAGTACATATAGTGATACACATGTGTGACTGGAGGAGCTGCAGACCATGTTTTTACAGTTTTGTAGGTTTCGCAGCAGGATGTCCTTTTTAATACACGGGTGGATAATCTATACCTGCACACTCTCTTTATCAAACACCTGCCTGTGACCTCGAACAGGTGGTCTGTTTAGTGTGTGTGTGACACACGCACCTCAACACTTCACCCAGTATAATTCATGCACTATATGGACAAAAGGATTGGGGCACACCTCTTGAATTCAGGTGTTTCAATCATACTCATTACCACAGGTCTATAAAATTAAGGATACCAAGACATTCTGGACAATGCCACACTTCCAGCTTTGTGGTCAGAACATTTTCTATTCCAGCATGACTGGGCCCCAGTGCACAAAGCAAGCTCCATAAAGACATGGTTGGACAAGTTTGGTGTGAAAGAACTCGACTGGCCCACACAGAGCCCTGACCTCAACCATATCCAACACCTTTGGAGCAGAGATGGTGTGCCAGGCCGTCTCGTCTCACATCAGTGCCTGACCTCATAAATGCTCTACAGAATGAATGGGCACAAATTCCCAAAGAAACACTCCAAAATCTTGTGGAAAGGGGAGACTAACTCCATATTAAAGTCTATATATTTGAATGTAATGTCATTAAAGAACCTGTTGGTGTAATGCCCAGGCATCCCAAAGCTTTTGCCCATATAGTGTATTTATAGAGATTTTTTATTCATTGCTATAGATAATATAACGTTTCCCCTATAATAATACAATAAGATTGTCTGCAGGATTCCTATGAAAGCCTTATAATAAAATCACTTTGTTATAATGAAGCGTGGACAACTCAGGTCAGATTGTGACAAATTCATCTAACACGTCTGGTTAATAGACTTAAATATGACATTTTGCTTCTAATTCTACAGCAAGATTTACATTTATTTGTTCAGTTTAACACAACACTTGCACAGGTCACATAAAATATATTAAAGTATTTTATCCTCAGTTCAGTTCAGCAAATAAACAGTAGGTGTGCTTTAAAATAAACAGTAAAAAAAGTGTGCATTAAAATAAACAGTAAACAGTAACTGTATATGAAAATAGTAAACAGTAAGCTGCACTGAAATGTGTAGAAGTGTTTTCACCAGTAGATAATAAACAAAGCTTAGAGGGGTGACCAAACTTATATTTAAATATAAACTTACACAAGTATATAATATTATGCAAGTATTATAGATCAAGTTACTGCAATGCAGCACTTTAGGGGTTTTATATATCGCTAAATTACAGGTGATGAAAGGATAGTTTATATTGGAATGGTTATATAGCACTATGGAAACGTGTGCACTATATGGACAAAAGTATTGGGACACCTGACCAATATACCAACAGGGAATTCAATGATATTCCATTCAAATATATTGACTTTAATATGGAGTTGGTCCCCCCTTTGCAGCTGTAACAGTTTCCACTCTTCTTGGAAGGCTTTCCACAAGATTTTGGAGTGTTTCTGGGGGAATTGTGTCCATTCATCAACCTCCGTTCCAGTTCATCTTAAAGATGTTGGATGGGGTTGAGGTCAGGGCTCTGTGCGGACCAGTGCAGTTCTTCCACACTGAACTCATCCAACCGAGTCTTTATGGACCCTACTTTGTGCACTGGGGCACAATCATACTGGAGCAGAAAAGGGCCTTCCCCCCAAAAAACACAGAGTCCACAAAGTTGGAAGCATGGCGTTGTCCAGAATGTCTTGGTGTGCTGAAGCATTAAGATTGCCCTTCACTGGAAGTGAGGGATCGCCTGAATTCAATAATTACGAGGTGTGTCCCAATACTTTTGTCCACATCGTGTATTATTTTAGTTAC
The DNA here is from genome assembly GCA_037576975.1 of Alestes dentex. Taxonomy (NCBI): domain Eukaryota; kingdom Metazoa; phylum Chordata; class Actinopteri; order Characiformes; family Alestidae; genus Alestes; species Alestes dentex. Next base: position 32,881,118 of record JBBIGA010000106.1, on the reverse strand, counting down.
TGCAGCGGCACTGTATCGTTGTGTTGTATATCGTTTTTGCATGGGGTTTAATGTTTCAAAGTCTGATTTGTATCCGCTAATGTGTTATAGGTATATCAATAAAGGTGTGATTGTCTTGCTTGTGGTGTAAAATTGTCTCTAGATTTTTAAATGCCTCTGACGTAAGAACTTTCCATAGGAAGTGTTGACATGCGGAAGGGAGCAAACAAAACGAAAAACTAGACGCTCACGGCTAGCCAGAGAAAAACACCAATCCAGACTCACTGTGTTTGAAGGCCTTTTCTTATTTTCTGGAGGACTTTCTCAGCCAAAACGCAAGGTAAGTCTTAAATTAAGGTGTTGTTTGAACGCCATCGAGTTTAGGTTAGCAGTTAGCATTAGCCACCTGCTAGCAGCTTCTTTTGTTATTTCATTATTTTTAACATTAAACGGACCGAGTGAAGTCAAAGCTAGCTGTAAATATATAGTATATTCAACACGTTTTCTCCTCACTGTGTGAGACACTGGCAAAAAGCACAAGGAGTAACTGTTTAATTTTTTAGGATTTCTGAACTGCTAGCTAATTAGCTGTTATTATTTTGGTAGTAATGTTGGTCATTAAGCCTAACTAATTGGTTTGTAACAACTACTACCTAATGGTCATTTTATTGTTTTAGCTAGATGATCAGTCACAGAAAGAAATAAAGCATTTTAATGCCACAATGTTTTGTGGGAGATTTGACACAAGAGTTTAAAAGTACCACCTGTGAGTCAGATGTGGGAAAAGCCACATTTTAGAAAAGCCACTAACTTCTTAACTTTCTAACTTCTGAATACTATTGTTTATAATATACATACACAATACTGTAGGATTCTACAACTCAAACAGGAGGGAGGAGAAGTGTGTTAAGGTGTTTTTGTCAAGATGATGTCAGCAGCGTGCCCTTATCTGAGTCATTCTTTCACCTAACTTATCATGTGACTGTCCCACAGTACATCACCCATGCTGTTCCCAATATCAAAGGACATCCTTTCATTAAAGATTGGAAATGTAATTGAACTTTGTTGTTAGGACTGAATAACATCAAGGCACTCTTGTATGTTAGATGGAGTTCTTATTTGGGCGGAGGAAAACTCCAGAGGAGATGCTGAGACAGAACCAGAGAGCCTTGAACAGAGCTATGAGAGACCTAGACAGAGAGCGTCAGAGACTGGAACAACAGGAAAAGAAGATCATAGCTGACATTAAGAAAATGGCCAAACAAGGACAGATGGTGAGAAGACATGATAACAATCATTCGTTTATTGTTATGATGATAAACAATGAAATCATGCATGAAAAAATGTTCCTGACTAAATGTGATGTTCTGATTGTTGTAGGATGCTGTAAAGATCATGGCTAAAGACTTGGTTCGCACCAGACGATACGTTAAAAAATTCATCATGATGAGAGCCAATATCCAAGCAGTCAGTCTCAAAATACAAACCTTGAAGTCAAACAATAGCATGGCACAGGCAATGAAAGGAGTCACCAAAGCCATGGCAACAATGAACAGACAGGTCAGTCTGAATGCAGCTTTTTTATTTTCATACTTGCTTTTTAGAAAATCAAGCACATGCAGAATGGAACACAATGGGCTTGTGAGATTAGTGTTTTTAACTGAGTCCACACGGAATCCCAAACTGAATCACAAATAGATTTCAAGTGTTCACTGAAACAGCTAAAACCTTTGCCTTCTCACAGTTGAAGTTGCCACAAATTCAGAAGATCATGATGGAGTTTGAGCGCCAAAGTGAAATAATGGACATGAAGGAGGAGATGATGAATGATGCAATTGATGATGCGATGGGAGATGAGGATGATGAAGAAGAAAGGTGGAACTATACATACAAAATTATTATTGGGCTGAAATGTTCATTTGTTTATATGTGGCTGTTAACAGGCATGTTTTCTATTCTTTTTTCTTTTTTTTTATAGTGATGCTGTGGTTTCCCAAGTGCTAGATGAGCTGGGCCTTAGTCTGTCAACTGAACTATCAAGTACGGGAACTCCATATTTCATATATAGCAGAAATCTGTAATTACAATCTATAGCCAGCTGCTTCTTGTTGTTTAATCAGTGATTTAAACATCTGTGTATGTTTTCAAACAGATCTACCATCTACTGGGGCGAGTTTTCCTGTCGCTGCTGGAAAGAAAGCAGAGCCACAGCCAACTCTGGCAGATGCAGATGCTGACCTGGAGGAAAGACTGAATAACCTCAGGAGAGATTGAGTGACACCGGACTTGGTTAAGGCTTTCGTACAAATATATGTGTATAAAGCTTTCTAACACCTAACTGAAATGTCGAGCGATTAATGCAGTGGTTGGAGGAACACTGCAGAAATGGGATGCAGTGTCTGTTGCTGGCGTAAGACACTCGTGTGAATGTTTGTTCTTCTGTTTTGTTTTGTTCATCTACTTGACACGTACCGTTCAATGTTATTCTACCAAACAAATGCTCCAATCAAAGATGTGATCTCTTGTGGTTTCCAGGTCATTCATGCCACTCAGATCATATTTTTTAAGGAAAGCTTTTACTGGGAAAAAGCATAAAGGATCTCCAGTACCTTGCTGGATATTGCTGAGAAATAAACACTAAGTAGTACTTTCATTTAAAAAGGGGGCCTGCAGTCTGTTTAGTCAGATAAATGTTGATCAAAATTTTTTTTTTTTTTAAATAAGTTTATACAAAATTGTTGATACAATGTGTGTAATCTTACAATGCTCAAAACATTTCCTGGTTCTGGGCAGAAAATGCTTAAGTAAATTTTTCTTTTCTCATCAAGGTATGTAATGATCTGCTGGGTTTTGCATATCTATAAGCAGTCTCTCTTCTCTAGTTTGTCCTCATTAAAAGAATAAAAAAAACCTAGTGGTAAGGATTCAGAGAAGCAAAATGTATGATTACTAGTGTATCATAGCAAAGTATTTATCTAAAATGAAGTGAATCTGGGATATATTTTGCCTTTGTTTTCTCAATAAACATTTTTCACATTTAGCTGAGAGACTTAATTGGGTGCTGCAGTGAATCCAATTCCTAGTGTATGTGAGCAACGACTCCAGGTGAACTGTTACAAAGAGGCTGGAATTGTGTTAAACCCTGTTTAAAAATACTTAAAATTAAGCTTTAGTGGGCACATGGTCATAGTACTATGGGTGACTTACAGTGGAAGCTACATTCATGTAAAATCGGTCATTCAGCATCTTTTCTGGTGACATTTCTATTAATTGTTAGCTACATTAGCCTTGTAGCTTCAGTGCACAGCTAAAGATTGATTATTTAGACTCAAACATGTTTTTGCTCATAATCAAACTTAAAGGGAGTAAATGGAAACTACAGAACCAGGGTTCAGTTTTGTTAAAACATCACAGTGAATATCAGCATGTTCATATTTTTGCTGTCGATGATGAATGTTTTAAACCTGTTTTACCAGCAGCACTGTGTTTTCTAGATGCTTGCTAATGGAATCTGCTTTGACATTTAATTGAACATAACAGTGCACAAACCAATCACACTGTAGGTATACTGCTCTACAGAACAGTTTCATGATGTTCTAGTGAGGAGTATATCACTGGAAAAAAAGGCTCATGATGTTAGTGAAAAAAGACAAATGCAGAAGTAATAAGATTTGTATTTTTTTGCAAAACAGTTGTCTTCGGTTGTCAACATTCTATCAATATAATATCTATAATGAACAAACACTCAACCATAAATAATAAAAAAATAACATTTTCCCTTATATACATCCTACAAATATGAAGCTAGACACAAAAATCTGACACATTCAAGAAAAAAGGTGTGATGGCAGAACACAAATATAACAAAAAATCAGGGTAACTACAAAGTAAGATGAGGCATGGCTTTGGGTTTCTGTTGAAGTTTTGTTGTACGAGGCACAAAGTATATCATGACCATTAAGACATGACACTTAAATATGTTCTTTTGGATGCAGATGAAGACAGACAAATGTAATCATGAAAGTTCCTGATCACAAGGTAAGATCCTGAACATAAACAATGACCAACCAGCTGCTCCATGTGTACATTAGATGTCCTCTCAGTGCACTTGCAGGGCATGTTAAACAACTTCAGAGATGTTATGCTCACAAAGAACTACTTGCTATGAAACAAAAGCACACACTGCTTATGCAACTCTGAATATGTAAAGTTAACAGTTCTTTTTTAATAGAATTTCAACTGCACTTACAAAAATGGAAAATGTTGACTCAAGACAACCATGCATTGTAAAGTAAAAAATTACGGCTTTAGATTTTAAGCCGTTGTATCTTCACTGAGCGCTCCGATTCACGCTCTTCACTGTACCTCTGTGGTGTGTGTACAGCACAGCTTGATGTTTAAATGTCCACTGAGGCATTACATGCAAAATATGCATCAGAGTCTATATTCAAAAGGTAATGCACATAAAATTGTTGCTTAAAGCAGTGCCTGCATTTAGGTAAAAATAAACAGAGCAGGACCAGAACTATTTTATACGGCAATCAATCAAGCCTATTCACTAGACGTTTTTTTTGTTTTTGTTTTTTAATCACAGGGCATTCTGTGATTAGGCTTCCCCTAATGACAAAGAATATAAATACATCTGCAACACTGTAATATCCTCTTATTGTCAAGTGGTCTTATTGCCATTTAATTATGAAACCACACAAACCCATTTGCAAACCCAGAAGCTGATCAAGTGTCCCGTGGCCTCAAAAAGGGTTGTCACCCTCTGCAGCATTCAGCTTGGATATGTGCTCATTTTCGATGAGACTGCCTTACTTTCGACAGGTCCTATGAGGAGTTTGTTTTTTCTGATTCTCTATACGACAGCGACTTCTTTCATCTAGCCATGGCAGCTCAAAGTTCCTGCATAGGTGTGAATTTAAAAAAAAAAAAAAAAAAAGTGTCAAATCAGTCAAAATTGATGAAAAGATTAGATACTTATAAAAGATTTAAGACTCAAAGTCATGCCTTCTAAGGGTGTTTTCACATGTAGTCTTCTTTGAAGGAACCGAACTCAGTCCTCTAGAAGTGGTCCAAAAAGTGGACCAACAGAAAGGGAACACAGTTCTTTTTATGTTCAAAGTGCAAGTTCATCAGAAAGGGGACATGGTTCTCTTTCTAGTCCACTTCAGCTCAGATGGGGCCGCAGTTCTTTTTCTGTTCACACTTTAGTTCCTCATCCAACCTGCCGCCACTGTCTCTTCACATTCCCCATGCTTGGGAATTTTTTCTCCATAAGAGTAGATGGTTAAAAGCTCTACCAAACTTCTACATTTTCCACATTTTTCATTTGTTCATTTTTTATTGTCTGTTTTCTGGGGCTGTACAACGTGATCTACCTACAGCAAGGCTAGAGGCCGAAAACTGTCGAAGCGAACCCAGAGCGCTGTGTGTTCATAACGCGCGAGTTTAACAAACCGTGCCGCATACTTTAAGCGAACCAGACTGAGACCGTTCAATTCATTTCAGAGGGGTCCGAGTTTGTTTTTTGTGTGTTCATATATACACAAAAAATGCTGACTAATTGTTCAGAGTTCGCTTTAAGGGCTGAAACAGACCAAGTGTGAAAACACCCTAAATACCACTGTACTTGAATCAGAAGTGTACTTACTGTGGAGTAAGTTTGGGCAAAGGCCGGCCAAAGGCCACAACAGGTAGAAAGGGTGTGATGATAATCGACTCCACTGCAAAAACATTAGGAGCATTGGGGAGAAAAAAAAAAAAAAATCAGATTAAGAGGAAGTGCAGTATTTTTTTTATATCCCAAATACTAACAATTTACTGCCGTAAAGTTTCCAATTACAGGGTAAACCTTACCATCATCAATTTCAGGATAAAAAGACAACAACTCTGGCTCAATCTCCTGAACATTTATCTTTCTTTTCTCCATGCGCTGCTGCAGTCTCTGGAGCATACGCTGCTCCCGTATCCGCTGAATGTCCCATCTAAAGTGAGTCAAAGGGACCAGTTATATAAGTAATAGAGAGAAATGACATGCCCTCCATAACAAACTTCAGCACTTACCTTTTCCTTCTCTTTTCATCCAGCTCTAGCTTTGCATGGCGTTTCAGAAAGACGCAATCATCAACACTCTACAGTAAGTAGAAAAACAGAACGCATGACAAACTGTATGTCTGAGAATTTTGCTGTGCACTATAATAGTAACAAGGTGTGTGCGGGGACAACGACGACACAAATTAGCCTATGATCTCACCTCAGAGATATCAAACGCATCTTCACTTAAAGGCTCTATGCTGTTTTCCCTCCAGGATGGGACTGTGAAAATATTTGAAAATACACATTTCATTACATATATGACTGAAAAGCTCAAAATTTAAAGGAAATCTCAATATTTGAAACACTTACTGTCAACATCTTCCTCTTTTTTGGGAGACATCTCACGCAGGGGGGAGACAGGAGGTTGGTGCCAACAGGACAAGTACATTTCTGTTGTCATCATGCATGGCGAGTCTTCATGTTCACAGTTATCTTCTACTTCTGAGTGGGCTTCTGTCTGCCCCGAGGAATTCTCTAGTTCAGTCTTTTCTGGAGTCTCTTTGTTTCGCAGGTCCCTCTGACATGGTGAGGCACCACTAGGGTCTGATTTCTGTGGGGTTAATCTAGAAGTCTTCCCCTGTGACCGCTGAACTTTTGAATCTGCAATGCCACATTTCCTATACAAAACAAAACAAAAAGCAAATTAAACGTAAATATAGGAAGACTGAAGCATGACTGCTCATACCACAAACACCAAAACATTTGTTACCTTTTTTGCACCTTGCTGCTTCGACTGATTGAAGGGGCTTTAGGTGTCGTGGTCTGAGGCTCTCCCACATCTGAATCCCAGAAGTCATCAGTGTCCGGGACCCAGCGCTCTAAAGGCTGAAACAGGCGCTTATCGCGTGGTTCTTTACTCATAAGCTGTAACCGCCGTTCCATCCGCTCTATCCTGGCCAGAAGCTATGAAAACGTGTCAAAAAGAAAAGGGTCATTTTAAAAGACAAGGGTCACTTCACAAGTTTGCAACTGGACTTGCAGGGATGAAAAGCCCTGTTACTTCAGCCTCAGTGCCAAGGGCACCATCAGTGAAACACTACATTAATTTAAAACCATTTCACATACCGTGTCTCTGTCTGTTTTTAGATCATCTATTTCCTTGTCCTTGGATTGCAACTGCTGCTGCTGCTGCTCTATCAGGTCCAGCTGAAGCAGGAGAAGCTGCCGAAGACAACTGGCTTGGGAATTAGGATGGCCTGAGGTTTTCTTTGTGTTTTTTCGTTTACTTTCTGTGTGTTCATGAGATGCTACACTGTGGGGCCCCATAGTGTCCAGCCCTTTGGTGCTATCCTCCACACCTGAGTCCCTGGAATTGTGCGAATTCATTGAAACAAATTCTGCTTTGTTATCACCAGCGTTGGTATGTCCGAGCGGAGTTTTGCTTTTAACAGGGGTCCCTTCTCCACCCATTTGTTTGGCTTGAGATTCAAGAGGGTCCGTGCTCTCAGAGCTGGCTCCAGAAAGAACAGCCACCGCTTTGTTCTGCCCTAAAGGCAGTAAGGGTCGAGCAGCAGCCTTTCCACTGAGACCCCTGTCCAGGTTTCTGGATGCAACCAAGTGCTGTCCGGCGTCGCTGAGGGGGGCGCCAAGCGGACTTTGCGTTTCAGACACGAAAGTGTACGAATTCCTCGGGACACCAGCAGTACCTCCTTTCGACAGGTAAAAATTATTCGACTCTGAGCACAGTCCCACGTTAGAAATGGACTCGGAGCGCATATTCATGGCGAGAACAAGAAGCTACAGAACAAACCATAGCTCCAATGGCGGAGACAGCAGTTTAAGACCCCAGTGAGCAGCCACTGAAGACGAATCAAGGCACCGGTTTATGCTCCTAACCTGTGATTAGAAGGAAAAATGTTTATCTCCTCATATTAACCAGTACTGTAAGAAGCCAGGTTTTTAAAATAAAAAAGACAAAACAGTTGAAGAAACAGTGTGGTCTCACCTGGAACAGCCTGGGAGGAAAGTTGCAAGTCCTTCATGATGCTGCCTAAAACACCAGCAGCGCCTTCGGAGGCTAGCTAATTAGCCTGCGAAGCTAGCTCGCTACTCAATAACGACGCATTTGCAGACGAAATCGGGTGTTCAAAAATAAATAAAGAGAAAAAAACAGTGCAAAATTGTGGTATTCTCTAATGCACGAGAAACTCGGAACTAGGTTAAATTGCCCAGCGTAGCTACCTACTCAGCAGTCCGCCTCCATTTTGATCCGCAGTGCTGGAAACTGCCGGCTGCACCGAGAAGAAGCACAACAATAAACAAAACCTTTCACACCTACGGCCCTCAAACCGCCCGGTTCAGGACGCCTGAGGAGCGCCCTTGCTGAGCTGTCGCGGTCCGTCCTGGACGTGCTGTCGTCAGGCGAGGAGAAGAGTATGAAAAGTGATACTATACTTTACTTTTATCAGTGTCCCCCATTTTCTTGCAGGATTCTCAGCACCATGTTGAGAGCTCAGTCGTTTTAAAACGGCGCGCACTGCGCATGCGCCAAGGCGAGGTGTGTTTACAAATTTACAGAGGGAGATTTTAGCAGAGCTGCTCTCTGACCAAAACACCGCAGCAAAACTGCACTTTAACACGTTTATTAAGCTCTTGCGGACTGAACACAGGCTCAACAACTTGTAACTTGAGTGCACATATGCTTGAATGTTATTTGAGGCAGTTAAATAGTGTTTCCGTTATAAATGTCCTTTGTTTATGTTGTTTTCTGTCCTCTGAGGTAGGAGATAGAGAAACGATTTTTAAGAAATCGCACAATGCAAAAAGCAGGAAACGTGTCATGTTGTGGAACATTGAAAAGAAAGAACGAAAGAAACTTTCCCTCTATTTTGCGTGTGCTGTCAGTTAACCACTCTACAACCACAGCAGCCATGCGGAAACTATACAGGCCACATGTGTTTTTAAGACACGGTTTAATTTCGAATATTGAAACAAAATGTTTGACATTTCATGAATTTCTTCTTGTCTTTAATTGTTTTACATAATTTGGTAACACCAGTTGTGTTTTACACATGATGAATGTTAAGAATAAACTTATTTCATGAACTTGCATGAGGTTGTACAGAATGTTTATTACCTGTTCACACACACAAGTATTGGGACACACCTGTTTTTCAGGCTTTCGGCTAAGCTTCCATGCCTCCAACTTTGTGGACACAGTTTTGGGAAGGTCCTTTTCTGTTCCAGTATGACTGTGCCCCACTGCACAAACGTAAGGTCCATAAAGACATGGTTGGATGAGTTTGGTGTGGAAGAACTGTCCCGCGCAAAGAGCCCTGACATCAACCCCATCCAACACTTTCGGATGAACTGGAACAGAGGCTGCGAGCCAGGCCTTTTCGTCCAATATCAGTGCCTTATCTCATAAATGTTCTACTTGTGGAAATCCTTCCAAGATAAGTGGAGGATGTCACAGCTGCTAAGGGGGGCCAACTCCATATTAAATTCTGCATATTTGAATGCAATGCCGTTAAAGTCCCTGTTGGTGTAATGGTCAGGCGTCCCAATACTTTTGTCCGTATAATACATGTATGTGTGTGCTTATATAAATAAATATATACAGAGATACGCAAAAGGGACCTATGCAAATTTTGGATTTATTCAAAGTTAACATTAGAATAAATCCAAACAAACAGGAAAGCATTATCAAGATTTGTTTGTTAAAATAGTAGTTTATATTTTGTGAGCCAGATTTCTGATTGAACTAATACTGGACATCACCAAGGAACACAGTGATATACTGTACATAAAATCACTATTTGCTGTATAATGGTTTTTCTATTTATGCTCTTTAGTTGTACTTAGTAAATATAATAATATTAATGTGAAAAACACTGCTCATATAAACAGTTTTTAAATATTATATGGAAATCGAGTGTCCACTATATATTTGGGGTATGTTAGTAAACAATGTACTGCATTTAGTGCTTCACTTTCTGAAGATAACTGTAATCCCCAAAAAAGATCTGAGACTGAGACCAAGGGCCAGAAAACAGTCTGGACCAATACCGGAGAATGAAACTGTTCCACAAACATTACATATTTTCATTTATCAGATAAGTTCTAGGATACAGTGAAAGCCATACTGGCTTTACATCACTCACAGAGCTTAATGATCATTTAAGCTTTAAAAGCATTAGACATAATGGCTGATTTTTCCAAATCAAACCACGTAGAATGGTACAGCTTTCTAAGAATGTAAGCAGCAAACAGAGACTTGTGAGAAGGAAACCTTATCAGTATGTCCACCTGTACAATCATTCACATAAGTAATTGCTTTAATGATCTGGAACTAAGTTTTTTTCCCCAGAGGTTTTGCGATGTGTAATATATAAAAGGCTACTGTAGTTCACTGTAAAGCACCTGACCATCTTAAACCATCACTGCTGCAGCACCAGAGCTGAGTGAGGTAGGCCTTGAGACACCTTCCTTCAGAATTTATACACTCATTACACCACAGTTCGATGTGGGTGCCTAATTTTTGGTGTGACTTTCAGACTGTGAAAGATCAAGATGAAGGTAGAGATGATTGCACTGTGTTTCCTTTGCTTGGGTGGTGTATTGGGAGTCGGTGCAAGAGCTGCTGACAACAGGCAAGATATCACACTTCATTTCCTCATTTATGTATTTATTTTACTGTAAATTCTGTCTTTTCTAATAAAAATGTGTCTGTAGTAGTGATGAGAGGATGGATCCCAAAATATTGATCCTGACATTTCTTATTGAAACTTGTCTCTCACATGTTTTATTTAAGGATTATTACGTATATCTGCCTTCACATTCAATTGAATGTGTCTTTAATGCTGAAAAAGCGAAGATATGTAGCAAATAAATATGTACAAATGTATGTATGTATGTATGTATGTATGTATG
>JBBIGA010000106.1:32770494-32801264 GCA_037576975.1 Alestes dentex | reverse complement strand
TTAATGTTTTGTCTGATGATACAGTGTATGGTGTGTTTGGTTGCAAATGGTGATTCTGCAAAAATGTTTTATACATCTGCTAGAGCAATTCAGTGCAAAGATTTATTACACATGGTCACTTTTTTATTTTCTCAAATAAAATAACTTGAGCAAACTTGAACGCAATCTTTTGTTTAATGTTACAGCAATTAAACTTTAGTAGACGTTGTCATTTTTGTACATTCAAGATGCAAAAAAATAAAGGCAAGTAAAGTGTTTTTGTTTGATCCAGATAAACCAGATCCAGCACATATCACCCAATAAAACTTTTACGTTCATTAACCTCACACGAATGTCTTAAAATATTTCATCTTCCAGTATGCTCAAACACTTACATAACCACTGCCTGAAGTCTTGGAAAGCTTGGGCAGGTTTGCCCAAGTGTTGTCCAGAGCTGCTGGCTCCATCCTCTACCCAGTGTAGTAAAGCCTGCAAGATTCACTCCACATTAACAGACTGACCAGCAACAAAACATAATACACATTAATAAGCTCAGGTCAAATGTCATCTGTTCAGAATGTCAAGCAGTGACCGTTCAGACAATCTAATGTATTAGGTTTACACCAGACACAATTTCTTTCCCATCTATTATGCCCTTGGGGTAAATAGGGTCACAGAGAAATTGTGTCATAATTTGTCTGAAGTAAAGTTGTTCGTTTTATTAGTACTAAACTGTTAGTACTCGAGAGTCTGAACAAATTATATTTAAGCCATACACCTCTAATCTTCCCTCTCATAACTACGAAACTTTCATGTTAGTTTCATGGTTACTGAATAATAAATAATGGACAATAACAATAAATACTAAGATTAGTCACTTACTGATAAGCCAAAATTATAAAGCCTAAGCCTCAGAAAACTCATGTGAGTTTGTGTTTTGGTAAAACTAGAAAACTCTGTGTAAAACAGAAAACTCTGTGATTGTTTGCCTACATAATTGGCATCCTGTTAAGACCTGAGGCAGGTGAGTGGTGCAGTTTTGGCAGTTTAGAAAAACCACTCGTACCTTGTACCGGTCAGCTATCTTAAAGCCAATTGCAGACTGTAGCTTCCTCAGGCAGATGGGGCAGACGTCTGGTGGCCGACGGTCTGATTCCTCTAAATGGTTGGAGCCTTGCATAACACACTGGAGCCACAGGCAGTGCTTGACACCAAAGATATGTCCAATCTCATGAGTCAGGGTCTACCAGAAGAAAATAACCCATTACTTTGAAAAATCAATATATTTGATAAGTAATTAAGTTAATTAGGGAAAAAAGTATTGGGACATCTGACCATTCCACCCACAGGGACTTTAATGACATTGCATTCAGTCGGTCCCCCTCTTTGCAGCTATAACAGTTTCCACTCCACTCCAAGATTTTGTAGGAGTGTTTTTGTGGAAATTGGTGTGCATTCATTCATTAGAGCCTTTATGAGGTCAGACACTGATGTTGGATGAGACGGCTTGGCTCCCAATCTCCATTCCAGTTCATCCCATTGGTGTTGGATGGGGTTGAGGTCAGGGCTCTGTGTGGGCCAGTCACTTTCTTCCATGCCGAACTCATCCAACCATGTCTGTATTAAACTCAAACGAGTGCACTGGGGCACAGTCATGCTGGAATAAAAAAGGTTCTTCTCCAAACTGTGTCCACAAAGTTGGGAGCATGGTGGTGTCCAAAATGTATTGTTATGCTGAAGCATTAAGATTGTTCTTAAGATTGTTCTGCCCAGCCCAAATCTTGAAAAACAAGTGTGTCCCAATACTTTTGTCCATAAATATGTGTGTGTGTGTGTGTGTGTGTGTATGTGTGTGTGTGTGTGTGTAAAGCTGAATGGAGCAACAAATATTATGTCATGGAAGTGGATCACATTATCTTTTCCCACAGAATATACTAAACTGAAGCTGCGTTAAGGCTGCCACACCTTACATGATCGGAGGAGCAGAGTGCTGGTGACTGGAGGGGTGTAGTAGCCCTGGAATATGCTGTAGTCCCCTGACTTCAGCTTTGTCGCTTTCTTCAGCCGCCCTGCATAATTCCTTGTGTAAAAGTCATCGTCATATCGGGCAAAACTGAAAACTCCCATTCCTGCAGCACAAAGGCTTGATATTTAGGCCTCTATTCTAACAAACAGCTTAATCAATGATACATTCAAGTTAACAGCAATGTCTAAACATAAGACTGAGTAACACAATCCATGCAGATTCCCTCTATGGTAGACTTATGCGACCACTAAGGATTTAAATCAGATATGATGATTCAGCTAATCCAGAATAACAGGGATTAGAAATCTGAGTTTGGAGAGTGGAAAATCTGACCAGCACAGCTAGATTTCACCTTCAGTGAGTGATGCTTGGCCAAAAACAAAATTCCAGGAGTCTTTTGGGTACAGATCAATCATTGTGATCCCCACAATGCAAAATGCATCTTTTGGCTTCTTCTTTTTCAGAAAAGACAGCAGCTCTCCTACAAACAGGGCAAGAAATCATTGTCAGTAGTAAGAGAAAGAATGAAGAAGAAAGAAAATATCTTGCAGTCCTGATCACACATTGTGTTTAATAAGATACCCAACGAACCAACCAACACTAGCCATTCCTCCAAGCACTGACTGCCCTCTGTAGGACATTGAGTGGTAATTAACCATATCGATCTCCAGTTTCCAAAACATGCCAAATGCCCACTATCACTTACCAGCATGAAGCTGAAGATTATATGTATTGCTGTTGACACGAAACGTACAGCCCGTCGAAGCAACTGTTACTGGTGGTAGGAGCTTAACCACCAGGCCGTAGTAGAATGCCTGACAGTATCCTCTTAGCCACTCCACATACTGCTCAGTAATCCCAGCTCCTTCCCCAAAAGAGCCTGCAGGCAGAACAATCCAGAAACAGGATTACAGACATATTTACCATGTACAGGATACTGCATTATAAGTCCAGAACCATCTCCAACATACACCAACTAACCTAAACCTTGGTTGGTGTAAGATTTGTGTGTGTATAATTGCTGAGCCTTATTCACGCTTGTTCATTTGGAGTGTGTAGTCTTGCTCTAGGAGGGTATACAGAGCCACCATGCCAGTTACAAAATGCTGGTCTTTCCACTAACCAATAGTCTGTATATAAATGGTCTTATGGCCGTTGTTGGGTGTGCTGCGGTACGGGTTGCTGTAGAAGCTCTGAAAGTCCTGAGGCGCTTCAGGATGTGAGGGAATCCAGTCTGAATCAGAGTGAACGGTGATGGGACCAAACAGTGGACTGCCAGGAAGGAGACCCTCTTCCAGCAACCTCTTCTCCTCTCGGCTGTACTGCTCATAGATCTGGATCAAGTCCTTACGGGTGGAGAGGAGAGCCAAACGCAGCTTCTCCGCAGGATGCTCAACCACCTGCATCTGGATGAGGACACCGCAAGCAGACAGAAATATAAGCAACTCAAGCCTGGAATAGTCCACTATTAGTTACAGACACTGACAGTGTTGTTCAGTAGTTCTCAGTCTTTGCTTGTCTCTGGACTTAATCTACACATATTGATTTCTACTCAGCTAGAAGAGACTCTTACCATCAAAGTTCCAGCTGTTCTGTATTTACAAGTAAAACTGGATTTTTAAGGCAAATACAGGAATGAGTAAAAACTTGTTGTTCTTGGATATTTCCCTGGACGTTATCTACACATACTGATTTCTACACAGCTACACTTGATTTTTAAAAGCCTCTTACCATCAGTCGAGATCCTTAGAAATATCCGGATTCATCATGAATCTGATTTTGTGGAAGATGAAAGGTCTAGATCTTACGTATTTTGAAGCAAAACGGGCTTTTAGATAAATGAAAGTTTTTAGATAGCTTTGAAAAGACAACTTTGAGGCTGTTCCTCAGGACACGTAAGTACCTGTCAGTCTGCCCAAACTCTGCAGATCTTTAGAGAGCTCAAACCTGTCAACAGGCCGGGCTGGTGTCAGGACTGCCAGTGACGAATTTCAAAACTAAAGTCCCCACGTGGCGGACTGTTATAAAACAAAACAACAATTCCGACGAGCCACACCCTGAACCCTAACACATTCTTCGTTTATAACTGTCAGTCATGTGTACAACAAAGGATAAAATCGGGTAAGGATGTTTCCTTTGCATAAAAAAACCCGTAAAATCACATTTTTGTCGACATCTCGACATACTGCTGTACATCAAACACAAACTGTTCAAAGTTTTCCAGCTCATAGCTCTCTGAGCACTGCTTCAAAATAAAAGACCCCTCCGCCTGTTTTTTTGGTTCATAAAGAATGAAAGTGAAACTCAACCATCCCCACCGCACCCACCAGACTGAAATTCAGAATTTTCTGTAAAAACACACAATAATGCTCATCAGTAGTATGTAGTTTAAACATATGATTTTGTTTTAATCTCTGCCATCAAAGCTCAGATCATCAGTGAGACATAAAGTAATTTTCTTACACACTCTGTGTTAGTGCTGACAGTGCTGTACTGAACTCCAAATTAGGATTTTACATTAAAATATCAAAGAAAAATACACGGAAATTGTATTTCCAGGGAGACCATTAAAACTTTTTTTAAGTAAATCAGGAATAAACAACAAGTCTCATATCTCTGTAAAATAGTCAGATTTAATGGGCCAAAGGGGTTATACAAAAGCGATTGAAAACAATGAAATTGATACTGTACATGAAAAACAAAACCAACAGCTGTGGGCAATGACTAAACTGAGCTCATTCTTTCACGAAAAAAAAAGACCCCAGTGCCATTCTTCAGAAAATCAGTTTACCAACATAATTCAGATTACAGTAAAGTGATGACAGTCTTCTGATTCAAAAGTACAGTAAGGCTTCAACCATCATCAGAATCATTTAATACATACTCAACCAGGAAGCTACTTCAAAAAGCAAGCTTTTTCAGCTGACCATGCAGGTCAGACCTCAACAGATCTGCCAGCTGAGCTGAGAACTCAGAAAACCTGCTTTGTGAAATCGCTTCAAGATTTAAATTACATAATAGACAAGATTGTACTGTAAATTGCAACTTGAGGAAAAAAAATCTGAATGTCTGAACGGCTCGGTCTACACTTGAAACTAAATACACTTCCTGTGCTCCCCCAAAATAAACCGCACCACAAACCCTGAGGCAAAACCGACCACTTAAGCCAACATACACTAAGATATAAGATCATTTTGGCTTCTGAAGTAAATCTGACATAATAAATGCATATGTACACATATTTATCTAACTGGTAAATTTGTACATAAACCACCCGAGGCTTTAATAGCTAATGCTGTTCATCCGTCACTTTAAGGGAAATATTAATAAGTGAAAAACCATCAGATTGAGATTCAAAACTCTAGACAAGGGATCTGTACAACTTACATTCTTTAAAACAAAACAATATCAGTGACGATTCTTTCCCTTTTGTTATTAGCAAAGACAACAGCACTACATACAAAGGTACCTTAACTGGGACACTGACATGGTGTATACACTGGTGTCCTAACTGTGGGTGTTTAAAAAAAGGGAAGGGAAAAGAAAAAAGACAAAAAGCAGCACCTAATACAATTATTTATAAAATTCATTCTAAAATGGGGAAAAAAGTCCAATCTCAATCATGAATGGTGGCTCACCGTTAACTGTCTACAATGCATATTTACAGCCCTGAGTCTCAGCATTTAACCAAGCTTACAGCCAATCAGTTAGCATGTGGAGTGTGTCTGAATGTATAGATCAGCTACATTTACCGCTTCTCAGCGGCATGCCCATGTCTGTCCCAAAAATATGAAAGCCAGAAAAAACAAACAAACAAACAAACAAAAAAAAACAAACAAAAAAAAAACAACCCTGAAACTGAACTGTTCTGTCCGTCAGTCGTTATGGTAAAATAAAATACAATACACTTTTTTTCTCCACCAGCACAGATATCGTCTTGGAGCATTAATGTACAAAATGGGCTAATTTTAATCTCTTACGCTATTCTCTTTTTTCATCCTACAACAGAATTACTAGTTGAAAGGGAAACACCCAATAGGATGTGAAAATTACTTTTTTTGTAACAGTAGTTAAAAAGAAAATCTTGTACTATTGCAGATGGCCTGGTTTCTCTGAATTAAAAAAATAAATAACCAGAGCAATGCCCCATAACTCTTATCTGGATAGGAGAAAACTGTGCGTAATACTGATCCACAAGACACCAGTGTGTGGTTGTATGCAGACACAGCTGTGGTCAGGTTGGAGCATTAGGACAATAGTACAGACAGCTAAAAATCTTTTTAAAAGTGGAAATGACAGGAATAACAGACAAAAATGTGCTGCGTCACAAAGTCAGTAAAAGAAGTGTGTGGGGAAAAACAAACACAAAAAAAAGCCCCACAGATTAGCGAGTGGGGCTGAAAGGGACACTGTGAGGGAGCTTGGTGAAGTAGTCAGTCAGTGGCATAATTGACCCACCCTGGGCAGGTTTTAATTTCAGGGGTTTTATTCAATAATGCTTCTTGTTCAATAGAAGCCAAACAGAAAAATCACTCATTAAAATGGAATGATTGTTAAGGACGCGACATTTCTCTCATTGTAACATGAGCTGCTTCAAATTTTCATGCAAGATAGTGTCCTTGACATCGCGAAAGACAAGTCGGATGTTCTCTGTGTTAATGGCAGTGGTGAAGTGGTAGTACAGCGGTTTCTGCTGCTCGCGGCGCTTGCTGCGAAAGCACTCCACTAGGAACTTTTTTACTTCAGACAGATCGTGGGCGTCTCCCGTGTACTCGGGGAAGTAGTCTTTGATAGACACGAGCTTAACCTTCTCCTCCAGCAAGTCCATCTTATTGAGAAAGAGAATGATCGACGCATTTGAAAAGACCCGGTTGTTGACAATGGTCTCGAATATGCTGAGCGACTCCGTAAGCCTGTTGGTCTGGCGGTCCTCCATCAGAACCTGATCGAACTCGCTAGATGAGACAAGGAAGAGGACGGAAGTGACACAGTCAAAGCACTCAAACCACCGGCGACGCTCTGACCGCTGCCCGCCTACGTCCACCATCTTGAACGGAACATTCTTGATCTCAAAGTCATACTCGTGGATGCCCTTGGTGGGTTTCCGAGCCAGAAGTATGTCCTGCTGAGTTGGTAAGTAGCCCTACCAATGGGAAGAAAATAAAGAGAAAATCATGAGATAACATAAATCAATCAATATCCACACTGAAGAGACTGCCTATTGTAAAAATATCTATAAGATTCAAAATTCTTTGTCACATTCATAGTTATACAAGTACAACATGTAGTGAAATGAGCCCGAGTCGACCCGTAAGACACAAGTTATTAAATCGTTTAAATTAAAGACACATTTGGAAAGGCCAAACTAAGATAAGAAATATATACAGAACAAAGTACATTCCAACCAAATAAATGTTTCTAACATTACAAACAGAACCAAGATCTGTATAGCATACTAATGTACAAAGACGGAATATCTATGTACTGTAAACTGCAGAATGCCAGTTTGCTTGATGACATATAGACTTAAATGACACAGCAAGTGAGATGGAGTGAAGTAGAGTTTGGTTGTGGTGGTGTGTCCTTGTTAACTACAGTGCATTTAGAGAGGAAACAAAGTTATTACCGGCTCCCCAATTCTGTCCAAACTGTCCAGAAAATATTTCACTGATTCACCCTATAAAAACGGAAAAAATATAAGAAAATTATGTATCCAGGCATTTACTTCAGTTGCAAAGCAGATACAAAATGATTCTCATTCATATTTATTGGAATGCATCAGCAATACAAATACATTTCATAATTCATTCTTTTCGGTTTCTTTTGACTTCTTAAAAAAGAGCTAGAAAACAAAGATCAGGCTAATCATACAATAAAGTGAATATTCAGCCTAGACAGTTTAATTTAGTGCAATGCAAGTGAAATTAAATATAAATGTAGACTCCGTAGCAAATTAGTTTTAAACATGCAAACCTAACGCAAATTGAGGCAATGCACGCCACCCCAAACTATTTCAGCCATAACAACTCTGACCCTTGTCCCGGAGAGCTCAGTCCTGAGCTCTGAACAATAAATCTTCCAGTTTTTCCTCCAATCCCTTATTACAGAGAACAAGCCTTGGTTTTAACTTTCCCCTCAGCTGTTTTTATTTTGTGTGATATTCCTGGATGTATTATAAAAACAGCCCTCATCAAACATTAGCCAAAATTTCAGACACGATACTGTGATTGAACTGGCAATTGAAATTCTCAATAAAACTAATTTTAGATTTCCTCACTTTAACGTAACAAGACATAAAACACGTCATAAAGAAAGACAAAACAGGGAAGAGGAAAATTTCTGAGACCACATGACAAGAGTTTCACTTTCTGTTGGGGGGACGTTAATGACACATGCCATCTCCTAATACTGACGACTGCTGCAGAAAAAAATTAAAATACTGTCTATTCAGCAAACCAAAAGACAGGCTTAAATCTGTGAAATCTGAATAAAGAAAAGCCCTGGCAATGACAACAGAAGGGCTGGGGAGGCGGCGCCTGATTTTTTAACCCCCCATAAACTAACATCAGTTACATCAGTGCTGATTCGTCACTCACACCTACCTTAATGCTGGTGACTTTGGTGTAAATGCCCAATAAGTTGGTGGCCTGATCAGCTGTGTATGATGTTATCAGTCCAAGAGTTATGTACTTGGCGCTATTCTTTTATGTCTAAGGAGTGCTGGGCAATGTATTGTTTGTACTGTTAAATCCTTACTGATGTCACATCACTATGCTGTTTTTATTAATGGATATAACTTATTTAAATACAGTAAATGTCATCTGCTGGCGTTTCAGACTGTTTTAAAAGAACAGCTCCGAATGCATATAAAACAGAATCAGTGGTTTCTTTCCAGGAAATGAAGTTTCAGGCTGGTTAGAGTTCATAATACACCCATTCGTGTAATTTTTAAGTAAAGTATAACAACATACTTCAACCAAAATATACTAAGTTAACCTTATTCTTTCAGCGTTAGGTTATTGCCCTTAATACAAGCTTAAATACTCGAAACTGTGAAGCTGTGATATTTGGAAAAGATCATGTTGTTGAATTTCTATCCCACCAAGACTAGTTCTTACATTCTGTGGGGGAGAACACGACCAAAGAAACCTGATAAACACGGCTTGTGAGCATGAATATAGTCTATAAATGTGATCTTTCTGTGCTCCTCGATTACTATCCTAACTAATTATGACGGATTCATGGCACAGAGATTCATGCTGAGAAAAAAAGTGTTTTCCCTGCCTTACCCGCAAACACTGACCAGTACAAAGCGATTAAAGAGATCAACATTCTTAAACCAAGAACACTACCCCCACCGCCTCACAAAGTCTGTTAAACAAGCTACACAAACACCTTGTGCAATGCCCCTTTTAGGCCATAAATGAGAGTAGTTGTTTGAACACATACAAACAAGAAAGCTTTAATGAAGAGCCTGTCACAAAAAATGAAAACAAATATGAGTTTTACAACTGATGACCAATGTGCTTCAGACTCACCAGCTGAAACTCTCTCCTCCTGTCATAGGCAGACTGGATGCCACTGTCAGGCCACAGGGCGCGGATAGATGGCAGATAGTGCTGGAAGACTTTGGTCTCTACTATTCCCCGGGACATCATGGACGAGCGAGTGTCAAAGGCCATCATGATCTCTCCATGGCTCTGGTTGGAAGGGTCTCCCCAAGGGATGTGCAGCTTCTCCCTAGCATCCACAAGCACCCGCACTCCTGAGCACAAACCCAAACAAGGAAATTCCAGTGAGATAGGAGAGACTGATAACCTGTTAAACCCATCATACACAGTTTTGGAGGGGGTGCAGGTATTTATGAGCATTCACGTGGAGCAACTATCAACACAGATCATGTCACATTTACAGTGCAGCTCACAACAATCCTTATTACTGCACTCTTGATATCTCCAACCCAACTAGGCTCAGAGAGATAGAGGGGAGATGTACTACAGATAGGGAGGCAGGGTCTGAACTAGGGGGAGAAAACAAGTTGAGTTTTGTCATCCTAAGTCAGAGTTTACCAAGTTTACCAAAGCCTGTAGTGTCCTATGGTTGTCGTTTATGTGATTTAATGAGCCCATGAGTGATTTTGGCCAATAAAGGACATAAAAAGTGCCTATTCTGGTGTGAAAGCTCTTTGTGTGAGACTGTAGAGGCGCGGCTGTAACATTGTGTACAGCTACAGGGCTAGCTAACACGGCTGCCTCGAAGTTTCGCTACACTTTTAACCACTTTCACTTCGAAAATAAGTTCAGGAGCGTTTCAGGGGTCCAACACAAATCGCCCCAGAGTGTGTATCGAGTACCTTTGATCACGTTGCTGAAGATTGTAGCCCGGAACTCTTCTTTGGCCCCTTGGTCGAAGTCCTGCCCGTGAATTATGCGCATTTGTTTGAGGAAAGTTGACTTGCCACTTTCTCCTGCTCCGAGCAGTAATATCTTCACCTGCCGCTTCACGTACGTTTTCTCCCGGGAGATACATCTGTCAATCTCTTTGGATTTCCTCTGCTGCTCGACCTCGTTGCTGGAGAGAAAACAAGCGGGGAGACAAACTAACGCCGTCCGGGAGGGCAGGAAATCAGCCATTTTTGCACCAACAACTTCATGGATCCATCACTCGCGAGAGCGCGCCCCGCTCGCGCGCGTGCACGAGAGCCTGGGCGGCGACTCCTGCTGCCGAGTTAAAACTTGTTTAACTCCGGGGCTTTGTTAAAAAAAGCCCAAAACTCACCCCGCCACTAACACAATGAATAAACTCCGTCTCAATCAACTCCTGAGAATATATACCACCCATGGAATGTTTACTGTCTGGGCATTTTGGGCCAACTTTTCAAAATCCCCCTAACGAAGCAGAACTTGGCTTCCAAGTTGAATTGTTATTGTTCCACCTTGAAAAGGGCTGCATTTACATTGTAGTGCCTGCAGACGCCTGCATAGAACCGCTGTACTATTCAAGATGGACCGAGCAAGTTGACTAATTTCTCAATCAGTTGTGCAGAGAAGTACACGTAAACACAAATGTAGGACATAATAAAAACACCTACATGCGTGTTTTTACAAATTTTCTCACCTACATGAGTTTTTGTGTTTTTACAAATTTTCTTCATTTTGCCATTCGGGTTGTGTAAACAAGCATGAGTTGTCCACTGTTTGTATGATTATCTATGTCGACAAAGGTATTGGGACACACCTATTTTTCAGTGTTTGAGCTAGGCCCCTGACTTCCAGTGAAGGGCAGTCTTATTGCTTCAGCATGCCAAGACATTATGGACAACGCCATGCTTCTAACTTTGTGGACTCAGTGGACCTCATAAATGTGTCCAAAACGAATGGACACAAATTCCCACAGAAACTCTCCAAAATCGTGTGAAAAGCCTTCCAAAAAGAGTGGAAGATGTTATAGCTGCAAAGGGGGGACTGACTCCATATTAAAGTCTATATGAATGCAATGTCATTAAAGTCCCTGTTGGTGAACTGGTCAGGTGTCCAAATATTTTTGTCCATTTACTACATCAACCTTTTGATAAGATACCGTTATTGGGTCCGAGCCTCTAACATTTTCTCACTCGTTTTAATATATTTAGGACAGTTAATATATATGTAGGAAAATGCAAATATTTCAAGAAATGTTACGTAGTGAATAGTAGTTAAACAGCGCCCCTTAGTGGTCGATCTGGTGCCACTGCGTGCTCTGATGCAGGATGTGACAGGTTTTACTTGTAGGAGCAGTGCTCTCCCCTGATTGGTGGAAACAGCCATCGTCTCTCTGTGTGTGTATCAATAATAATAAGAGATCAGGCAGGATTAGAAAAGGCTCCCACGTCCATCTGAGGAACCACTTCATTTTTTGTTCCTCGACGGTCAGCTGCAGGCTGATACATCTGCTGAACGGGAAAAAGACCCAAACATGACTATCAGAAACGTACGGGATCACGGACAGCGCTACAGACCAAGGATGGCTTGTCTGAAGAAGGTGGGTTGGTTAAACGCATGAATGGAGAGGGAATGAAACAACATAATCTGGGTTTTGGTGTTATTCACCACACTTCTGCTTGTTTGTCAGTGATGCTATTAAAAAACAATTAATTGCTTAAAGAGAAATTGAGTGGACCAGTTTCACCTTCACTGTGCTGCTTGCAGGCTCCTGTTAAATCTGACTTAATGCTTTAACGAAATTGTAACTCATTTGTAGCACTAACTCCACTCCTCCACGTCAACATTTGGATGGTGATTTTGCAAGCAACTGTTGCTTTTGACTATTATCAAGTACAGGTAGGTCTGTATAAGAATCACAGTGCAATGAAAATTCTTAGTATTATTGGAAGAGACAAAGTTGTTTATTAAGGCAATTTATTTTTGAGTATATAATGATTGTTTCCTAATCCTGGTTCTGGTGACACAAACAATGGCACAATTTCCCCTAACATACCAGCTATAGAAGACTGTAATCAGTCGATGTGGGCATCAGGGGTGTTCTGTGCAGGAAAATATATAGGCTACATATATTTCTCTCTCTCTCTCTCTCTCTCTCTCTCAATCTCTCTCTCTCTCCCTCTCTCTCTCTGTCTCTGTATATACAGTATATACAGTATATACAATTTTAAGATGCATTTAGTTTTCCAAAAAATCGATTTATCTTTGCTAAAATATAATAATAAACACACCACACCGTGTGAAATTCTTTCTCTGCATTTACCAAGGGAAGCAGTGGGCTGCCACTAATGAGGAGCGCCCAGGGAGCAGTGTGTGGGTACGGTACCTTGCTCAAGGGAAAATCGGATGTGCCGCTAGCAATTGGGATTCAGACCCACAACTTTCTAATTGCAGGGGCAACTCCCTAACCACTAGTCCTCCAGCTGCCCCTGACTTAGCACTGATATTTCTTGTATGTGTAAAGTCCACTCATAGCAACATGAAAGAGATCTATGATGTGTTTTGGAACAAAAAATGCTTATCTGGGCAATGCTTATCTTTTTTTTAACCCTTCAGAAAATCACCAATATTACAATAAATACCAATATATGTCAACTATTTTAAAATCTCTCATGCAGCAGCCCAGTACCTGGATTGGTTGATTAATGGTCCATTTGATGAATTGATATGTGCTGGTGGTGAAGCTGAACATACTTGTTCAGTGACTGGGGACATCAAACCTGTGTTCTTCTAACCGACTCAAAAGATACTACTATCAAACAAGACATTTTTGTATACTCTTCCTGTATTTGTATTCATTATCTAATATTTTGTGATGTTTTTGACAAGCAACAACCTTGTATCTTCAAGCATCTGCTGCCATTTACATGTACATAAATATGAACAAATATGTACAAATATTTCATTCACATTTACCAGACGCTTTTATCCAAAGCGACTTCCATTCCCTAACTACAGGGGACAGTCTCCCTGGAGTAACTTGGGGTGAAGGGTCTTGCTCAGGGACCCAGTGGTGGTAAGCTGAGGGCAGAATTCGAACCCATGACCTCTTGGTCCAGATGCAAGTATCCTACCCACTGAGCTACCACCACCATTTCACTTTACTTTCCACTAAATGTCTTCCACCTACAACAGCTACTGTTTTTGAGATAATAGATTTTGTTCTGTCTGCAGCTATTTATACACATAGATGAGGCAAAATATTGACCGCTCACAGATGAAGTGAATAACATTGATTATCTGGTTATACCAGTGCATGTCTGGGATGTATTAGACAGTAAGCAAACAGTCTGTAGTCACAGAGGACATATTGAATGTCGGAGAATTGGCCAGACCTAAAGACTTTGACAAGGGCCAAATCATTATGGCCAGATAACTGGGTCAGAACATCTTGTTAGGGTCAGCCGTGATGAGTACCTACCAACAATGGTCAGACAGAACCAAAAGTGGTCTACTGTGGCAGAAATCAACGGAATTTTTAAATATAAATAATTAAGCTGATTATAAGAGGACATGCTGCTGAGAATGGGGCTGCGCAGCTGCAGACTAGTTAAAGTGCCCATGTTAAACCTTGTTCAGTGTTGACAGTTATGGGAACGTGAGCAGTAAAACTGGACCTTTTGGCTGATCCGATGACTCCTGTTTCCTTTAAATCGTGATAATGGCCAGCTAAATGTCCTCTATTTATCCGGGGAAATGATGGCACGAAGGAAGAAGAGAAGTTGACGGAAGAAGTGTAACGCTCCTGGCAGTGTTCTGCTGGGAAACCCTGGGGCCTAGCATTCATGTGGATGTTACTTTGACATGTGCCCCTGACCTAAACTTGCCTGTGGACCATGTACACCACTTCAAGAAAATGGTGTCCTTAATGGCAGTGGCCTCTTTCAGCACGATAATGTCACGCACAGTTCAGGAACATGACAGAGAGTCCAGGCTGTTGCCTGGACTTCCAACTTCCACAGACCCCAGTCTAAGGGTTCTGCTGGAAGTCTACACCTTGCGACTTACAAGACCTATGCTGCTAATGTCTTCGTGCCAGGTACCACATGGATCCTCAGAGATCATGTAGAGTCCATGTCTTTGTGTATTGGAGCTGTTGGTGCTAAACATAGGACCAGCAGCAAATTAGACAGGGGCTCATAATGTTTTGCCTCATCAATATATAATATATGTTATCATTGTCAAGAAGTACAAAACAATCTCTAAATCTAATTTTTTTCTCCTTTTTTTCTACTTCTAATAAAAGAGAATGTAAAGAATATAAAAACATTTTAACATCTTGTAAAAGAATATAAAGGGCAGCTGCTGTGTGTGTTCTTTATATTGTCCATTCTATCAGCAAGCTTAATATAGCTGATCACAGTCCAAGCTAAGGTCAGTGTGTGCTTAAGGGTATTAGTCCAGCTTTGTCACCATCCTCAGGTCTGTTAAGATATTGCATTAGGTGAGGCTGAAGTAATATTTCGAGGTAAACAGATGCCCTATGACTCTTTATTGGACCCTCCTAAACTAATATTGACTCAACTTTAGGATGGTAATGGCCCAATCACTTGCCTGAGAGCTCACTGTGATCCAGATGAGGGTGCATGATTCCCTAAACAGCCTTCAGAAGCCAGAGACCCTGACAAAGCAAGAAGCAACTTCAAACAACCGAAAGGAGTAACCAATCAATCACGGATGTATTTCAAAGGGGTCAGCCACACACCCATCATGGCATGAAATGGCACGTGAGAGAGCCCCAGAGGTGGCTCCACGTTTGAAATATTGCAGACCTTAAAGCAGATGACTAGCTGTCCAGTGGAAGGAGTTCACTAAAGAACCATGTTTCCTTCACACTCACGCACCTCTTTTTAAAGATTTTAAGGATCTCCACATAATGTGACAGTTCAATGCCAGTATGTATACCCCTAAAACATTTACATGTGGAATTTCTGTAAAAGGTTCTTCATGAATTGCACATTCTGTTTACAAAAATGGATTTCTGAAGAAATGTTGAATTTTTTAGGGTGTTAAAAGTGTTTTTTTGTTCTATAGCACCACACAAAAGAACCTTTTAGGCACCTTTATTTTAAGAGTGGGCTCGCCTAAACATGAAAATTGATTTAGAAACTGATGTAGTAAATGTTTGAGTCAAAAAATATGTCAGACATACACTCAGCTAGCCGGTGCAGAAGTGGATTTCACCTCACATATCTGGAATCCAGGACATCTCCTATAAAGAAGCATACATAATTTTTCTACATACAGAGCGAAATATATGTAAGGGTATCTAGTCACTTTGAACTTCAAGGATTTAGCTCATGCCTGTGTGCCTAAAGGCTGATCTTGAGAAATTTTGTATGTTTAATGAGATGCCTAGTAATAATCAGGTCTAAATTCTGTATAAATGTAGTAATAGTCACTTAAGGACAACAGGCCTATTGTGAAAAATGGCAGCAGGCAAATGACCAAGCTAAAATCTGTCAGGATTAGATTAGTGTTGAAAATGGCACTCCTTTAAACACAGCGTGAGTGGTTTGTAGCCCTTTGATGGAGTCCACAGTGAGCAACATGAAAAAATGCAGCCTGAATTTCTGGGTCCTAGTGGTACATTTACTTAAAAGAATACTTAAGCGTTTTTATTCTGTTCTCTGTCTGTCTTATATGTAGCCTATCATCTTTTACCATGAACAATTCCCATGGAAAACAGGGATACAGATCTGAAGCATCTGCCTTTTGGCTTTGTTTATAGGTGTGTTTTGAGCTGACAGGTTTTTGGGGGGTTTTGACAGGTGTTATTACTAAATACAGGAACACTTTGGAATGATGTCTGAGGTAATCGGCCATATGGCAAAGGTGTGGCAGATAAGGATTAGGTTGAAAATTGCTGGAGTATTCCTTTAATGCACCAATTAATTTGAACGTATTTTGCCTTTAAAGGTCAATAGAAGTGTTGCTTTTATGATTATAACACTCGTTCTCTGTTTGTTTTGTTAAACTGGTAGATGGAAGCTGTGGTGTTGGAGATGCAAGACCCCAAGACAGGGGTGAAATCTCAGACCCAGAGACTTGTTATCACCACCATCCCTCATGCCATCACAGGTAAGACCTGAATGCCTGTTAATTGCAGTTGTAGTTGTTGTCAGTTGCGCTGAGCGTTGTCTTGTCTTGTCTCGTCAAGTTGTATTTTTTCTCTTGAGTTCTTTTTTCTTGCTCCTGTCTGCATTTGTACAGTTCTGTTCTGCTCTTGTGTTGCACCATGGTCCTGAAGACATGTTTCGTTTCACTATGTACTGTGTGTATATGGTAGAAATGAAATAAAACCAAGATGACTTGACTAATGTGTGCTGAACGCCAGAGCAAACCGCAGAGAAATGGGAAATCTCACGCAGCATAT
Source organism: Alestes dentex (assembly GCA_037576975.1). Classification (NCBI taxonomy): domain Eukaryota; kingdom Metazoa; phylum Chordata; class Actinopteri; order Characiformes; family Alestidae; genus Alestes; species Alestes dentex. The sequence goes on along the minus strand of JBBIGA010000106.1, from coordinate 32,784,403 downwards.
AACACACCAACTATGCACTGAACTGATGAGACTCACACACACACACACACACAGTGATTTCCTCAGCAAGATTACTCTTTAACTGTGCTAGGTATCACTGCCAGTCCATGCGTTAGAGTTCTCTTATGTAGGTCTAGGTCTGAAGTATCTATTGCCATGACAACCCCTGAGCAGCTGGCTGCACCGTCTCCCTCCTCTGGGCTGTGTGGTCTCAGGGTGAAGAGCTTTTCTCCTCTCCGCTCTTAAAGCCTCACTGCTTCACGCCCACCAAAAGCTTCAGGCATGCAAAAGGGTATAACAGATACTGCAAAAAAAATACGTCAAGGTACCCGAACACATTGATGATAAAAACACAAACACGATAAATGATATGTATTCTGTTGTTTAGTTTTTCCAAGGTTTGCAAACAAGTTGGACAAGGACAAAATGCGTCAGCCAAACACAATTGAAAAACTTGAAACAGAGCCAGTAAAAATAAATTAATAAAGTAGGATAATGTGATGACATCCAATCAGCTAATTGTTGCTATGCAATTACTCTACACTGGTTGTTTACAGGCTCTGCTCTAAATATGTCTTTTTATATTAGCAATTGAGTTCTGTAAGTATTGTCATCACTCATTGTAAACTCTATTCTATTATAGTCTATTGGGGAATACTGCAATGCTAAATTCAATGTAATTAAAATGAGTTCTTAATCTTATGACATTTTAATCAGCACCTACCATGATTCATTCCGGAACTACTATGAGCTATTCAGTACCTAATATAAATTCTTCAGTAACTGCTATGAATAAGTTATGAGAGAGAGAAACTGAAGTGTATACACACTGTCAGGTCCTTAATGCTATTAAGTGGTTAATCTTTCGATTACAGGTATTTTTAGCATTGTTTCTGGTGTTTGGCCTGGAGAGGACACCCGATGTGTTCATGAATGATTTAGTGAAAACACGTGGATGGGGTCAGCATGCCCACCCACCCGACTCACTAATGAAGCTGCTCTGATTCACTCATGCAGACTTCTGCTCATTTGGCTCCAATTAAAAGAGCTCCCGCTGGTCACACACCAGCAAACCCAGACATGACTTGACAGCTATTGCGAGAATGCTCCTACATCTTCATCTAATTTCATTTCACCGCTATATGCATGTCTCTACAATACTAATTGAAAACGGGTGTTTAAGTTGGAAGGACGTGAATTTGATACATTTCGAGAGCGGGCTCTGCGAAACGACTTCATTTGAATGACGGACTCCGCGTAAATGTGTCTATACACTTTTAAAAACAGGGTCTTAAATAGTTCTGGGCTTGGCTGCATGGTTACAGGAGAAAAACTGGTATAAAACCTTTATTTGATGTGGAGGTTCTTCACAGTTTCTTTAAATAATCATTCATTAAAACATACTTTAAGGAAACAAAAATCTATGCCATCTCCTCATAGTAGATATTCTGAATCTTTATTTTTTATGAAAAACATTCTCTCTTCTCTGTTCTCTCTGTCTGCCTTTTACCCCACATTTCCTTCCCTGTCTCTTATTTTGTCTTCCCTTTCTGCTTGTCAGCATTTCACTAGACCACCAGGGTTCTATTTCCCTACTACAGTCCCGAAGACCCGCTGGTGCTGCATACTTTGGATTAGCCCTGCATGTAACACCCTACTCTCCAACCGTGTTTAGATACTCTCCAACCATCAGTTGTTTATCAAGCCTTTTGTCAGCTGAATAAAGTGTGTTAGCATAAGAAAGTCATGCATGAGGGAGTTTCTCATTCTGTGTTTCTGCTGCTGTTTCTGTTGGCTGGCAGTCAAGTGTCCCACTTTCTCCTCTAAGTTCAATATTAGGCATAATAGTGTGCAGCCCCTGCAGGTGAGCTGCAAGTAATTAAAGGCAACCCGCTATGGAAACTTTTATGCAAGCTTTATTAGCAATGGCTGTCTCTTACAAAGAGTTGTGGTGAAAGTGTTGATTACACCGCTAACTAATTTCATAACTATAACCACATTTCTCTCCTGCCTCCAGGTGAAGATATTATTGAATGGATCGCTAATCATTTCAGAATTGATGCTGCTGGTAAGTGGTATCCATACCCTTAAAATAATAACTTTATTATGCGCTGATGCTGTTCCATTAAATTATCATTTTAGACCACTTCTATTGGTCCATTTATCCTAAAGCGTTCTCAAAGGGATGCTGGAATGTTAAAAAAGAACTGATATGGCAATGGCTTGACAAGTAATCATTACTCTTGATTGAAGTAATTCTTTCACTGTAGATCCATGCTAAGGCTCCAAGTACTCATGGCCTCATGTTGTTTTGCTTTTAAATGCACTAATTCATCGAGCAATCTTCAGTTGATTGAAGCACCTTCCTTCCTTAATTTCTTGCTTTAATATGATGTGAAAGGAATGATTTGGTGAAACATCCAATTTAAACAATTTTCATTTTTTCATTTTTTAGTTTAGAACTGGAGCTGTGAGACTGTGAGACATACAGAAACTAGGAGTCAATAGTCACCCAAATCTTTTCCATAGATCCATCCCCAAAACATCTCTCAAACAGGACAAACTGCATCCAGCTGTGCAGACATGTTGAGTTATGATTTGCTAAATCAAAAAAAATAAGCAAAATGTCAACAGCCTAATGCTGCAGGTAACCTTTTTAGACAACAGTGTCTGTTTTCACAAATCGCTTAAGGAGTTGGAGTGCTGACCCAGATTCAGTTTTTTTTAATCCAAATATGTCTTGATGGATGTACTACATCTGGGATAAGTAAACAATTGTGGACATCTCTTTCAGTGAACTATTTCTTTAAAAAACAATCAATAGCTTTTATCAGTTGTGTGAAATAATGTCTCTTTTGTATCTGATTCTAGAGGCCCGAGCTATGGGGACCATGATGGTGGCCTTTGGATACATTTACCCTCTGCAGGATCACAAGAGACTCATTATTAAACCAGATGCTTCACTATATCGCTTTCAGGTAGCAACAATGAAGACTCTCAGTCTGTGTATTAAAACCATTACATCGATAGATTTGCATAGAATCCACTAAATGTACTTATAAAGCTGCATTTTTTTCCATAATGATAAGAATGTACTTATCCTCATTTCTTTCACAGACCCCGTATTTCTGGCCTGCACAGCAGTGGCCAGTGGAAGACACAGACTATGGTTAGTAATTGCAATTGTTTATTCATTCTCTAAACATTCTGATTAACTTTTAACATTAAAATTCATATGTGAAATCACAGAACTATTACAATTTGTCCCTGTAATACAATTTTTTTTATGATAATGATATATTTATTTATCATTATTTATGATTTATTTGTCAGTATTTGTGATAATGTTATCTTTATCTCTAAATGGCATTCTTTGTTACAGATGAAGTACATGTTGTCACTATGTAATGGGAAATCTCATTATTTTTTCTGTAATTTCAAGCAATATACTTGGCAAAGCGGAATATACGTAAAAAAGGGATGTTAGAGCTGTATGAACAGGTAATGCTTCTATGATCATATTTACATACACTCCAGCCATATCTGTTTATTGTAGAGCATTGTTTCCATGGCATCCATCTCGAGTAGCTCTTTGCACGGAAACTAATAATGAATGAGTTTTTCATTTCAGGAGCAGTACAATAATCTTCACAAATGGATGAATCACAAGTGGGACTTCATTGTGATGCAGGCCAAAGAACAGTACAGGTCAGTCAGTTCAAAAAGTCTGTTGATGTCACACCCCTGGTCAGCAGCCGCCAGAAGCTGCCCTGTCTTGACATTTATATTGCCCTTGTCTGTGCACACCGGTTCCTGGTTTTGTATTATAGTTTACAGTTGTCAGGTGTTTAAGTCTAAGTGATTGTCTGTTCCTATGGGTTCCTGTTCTAGTCCTCTGTGTTGTAACCCTGTGTCGGTCAACCGTCTTATGTCTAGAGATTATTCCGCCATACATGTGTAGTTTAAACATCTTTAGCCCGTCTCCAGTGTTTTTGTCTGTGCCTCCCTCTCTCCCTGGAGCCACGGCTACCTGACAGTTGAAAAAAACAAAACAAAACAGTGTTTACTCAAATTACAATATAATACTATGATAAATGTATTGCTTTTCAGGGTGTGTTTTGTTTGTCATTATTTACAGAACTTTTACAAATATTGGTGTGTGCTTTCCTTTGGTGTGTACATCCAGATTTCTTGTATTTTACTCTGGGAAAACTTGGCTATTAGCTTGGCTAGTTTCCTTAGACATTAACTGGGACCTCATGGAATTTCACAGTGTTTCCTCTATGTTTTTTCAACAGGGCAGGGAAAGAGAGGAAGAAACCAGATCGTGTGGTCTTTGATTGCCAGGAGAGAGCCTACTGGGTAGTACACAGACCACCAGTGAGTTAATAACATAACAGTTCCTTTTTTACGCATTGAAAGAAAGTAAAATTAGTGTCTGGAAATCTTAAAGGAACAAACGGTGTCTTTTCCAAGCTAATGTACCTGGATTCAGTTTATCAGCTAATTATAAAGTGCTTTCTGAGCTGGTTCGGGGGCATTAGAGCAGCAAAAGCACAAAAACATGCAGAGCAACGACTACTTTGTATAATTGCCTCAAAATGTTATGGCAGGTCAGGTTCTTGAGTTGTTTTATATACAGAAAAAAGCTCTTTGCTGCATAATGTGAAATATCCAAGCTGCTCAAACACTTTATTTCTTACCAGAATGAAAGGATAAAACCAGCAACTTGTCTCACGAAATGCAGGATAAAGCATATTTATGAATTTATAATTGCAATTATTCACTTTACTCTCCTGAACAGCCAGGGACAATTAGTGGGATGGACTACGGACTGGAACGACTGGTAGATCCTAATCAAGAGGAGGTAAAAAGGTGAGTTTTGCTTTTTTTTTATATTTAATTTACATTTTGTTTTGCAGCAGCTTTGAATGTGCAATTCGGTTCCTAAATGGTCAATACTGAAATATCAATAACCCCTGGAAAAACAGTGTTGCTGTCGATATTTATGCAGCATTAATGTATTCAAACATTGCTGCATTTTCAAATGATTGATACTAGATTGAATCAGTGGTAGGGGCAGGAGCAGTGCTCTGCACCACATAATTACCACACATTTGTAGCAATTACTCCTCCCTCATTACTGTATATATCCTGAAAACTTAAGAAACACTTCAGCTAAAAAAAAGCAGTTATTAAATTTGAACTCTTTTTCAGTTCAATTCAATTAAATCCAAAGAACTTTATTTGTCCCTGAGGGGCAATGTAAAAGGCACAGTGGAGCAGCGCACACATATAACAGTAGTAACATTGACACAACAAATGACACACACTAATAGTTTTTTTTGTTTTTTTTTTTTTTTTAATTTCATACTACACTGTTATTAGTGCATCATCTTATGGTTAGTACTTTAAATAAAAGTATTAATAAGTATCAGTATCTATAAGTGTCAGTATCAGTATCAATATTGGTATCACTAAAATCCTAACAATGCTTATCCGAAGGCTGCTTACACAACAATACCTTTTTTTTACATTCAAGTCACATGTAAAAAAGGGATAATAAGTGCTGTTATTATCCCTTAGAAATCACAGTTATTGTTGCCAATAACAAAAGCACAATGCACGTTTATATCAATTATTGCTCAATGGAACAAAGCAGAGAAATTATTTAATATCTCTTCTCCTACTTAGAAACACCAGTGTGGTATCAAATAATTTCTCTGCTTTGTTCCATTGAGCAATAATTGATATAAACGTGCATTGTGCTTTTGTTATTGGCAACAATAACTGTGATTTCTAAGGGATAATAACAGCACTTGCGGTTCTTGAAATCATATGAACTAATTAAGTTATTTGTCATGTGAAATGTTTGCTTTTTAGGTTTTGTGTATTTTGTCTTTTAAACACAGAATTATGTGGACAAATGCAAGTACACACATAGTCTACATGGTTAGATGTTGCCTGCAGAGTCAGTTGATAATACAGTGGGAAGCAAAAGCATCTAGCCTGTCAAGGGCACGTTTAGTCTATCAGCTTATTTACAAGAGGATTTATGGTGTGATAATCTCACTGTTGCTGCACACCAGGAGAACTTGCTAAACTAATATGTCATGCACTGCACAGGCTGAGAACTAGTCAGCATTTACTGCTGGCTTTGTAGTTTACAGTAAAACATAGTATTCTTTCAGGAACATAACAGTGTTCCTGCCTGGGACTAATTTTCTTGCATCTCTCTCTCTCTCTCTTTTTTTTTTTACAGATTTTGTCTGAAATTTGTGTGGAATAAACATCAAAATTGTGAGAAAAACTTATTTTCTACCATGATGTGTGTAGCATTTTACATCCAAACAACAACATCTCACATTTTTGTTCAAAAAAAATATTCTCCTTGAACATAGTCAGAAAAAAGGTACGGTCCAGGAAAATTTTAGTTTAAATACACCCTAAAAAGTAGAACATGGTCCTTGACGTCCAATTATGTAGCTTAAATAGGTGTTGAAGGTACACAATAGTCAGTTTCCCGGGAGAGATTGGCAAATGTGTATCCTTTCATAACTTAAAATATAGAAACTAAAATAAAGAGCCTGGAGTCAAGGTAGATGGTATAGAGTCATTGCAGTTTGAAAAAATGTACAGGAAGATGGTTCAATTATGTTCCCTAACTAAAGACACTGATGACGGTACCACCATTCTGACAGCATCTGTACCTTGAAAGGTACAATTTAGTTTAATGAGAGTGTTTAGAATACAACTAAAAACTGAATACAATGTATTCAGTGTCCACAACCCCGACTGTGGGGGGTGTTTTGATTGGTGGGACCAGGCATAAGTATAGAAACGTACTGTGTAATTATTTGATGACCCAACAGTTAATCACTGACATTTCATTCAGTACGTCATCACTGAAAGCAGCATTTTCTGAGTCACCATTTTCAGCCTTGTTGATTTATTTTTCAGAAAAAGACATCAGACTACTACAGAAGAATAGTAAGTCTTCATTTGACTTTTTATTTACCATTAGCTAACAGTAATTATATATCATACGTACAGAATAATGATACAAGAACGTTTTGCCACCAGCTAATTACCTTTTACTTTTTGGAGCAGATTATTTTCACCCAACAATGCATCATGAGGCCTAGAGTGAAGTCATCTGTGTCCCTTGGAGCGTATGTTATATAAAATAACATGCACACTTTTTTACATTATGATAGGAGTTTAAATACATTATTTCTGGTACCGATCAGTTTTATACCAAAACCTACACACACCTAATGCAATGACACACCACTGTACCACAGCCTTCCCTTAAATTTTATACTGGTGTTTTATTGCTTTTATTCTTTTCTTTTGTAACATTTTGAGATATATACATATATTAAACAGGCAAGTGCAGTATAAAAACATTTTAACTGTTTTAACTGTTTATTATTGCAGACTTGTGAAGTACTCAACGACTTACAAACAGCATGACCCCTGTCTTTATCCATGCCTTCCAAGCAACCCCTGGTTAACAGATGATGTGACATATTGGCAACTTAACATGCAAAAGTGAGTCTCAGCTACTGGAAAATTTTTAAATTTTAGAATTAAAGTGGCAGCTCTTTAAGTATTCAGTTGCTGATTGAAGAATTTCACAGAGGCTGTAATTGTGTGTCTTAAAGTGTTGAGAATCCTACAAAAATGACAGTGGAGCGCTGGACTTTCAGCTTTGGCGAACTGCTGAGTGACCCCCGGGGACGAGCTGATTTCCGTCTTTTCCTGAAGAAAGAGTTTAGTGGTATGTAACAGGCATTAATCATGAATAATCTCAGCATTTCTAAAATACTGATGCCACTGCTGTACTGGAAAGTCATGAATATTAGAAGGCAAAGCAGCTTTAGACTGAACTGACTACATGCTGACTGTTTTGAATGTATTCATGTTAATGAATAGGTGAGAACCTTGCATTTTGGGAGGCATGTGAAGATCTGAAATGGGGCACTGCGGCGACAATGAAAGAGAAAGCTCAACAAATCTACAAGTAAGCTTTTTACCACTTACTTGTACTTAAAATTGCTGGGAGCAGCTCAGGATTCTAGGATGTGGTTTTAAATACTTGTGATCTTATTGGTTCAGTATTTTTTTTTTTAATTCTGAATTATTACTAATTTTATTACTAATTTTGAACATATTGCACTATTTTTTAGATGCATGCAGTGCATAACATTTCATGAACTAGTTTAGTCATTCAAATTCTAATTAGTTTTCAGTTTCAGAATTATACCATATAAACAATAGAACTGAAAAATAAAATAGGATGAAATTAAAATGTTCAGTTTCCTCCAGTCATAGTGTTGTCAGCATTACTAGTACTTGCTTTGATATGCCTTGTACAAAGATTCAGGTTAAACACAGTGAGGGGAAGCGTGTTCAGACAGTCAAGTTTGTGTATTTTAATATACTTACAGAGCACATATCCTCTTCAAACATACACACCTAATGTATTTTGACTTTGTGCTTATGAATATGAACAAAAACGTTAGTATCCAAGACCATAAACAAAATAAAAAGGAAACTGATGGGGAAATCTTTGGACAGTATATTAAAATAAAATGATATGTGAAGGGTAGGCCCCAGGGTGTGTGTAGTGCAGTGTGTAGTGCTGTTGCCTCACACCTCCAGGGTTGGGGTTTGAATCCGGGTCTTGGTCTTGTGTGTGTGGAGTTTGCATGTTCTCCTCGTGGTGGTGTGGGGTTCCTCTGGGGTCTTCGGTTTCTCCCACAGTCCAAAGACATGTACATCAGGTGAATTGGGGATTCTAATTTGAGCGGCAGTGTGAGTGTATGAACAAATTGTGTGTGTGTGTGTGTGTGTGTGTGTGTGTGTGTGTGTGTGTGTGTGTGTGTGAGTGTGTGTGTGTGTGTATGCCCAGTGGTGGGCTGGCATCTGCCTCACGCCTGTAGCCCCTGGGATAGGCTCCGGGTACCTGTGACACTAGTAAGGATTAAGCAGTTGCAGAAAATAAATGTGAAGGCTAAAAGTTAATCAAGTTATGCTTTTTCATTCTGCAAATGGTGCATCTGGTGTCATTATATAAAATGTTGCCATAGGTTCGGATGATTTCACACAACAAGATTCAGTCTGATGGCGAAGGAGCTTCTTAATGTTCTCAGGGACATTATTAAACAGCACTTGAATGGAAAAAGCTACAGAGCCATAGCAAAGACCTGAAATATCCCTTTCAGTACAACTGGGTTGATAATATGCCAGAGGAAAGTTCATGAAAACACAACTAATTGTTCCCAAACAGGTGTGACGCAAAAGATTTCAATGTAATCTCTTGGTCTGATCAGTCTTTCGACAAAGGTTGCAGGATCACTTGAAAGCAGCAGAAACAACAGTTACACACAGAACAATAAGCAATGAACTGGGGTTCACTGTTTGCTTAAAAAGAATCAAGAACAAGCTTGTCTAAAAATTTGCCCACAGAAACAGAGACAAATCAGAACTTTTTTTGGAACAGTGTACTCCGGTCAGACAAAACAAAAATAGTCAACAGTCATTGAGTGTGGCCTAGCTAATCTGGATTAGCGTGCATGGCCTAGCTAATCTCGATTAGAATCCCTCTGGAAATGTTTGTACAGTTCTGAAATTGCAGTAGGTCTCTCATAAACTTGGTGAATTGAAGACAGTTTGACAGGAAGAATGAAAAATTAAATCACAATTCTGCAAGAGCTAAACAAGCAGCAAAGTTCTATAATGTCATTAATTTGTGTTGTCTGAATATTTTTTTTTCTCTATCGATTTTGTTCTATAAAATATCTTTGGTAATGCTTATGCATACATACATACTTTTTGTTCGGATTTTTAAAGACAAAGTTAAATAAAATGATGTGGGTAAATTTAAAGTGGATATGGAAGAACCGGAATCTGCCTATTGGGAGATCACAAATCTGATCTTTGGTGATGCCCCAGCTTTCTATGACCAGATGTGAAAGAGAGCATAGCTGGTATTACTCTACGTGTTATTAACTGCGATGCAAACCAGTGCAGATGTCTGTGATATAAATACAATGACTATGTTTCCACTTAGTGAGACATATTGAACCATAACAAAAATTACAACATAAGCCCACTGGAAACCCTCATGCTATTGCCAGTTTTGAAATTTCATTTTGTTGACATGAACTTTGTTTCAGAACTTTCCTGGCTCGTGGAGCCCCCCGCTGGATCAACATTGACGGGAAAACCATGGAGATTACTGTGAAGGGTCTGTCTCACCCTCATCGTTATGTTCTAGACGCTGCACAGACCCACATCTACATGCTGATGAAAAAGGTCAGCCATGTCCCCTGAAACCAGTGACAGCAATCAGTCATTCACTATTCTGGTCACTTCTACAGCCATGAAGCTAAAATTAGCATTGCTTTTCATTAAGGATTCATATGGCCGATATCTGAAGTCCCCTGTGTTTAAGGAGACGCAGAAGAAAGCTATTGCTCCTGAGCCACACAGATTCAGGTTAGCTGTAAAGTGCAATGTGTGAGGAAAAATATTGTCTCTCTGAAAGTCAAGTGATGCCTGTAACGGAACAGTTGGCACCCAGAGCTTTTCAGAGCACAAATGTCATAACACACATAACATTTTGTTCCCTCTCAGTGAAGCCCAGCTGGAGCAGAATGCTAAGAAGCGAAGGCCCAGCCTGAGCCCCATCATCCTGAGGCAGCAGGAGGAGGAGCAGAAGGCCAAACTGGCTGCCAGCGGCCCTGTGGACATAACGCAGGTTATGAGCAAACTGGCCCAGAAAAAGGGGACTGAATACAAAAGTTAAATGATGAACTAGTGTACAGACATTATTTTTTCGATATACAGAAATACATGCTGGTCTTGCAGTTATAGAATCACTATTGGATTGATACTAGACTGATACTCCAAAATAATTGGATCAGGAAAATCCAGATATTAACTGACACATCTAGCCTGAAATGTCAGGATTTGCTTGTAACGGAATTATAATTATAAAACAATATAGTATAGGTCACTTAATAACAACAGTATTCACATGTACAGCACAGAAAGCAGCTAGGAAGTATGACACATGAATTACAATAGTTTTTCAGAAAATAAAAAAGCTGCAGTTTTGCATAAGAAAACAACAGCACATTCCTTGTAGAAGGCCATTTTAAGTGAAGCTTTTGCTAATAATAATGTTTAAGGACACTTTTTAATCAGTATCAACCAAATCTCAAGATTCTAATAACAATGCTTTATTATACAAAGCATTCGATAGAAGTAGCTGCTAGAAGTCTTTAAAGTAATGTTATTTTGACTTAATTTTTGAACTTCGTGTGCTTGTCTTGTGTTTACATGTCTTAAGGATGTCTGTTCCATCTGTGAGTTTGTCATCTATGTAATAAAGTCATGCATACATGTGAAAACTGTCCATGTCCAGTGTGGTCATGTCATGTGTCTGTCATTCATAGGCATTGATTGTTTTGTGTGCAATCTTCACACATAACATCATATGTTTGGTCATAACATCATCATGGGATTCCTGTATAATTGAATTTACCACAACAGATATGTTGCAGAAAAACGGGCTTTATCATTGTTATTGAAATGTTCATTAATGATAGTAAATTCACCACACAGTCCTATGTCACTGTTCTATAATGCAATAGTTGTCTTACAAATGAAAGGAGCGGTACTCAAAATCCTCAAGAGGTTAGATAGGTGAACTATAACATTGGAATGGTTTTTTTTTTTCACTTTATGTATCCACCTCCACTTCCATTTCCACTTCCAGCCACAGAGATGGCTAATTCCGCTCCAGGATTTTGTTCTAACTGACTGGGCGCCTCTGTTGCTGGTTTGAGCTCATCAGAGAAAAAGGGCAGTTGGAGTGAAATCACAGAGAGGATTTTTTATTTTTTGGACCTGAATAGTCTACCTCTGCTGGGCCATAAACATTAAACCAGGACCGGAGTTTGACACCCCATTCATCCAGTTCAACTTTTTATGTACTGCATTTGCATCCCTGTCCAGAAGCAGCATTGCTATTTCTACATCCAGCTTTACCCCCTTTGCATATTATTGTTCTCCACATCTTGGAAAAACACTTACATTGGCTTTTCTTTTAGCATGTTTCATGTCATTGAGCATTCACTGGAAACACCGGTAACTCTTTCTTGGACCAAAGAAATGGACAAGAAAAAACAAAATTATATATATATATATATATATGGGTTTTTTTCATGTTTGTTTCATAGCAGTAACGGAATGCTTTGTCTAATAACTGAAGAACAAACCTTAATCATAATTACTGCATTATAATATCATAATTACTGTATTATATGTTATTATGATGTACTAAATGTTTATATTTAGTACATTTTATGCATTGACTTAACTATAGATACATAAAACTACATACATATATACAGTTTTGATGCATATTATACATATGGTGTATATATTTACATGCACAAATATATTTGCATATATATGCATATATATATGTACTCCATATATATCATATGCATGAGAAGAAATTCACAACCAATTTATTATTTCTATATACATCATATACATTATGTTCATGTGTTCTGTACCTGCCATTGACTTATGACTGTTTAAATGAAATATGGTTGTGTAACACTAACCTCTGTGGCTGCTGTGCCCTCAGTTGTGCCGGTACACCGCCCCTGTGCCCCACTTGGCGGTGTACACAGGTATCTGTGAGAATCAGGCCACTGCCTCACCGGGGTTAATGATGCTGCCCAACAGTGCGGCGTGTCCTTCTCCCATCAGTGTAGCCATCGACAGCACCCCAGCCTCTGAGAGAAGATTCGACAGCGGGGGTCCTGCCTCCTCCCATTTCCCCTCTATAGCTGAGAGCGCTGAGGCATCCGTGTCCGAGGAGAGCCAGCCACCTGCAGTCAAGTCACGTGTAGCCCTTTCTCTGAGCCGCCTCCTCCGCAGAGGATGCAATGGCCCGTCGGTGTTCGCCAGTCTGTCACCAAAATGTGCTGTTACTGCAGGAGGAGGGAAAGTACAGCCCCTCGGAGAGCCACTTGCACAACCACAGCCCAAGAGGATTGCGAAGTTAGTAATACACAGAGTGCACAAAGAATTCACTGATGGACAATTGGCTTTCATTTTACCCTTTAGACTCTAAGGCCTTGTCAGCAGGTCCTGACCTCAGTTCCATACTCTTATAATAACACATTTTATTTGAAGTTTGGGCCTCTCCGTCCAGTTGCACTTGTTAATTTTCTAAAAAGAACATATGCGTGGAACAAACATAAATATGGCACATTTCTACAATTTGCAATGCATGGTTACCATTTGTTTTGCTAAATGTAACATATGAAAGGTCTTTTTGTATGGACTCATTTGACCCATAGGGCCTCAGTCTGATGAAATGACCTTTAAAAAATCTCAGAGCAATGTGCTTAAAATAGCTGAGGATCTGAAACCAAAGAGTCTTACAAAGCAAATGAGGCCTATAAAAGATATCTAAAGACTTACTTTACTTTTTGTCTCAACCATCTTATCTCTGAAATATTATTGCAAAATATGATTGCAAATCTGTAATTAGAGCACACTTTGCATGTAAGGCCACCTATGAATATTTCTGAACTAGTACTCTGCTAGCAAATGTGGAGAAGATTCCTAAGAATTGTTTGGAAGCTGTAATTTCAGCTAAAGAGTGTCTGATATTATAAATTCAACAACTAAATTAGAATTTGTTGCAATGAACATGAAAGATTTAAGTTTATTCCATGCAAAGCTGGATATAATTTCACTCCAATGGAATGTAACAGTTAATCAAGACCAAAATTACATACATTTACATTTACATTTACGGCATTTAGCAGACGCTTTTATCCAAAGCGACTTCCATTCCCTAACTACAGGGGAC
>JBBIGA010000106.1:32731932-32764017 GCA_037576975.1 Alestes dentex | reverse complement strand
AGAGAGAGAGAGAGATAGAGAGAGAGATAGATATATACATATATATATATATAAATCTTGTGTATATATATATCCTGTAGAACTATGTATTTGTTACATATATGTATTATATACTAGTAACATATATATAGTAATATATATGTTACTAGTTTTGTTGAGGTCATATTTAGTTACTAACTCCTTTTTGAACTTTATATTCAGGTTATATTGGTTCAGCACTTTTAGTGGTCATACCTCAGGTACACGAAAGCCCACAGGTACACGAAAAAGAGAACAGCCCTTAACAGATTCAGTCCCTGGTCGATGGTAGATGCAAGTTTTTTGGTAATCTGGAATTTTTTCTGTTTTACCTTTCACTTTTTTACTTTCTTGAACAGTAATAATAGTGTAATAACAGTGTTCTGTTGGTGTTAAGGGTGTTAAACCCCCTTTTTCTCTTTTCTGTGGAGTTTTTGTTTAACTAATGGAAAATTAAAAGAAGGCAGAGTGGGGTCACCCGGAAGCAGTGGGCTTCCCCCGCTCCCTCTCGCTGCGGAGCTGCTCGGCTCGGGCTGAACCAGGTCTCCTCACGCTTTCTGAATAAATGTCGAGTTTCAGAATCCAGGTCGTTGCCACATTTAGGTGCCCTCGACTCGGTAAGTGTTTTTAGACATGCATAACAGGTGCGGTTTGATGTTTAATCTAGTGAGTTAGCGGGGTGGAGAGAGGTTAGCTGGGTCTGGCGTGCTGCAGTGTTGTTGGAGAGGGGAGAGCTGCACTGCACCCATTTGGAGTCCACTTTTAACCCTTCTCCTCGCTTTTATAACCAGTGCGGGACGTCTCTAGGTATGATTATTTCCCGGTCGTTGTAATTATGAGCTGTAAACACCACACCGAGCTGCAGTTTTGTTTGAAAACCTTTGTTTTACCCCGCACTTCCTGCCGTGTCGCCATGCCATGACAGTTAATCTAACAAGCTTAGCTCTCCTAGCTCTGTTATTTGCAAACTGTTGCTGCTTTTTTTAACTGATGTCTGTGTGTGTCGAGCCCACAACACACCCACAGGCCTTAATGACGTCTAACGATAAAACAGCAAGCATTTCTGAACTGAAATCAGTACTGAGACACACCTACTCACAGTCAACAAATGTAGAGTAAGTGTTTTGCTGCATGGCTAGCTAGCTAGCTCCTGGATAGGAGTCTGGACAGAAGAGGAAAAAAAAATCACATTTCTTGAGTGAACTGCCCTTGCATAACCCGTTTCTTATATTATCTGTAGATGTTAGAGGTCATATGCCCAAATGTCTTAAAGAGATCTTTCTTTTGTGTATTTTATTGTATGACCTGACATTAACACAGTTTCTTTGCCGTCCAAATCCAGTCCTCATCAGTAAGGTGCCTTAATTATTTTTAGAGTGTTTTTTGTTGTTGTGTTTTAGATGTTAGAAGTCATATGCTGTTTTAGATGTTAGAAGTCATATGCCCAAATGTCTTTAATAGATCTTGCTTTCTTTTGTATATTTTTGGATGACCTGACATTAATAAAATCCACATCCAGTCCTCATCAAAAAGATGCAGTTAGAGTTTCTAGAGTTTTTTTTGTGTGGTTGTGTTTTAGATGTTAGATATCACATGCACAGATGTTGTTAACAGGTCTGGCTTTCTTTTGTGTTTAATGATCTGACGTTAATACGATTCCTTTCCCCTCCATATCCGGCCCTCATCAGAAAGATGCATTCATTGTTTCTAGAATTTTTTGTGTTGTTGTGTTTTAGATGTTAGATGTCATATGCCCAAATATTGTTAAGAGATCTGGCTTTCTTTTGTGTTTAATTCTATGATTTGACATTAATACCATCCACATCTGGCCCTCATCAGAAAGATGTTTTCATTGTTTCTAGAGGTTTTTTGTGTTGTTGTGTTTTAGATGTTAGATGTCATGTGCCCAAATGTTGTTAAATGTTGTTGTTTTGTGTCTTATTGTATAAGCTGACAATACAATCCACATCCTGCCCTCATCAGAAAGATGCATTCAGTGTTTATAGGTATTTTGATTCCGGGAAGGTCTTATCTTGCTACTGCATTTTCAGTAGACAACATTAGGTGTGAAACTAAGATGACCCTTCTCACCCAAGACTATTATTATTGATGTGTGAAAGTGTGTAGAGTTCTAGATGCACTGTTTTTTTGTTTTATATTAGATTACTCATTTGAAACCGGATGTGTCATCTTTAACTGAGCTCTGTGGGTGAGATTTAACACCCACTGTGCTGACACTGTTCAGAAACACACTTTGGCCTGCATTTTTGCTAATGTAGCCCAGATTAAAGCCCACAGGGACAGAAAAGAACTTTACTATTCAGCATCCTTGCTTCTCAGGACATGCTTTTCAGACATTGTGTTTGTAGGTGATCTTTACAGACAGGTGTGGGCCTGCAAAATGAGGAATGTGTCCTTCCCCTTTACATTGTAGTTGGACTTAATACTACGTGTCTGAACACTGCCTTTTGCTTGCACAGGGAAGCTCATGCGCATTTCATGATGAGTATTTAAAATACTTATCATGGAAAACCAAATTCGCTTCCCCTTTTTAAATTAAGAGTATGATGTTTTGAATTCATTGCTTTGATGCCGTGATTCCATGAAAACAAATTCGTTTTCATGTCTCTATCTATTCAGCCTATAGCAGTTGATCTCCACCCATTAATGAAACAGGTTAGTGTATTAGAGAGAAATTGTACTTGGTACATGTTAGACACACTTGAGAGGCTATTACATTTCATGCGTCCCTATTACAAAAGGATTCATTAACAAATAAAAGCAATTAATTCACTGAGCTTATATCTGTATATAGCTTATATAAGTCAAAAATGAATCAATTGAATAAAATATTAATTCTTGTCAGTAGACACTCTCGAATGGCCAAAGAATTTGTTGCAATGATGTTACTTGTAGTGGACATTTGTTAGGAATAGACCTAGGACTTCGTTTTATTACCCATGTTTAACAGAATCTTTGAATTGCTCTGCCCAGAGGACAGTTACGAATCTTCTATTTGAGACTGGCTGAACATTTACAACCTCAGAGATCCACCCAGTGCACCAGGGTGTTGCCAGAATGTATGCCAATTCTATTTCTTTCTTCTGTTTTCTATGTTTATTTCTAAAGAAGCTGAATGTGGGAAGTATTTCTGAATGATGTATATGTGTGATCTATATCTTGGTTTATATCTTGGTTTGCTTTATAAAACAAAGCTGGAGATTGTCAGATTTGAGACAGGACAACAGGAGGTAAAATCTGTTGTTTTCTTGTGGTTGTTTCTTTTCAAAGGATCGCTGGGGATTTACTAAAGACTGTTCCTTCTGAACGTCTTGCTTCCTTGAAATTTGAGAGGTGTTATGCCAAGCCATGCACATTCAGGCATATGTTGAACTCAAGGCCTGGAGGCTAGAGCTTGGACATGACTCATTTTACCTCAGTCCTACAATGTTTGGAGTTTAAAAATGAATCCAGTGCACTGATTTGTAATCAAAATGGATCCTACTAGCTTTTAATTCTGTCTTGCAAAAATGTGACACATTGAAAATCTGACACATTATTTGCTTCCAAAATTTGGGGGCGTTAATATATTATATATATTTTTTTTTCGTGGGGTCTTTGACCTCTCACTGTTGCATAGCTGTTGCTGATGGCATGCTAGGTAGGTTTTGTTTCGAAACACTTTAGTTTGTAATATGTTGGTTATTGTCTTATGACATGAGGTTGAATTTTGTCAACTCAAGTTCTGACTAGTAGAAGGATTACAAGTGAACACTTGTCTATGTCTTGTTCTCTTAATTTCATGATTATTTACATATAGCGTTAATGGTCTTCAGCTACATTTGAGTTAGTTATGTAACTCTTGTTTTTAGAGTATAATTACAGTGGTATAGTGTTAGAATGCTAATGTGTGTTTCTTTTTTTTTTGATCAGCCTAGGGCCATTCTCAGTGTGGACTGTGCTTTGTTTTGAGGCATTGCCTCCTGGTATTCTCACCAAATAATACAAATTGGCTGAAAAAATGTCACATTGTTTATTTGTGTCTCATGCAACAACTGAAAAACATACCCTTTAGGGAAACTTGTCCTAGCTCAGATTTTAAGCAGCAAGCCAAATCCTCTGACCTGCTGTGGATGAGGAAACGAGGCTCCAGTCATTCTTTTCAGACTGCTGGAGGCCTCAACCTTTCTACCTGATGTTGCTTGGGGTGTGTGGGTGTTCTCAGAGTTGTTGGTATTGCACAAGGGCCGCTACACATAAAGCATGTCTGAACTCGCCATTTGCTCCAACTTTCTCCATCTTTCTCCATGGTGTGTGCCATATACAGAGCTTTGAGTCTGTACATGTTTTAAAGTACATATCAGAGCACTCACACTAACGCGATGAGCAAGTGATTAAATTAAGGTAAGGGCCATGAATTTGGGTTAACGGAACAGGGCACAGTGATCTCAGACATTCTGCAGTGGAACCCCCTCCTGTATGTTTGATGCTGGCACTGTTTGATGTGTGAAAGACTGAAGTTTAAGGTGTCATGACAGGATATAAAGACACACTGAACCCACATTCTGCAAGAGGCATCAAAATGTCAGCAGTTGACTTTATGCTGTTCTAGAATAAGAACTGCGAAACCAACTGAACTAGTGTGAATAAGGGAAAACATTCTAGAATAGTGTGAATGAGGGAGAACATTCTATAACAGTGTGAATGAAGGGTATCCCACCAACTCAGTTTTGGGTTTGGATTTGTTAGCTGGACAACATTTGGTCGACATGCTCTTGGCTTTGATGGAAATGATCGGTTAAATAAGTCTCCTGTTCATAGACTGGGCTACTTTTGGGGGAAGCATCATTAAAGAACAGGCACTAAATGATCTCTCTGTTCTCTGACATCTCACTTGTGCAAAATGTCAAGACACTTTATCCTCTCATTGGCTCTGTCAGCAGCATAACACAATGTCTGATTCAAACTCACCTCTGTTCATGACCTGTTGCAGGTCTGACTGTCATCACCCACGTGTCACACTGGCAGCCTCCGAGGCCCAGGCTGGGGAGGAGCTGAGCCCTGGCAGCATGGTGTCTGCTGCGGCCTCAGGCTCCGCTTCCAGCCCTCAGAGCGAGGCCGTCACCAGCGAGCTGAAGGAGCTCTCTCTGCAGTCTATGCCCAGCCTTCTGCCCCTGAGTGAGAGGAAGAATGGTGAGTTGATAATGTATTAGGGGCGTAAATTCCTGACCTCACAACCATTTGATGTTGTTTACGATTGTCTAGGAAACAATTTACCTTTTATTTTTGATCATTTTTGTATTGAATCATTTCTAAAACATATTAAATAACAGTAATGTAAAAGTAATAAATGGAAATGGAAAAAACTATTTACACAGTAGTAGAATAAAGACAGTAAAAATAGTACATGAAGTTTTGTTTTTTATATTTGCATTTGAATTTATTTCAAGCGTTTTATTTTGGGGGAAAAAAACAAGTATTCATTGTTTATTACTGGAATCAATTATAGACTATTTTAAAATCGATGCAGCTGAATTGCCATTTTTTTTATACCAATGCAGAACAATATCAAATCACATTTACACCTCTGTAACACACCCCTTTGAAATGTCTCTTTTGTGCATAGCCTCTCGATCTGTTCTCCTTTTCCTTTCTGCTACAGTTTCCATTATGACTCTGCTCGCCAGTGACGCTTGCTGTATCCATTATTGATCTATTGTCTGCTATCCTCTGAGAGCAGGAATAGATTGCGCTGATGTTGCTTTTGAAAAAAATAACATCCTGCATGAAAAGACCACACATCTGCTTTTATGTATACATGTTGGATTCAACATTTCCTCTTACATAATGTATTGTCGAAGAATAAGAAAATAACCCAGTATGCTTAGTTGAAATATGATTTCAGTGAAGTGAATGTTATTGAATTTTAGTGAAATGGGACGATATAAAAGCACTCCATTAAACCTTCATGGCAATCCATATTGCACTATGCATGTGTCTGCACAGCTCATTTCTTTACCAGTTGCAGTCTACTCTTACTGGCATTGTAAAAAATGCAAATACAAAAATACTACTGATCAGAGCTAAAACAATAATTAAAAAAAAATTATAAGAATTGTTAGCTGTGATTTTTTGTTCACAAGTCTAACCTAAACAAGACATTAGCTTAACCCAAAGAGCCAGACAAGTGCAGCCAATAAGACTGCACTTTTGTGAGCAGGTTAATAAAAGAAAAAGAAAACTTAGAGCTGAAAACTCAAAAAGAAATAAGTCTCGAAGCGTTTTCTTAACAATACTAATTTAACACTAGTCAGTGGATTAATCTAAGCCATATTGGGTCTCTGTATGAGAGGTATTTAGCAGCTACTTTGAAAAATAATTAAACATTGAGTAGCTTGTGCTGTCATTGTATGAACTGCATTAGTTAACACATACTGGTTAATTAGCTTAAAATATAACTCTTTGTAAACTTACCTTCAGCTCATCCTGGAAGCCTATTCTCACACAGCTTGGCTAGTGAAATAAAAATAACATACTGGCTCAGTGAGATGTTAAACTGCGTAAACGATACGGCAGCCTAAAGAGCTACAAAGTTAATCAACATATTATATCACTTCATTTTAACTCTTGTACAGTAACGCTTGTAAGTAAGCTTATGGGCAAGCTTAAGACATGGTAAGACATTTAGTTTTTATTTAGGAATGGTTTTTAGAGCTTAAGTCAGTACAGTAATAAAATGTTAATAAATGTGCTATTCTAGATTTATTTTATATTTGTTTTTTGAAAAAAATGTACACCTTTTGTTACAGCTGTTCACAATTGACTGTCAAGGTTTTTTTTTTAAGCTAGTGTACTGAATTTACTGCTATAGAAATGCATGATCTGGAATTTATAGCATTTGTGGAGTTTGGAAGTGCTGACCCTGCTGAGAATAAATTACAATGACAGAGTAGTGCCTACCTGTTGGGGGGCGGGTCCCAGCCCCTGGCCTGCAGCCACCTCTTCTTTTCTTTCACACTTCTACCCCTGGGCTGTGCTGCACTGAAGGGTTTTCTTATTGTAGAAGGCATGTTATTGCAGGACCCTTCCTTATCTGTAACTCCAGAGACACTCTGACATAAGACTTGATGCCTGAGGCTTTTCCCTATTATGTTCTAAAAAATGAACTGTTTTCTTTCTTTTGCAATCCTTTGTATGCGTGTGATATTAGAAAGATTGCGTAGGGCTGAATAATATGTGGATATTTATTATAAATGTGGTCACTGTGGTTGATGCGTGTATTTGATAGTGGATTGAGGCATGGATTCTGGATATGGACAAAATGCTAGTAATGCAGTTATATTGGTGCTTATTGCAGTTGCAGTTTCCTGGAATATATTGGAATGTATTAGTGAATCATTAATGGGACATAGTTGAATACCAGTTTGCATTATTTTGGCCAAAAAGAACATACTTCAAAAGTCACTCAGACACAGTCAAGTAGAACTAATTGGTTTAAGATGCTAATAACCCACACAGCACAAAAAAACAGTGGTCATATAGTAGGTTAATATGCATATTGTAGCATATTGTTGCATACTGAGATCAGTATTGAAAAAAAAAACCAAAACTCTGTACTAAGAATGAACAAGTAATGTATTATGCGGCCACAGTATGGATAAGCATTATGTGAAGGCTAGACACCATGAAGAAGGGGCGATAAAGATGGTTATTCATTAATGTTAGTAAAGTGTAGAAGTGCATTAGAAACGGCTTTGCCAAGAATTGTTAAGAGGAGGTACGGGGAAAGGCAGGATGAGGTAAGGGGAGAATGGGAGGAACAAAACAGGGGAGTTTTCCTAAAGATTAGATTGCATAATTTTGTATATAGAAGGAAAGGGGGCTGAGGAGAAAACTCTCAGTGAGAGAAAGGGTGGGAGTATTTTAGGGGCCAAAGGTGATCTTGAATGCAAGTCTGTGCTCAGACTTCTTTAAGGCAGAGGGTGGGACTCGACTTCTGACCAGAAGGGCCTCCACCCCCTTTTTGGAAAAAAAGTCTCTTTTCAAGGAGCGGGAAAACTTTGCCAGTTTTTCTCTGTAAGGTGGACAGTTAAGCACGGAATAAGAAGGAAGAAACTGGCTCGTAGAATGTTCAAATTCTTGCACTGACACACACCCACTTAAGCTGGGCGTGCTCACACACGCCAACGCAGTAGAGCTTGGATGCAGTCAAAGGGAAGGTAAGAGGCACATAGACTGTTGGGATTTTCTTGTAACACACTAGACTTTTTGGGATTTTTGTCATTTGTTCGTCACAGTCTTTCTGTTCTTTTGCTTGCACTTTTTGCCGTATCTTCAAAATACTAAGACCTTAATGAGAGATTTTTTTTCCTTCCGGGAATGGCCATATACTCAGGTACAGTCCTTACTTTTCGCTGTATGCAGTTTGTGGAACTGAATAGAGCCACTTCTCAGGAGGTTGATTGAGGGTGTGGTGACTGTGATTGAGGTAACAGTGTTATTGTTTAATGGCTAGGCTCATTGTTTTTAGAAGTCGCGTACAGGTTTTACTGCCCTGTTTGCATTGAGGTTTCCCAAGACCGCTACAGTCAAAAGCTGTACCGCAGCAGGTCAAAAGCTGTAGGGAAGGAACATTTTGGAACAGTGATTTTAAATTTAGTCTTAAGTGGTGGTTGAATTTTGTTCCAGCACATTTTAGTAAAAGTTTAAGAATGTTTTTGGCTTTAAAGCATTTGGTTGATTAAGTTTACAAAATGATGCTGTACCTGGACTTTTTCCAGCTGGAAGGGGCAGGGTTTGGAATGATGGATAGGACAAGTTCTGTCTGTCTCTTTCTCTAAAACAGCTGAGTGTTCCCTGGGGACTGGGAGTGGAGCCTTAACCATTAGAGACCAAGAATCAGTCCGCACACTGACATCAGTGCAGAATGTGTGGGCTGGATAAGAAACAGAGACCTGATCTGGTAAAATCAGCAGGCCGTAACACTGGCCTCCGTTTAGCCGGTAAAGGTCATCCACACAAATGCCAGGAAGGATTCCTGGAGATCTTTTGTGGTTCCTTCATGTGTTGTGATCTTGTTCCATCTTGTTCTTTCTTAGGCCTTTAAATGGTTCTGTCCTAGTGAGTCATGTTCTGGAGTAAAGTTATGTGTCAGTGTACTGTCACTGGAGTTGGGTAAAAGGCCTGCTCTACATTTGATTAGATTTGTTTAGAGTGCTTTTAAGTACTTCCCATGCAATAGGCGGGCCAGTAACTGTTACCGATAACTGTCAGTTATTATGTTGCTTTCGTATTGATTTTCAAATACATTTCACAGACGTTGGACAGAAATTATGACTCGCTGTAGCTCTGAACACAATTTCTGTTTACATCATGTCTTGAGACAGCTGGCATCAGAAAATCAGTGCAGTCGTGATTCATCTAGCAACATCTCGCATAGCTGGGGCAATGCAGGACTGCACCACAAATGTTAATATATTTTAACATCTGCCTCTGTTGTGTTTTTCTCTATGGAGATACTAAAGCACTGGTGGCATTAAGGATGCTAGAATGCAGAGAAGCGTGGTTGTTTGTATTGTGAAGGGTAGATCGCATTAGTGCTGCTGCTGTTGCTACAGGGAGACGGCAGCAGCCTTACTGCTCTGTCTCTAAGCTGCTCCGTGGTTTTCTGTTATGTAACAGTGTGGGATGGATGCCAGTTCCAGCTCCAGCACGTTTACACAGGCCCAAAACAGAGTGGGATGGATGTTGTAGGAGAATGAGAGAATGAAAGGCAAGGCAGCAGAACCCTTCTGGTCTACACTGAGTAGATAACATGCACAGCTGGGCTTAATTCCCCAGCAGGCAACAACAACCCATGCATGTATGCAGGTCACTTACCAGTAGAGAAATGGTTCTTGTCTTAATCATGAACTTTTCAGCTTTAATATTTCCCCCCAAAGATTACAAAATACAGTCATAAATGTGCACCCACAACTCGTTGTCTCCTTGCTGAAAACAGGCATGCAAATGCATGCTCAGACAGACCTCCATAACAAAGTGTTTTTTATGAACTTGCATCAGTGCATCTTTGACTTGCTTGATTTATTTTTTGGTTTGGGGAGCCAAACTCAGTGAGGCAATCATGTCCCTGAGCTATAGAAAGTGCTTCATCAGCCACATGTTCTTACAGCACTCTTTCTCGTACATTGTTGAGGGCAGTGCAGATGGACTAATTGTGAGGCAGTTTTGACTGGGGCCCTCATAGCTAACTTTGTTTTGAGGTTCACATTGACAGTTAGCTTTGATTTGAAGGACAATTTGCAAGTAGGGCTGAGACATATAAAAATATGCATCACTGGTGTGTTAAATAAAGTCACAAGATGTGCTTTTCTGACCATATCATGATATTGTCAGTACTTAAAGAACATGTGTTTCATTAGAAAGAGCTGAAGTAGTTTTATGTTTGATTTATTGTGAGTTTTGAATAGAAGTTTTGTATTAATGATGTACTATAGACAGTATATTTTTTAAAAGTAAGTTACATGGTATCTCCAAATTTCAAATTTATTGAAATATTGTGATAGTTTATTACTGCTTTATTACCCACCTTTTCTACCAGGGATGGTAGCACAGTTTTTTAAATCAGAGTTGCCTAGTCTTGTTGAGTAATGAGAGCTTCTCCACTAATTGTTAAGCTAATAATTAAAAAGGGGAAAAGTGACAGCCACCACAGATTTATAGGACCACTAATCAGTTCAGAAATGCCAAACGTCCCTGTTGTGTTGGAATGCCACTGCCAGTTCGTCATTGCTGAACAACATGTGCTGAAAGTGAAGAGATAGGGATCAGTGTGACATACCTCAGCCTCTTTCTTGAACAGATAATCGTGGTAAGGTCGAGACTTGTTGCACCACAACTAGAAAAGCTAACAATACAGTTATGGTGTAATAAGCAAGTTTTTAAGAAAATGTTTATGCAGAGCAGCATTTAGGTTTTATAACCCTGAGACCCAGACTCACATTACTGCAGACAGGCTTTGCAGGAGCTTAGAAGTAGGGCAGGAGGTCGAGGGGTGCAGATTAAAATGATTTCAGATGGCTGTTATGTAATCTGCTATGACTTAAACAGCAAGCCTAGATGTGAACATCCTCCTAAAACCTAATTTGCAGAATACACCCTAACCTCTTTCTTCTGGTGCCTCACATTACCACATGTAGGCAACGAGATCGAATTTCATCTTCCTCTTTCTGTCTTCTCTTTTCCTTTAATCTTCTCTCAAAGGAATAATGAGAGGCACACTGGGTGGACAGTCTGATCCCATTCTCTTGTGTAAAACTTTTGCAGTGATGTGATTTAGCATAACTCATTTACTACATTGTACCAGTACATTGTTTTGTATGAGAGTAGAATTTAAGAACAGCCATGGTGGTGAGATAAGATTACTATGAATGTGAAGTCTGTGTAATGTTGAAAAAGGTAAGTGAGAGAAAGTAGAAAAAACTACCAGACCAGACCAGAGAAGAGATTTTTGATTAATGAATTGACAGAAAGTCATATAATTACATGTTGTAATAACATGTTTTCTGCTCCATTGGTAGAGCTTTGCCTTGTGCACCTCCTAATCTGTACAAAACATGGTGTTAGAATGTGTTATTTACCTCAGATTCCCAGTGGTATATAATAGGTGATGAACTCTCTTCCTTCCTGAGTATAGTACAGAGTGTGTCTGGGGCAGGAAGGCCTGACAGGCATGTGCAGGAGAATAGGGAGGAATGTTTTGAAGACTCAGTGCAGCGAATTCTCATCATGGAGAGTTTTCTGAGTTAGGTAGGTTTTATTCAGTGTGGTATTTAAGTGGATATCAGAGATTTTAATTATCTTTGAACCTGCAATCTCTATAGTTTTAATAAATTCAGCTAGCAGTTCTGGAATTAATGACCTATTTTAGTAACAGTAGTCCTGTTTAAAACCCTTTACCAGACACATTCATGTTATTGTTATTGAGAGTTGCACCTGACGCATGCTGCTGAACCTTTATTGCATATAAATGAGCCTTGAGTTTGTGATAATTGCAGTTGCTCAATAACAACTTCATAAATAACAGACAAAACAAAACATTCTGTAAGTAAGCTTAGAAAAAGTTTGCTATAATGCTTGTCTGCATGGTTTTAGTTTTCCAGTATCAGTAATTATCAGGCAGTTGTAGTTGACCTTTATGATGTTTAATTTGCAAATGTGTTAATGCAGATTAACACCATCTCCCCACCGTGTTAACTTCGGAACTTCCTAAACAATAAACCAGTAATGACTGTTGGAACCATAACACATCTACTGCATTACTCATGATGAGGTACATGGGTACTTAATATCTGTCATTTCATAGTTTTTATGTCTGATGGACTTTGGACTTTGTTTTCTCGGTAGTGCTCTGTTTGATGAAGGTGGTGTCTGTGCTTGTGGGTAGATGTGGACTGATTATAGACTGTGTTAGACTTCCTGTGAGGTCAGTCTCAAATCCAACCCCTCAGAGCCCTGCTACTTAGTGACAGCAGCATTACAAAGATTTTAGGGCCAGTGGAAATTTCATATAATCCATGACCGTGTAATATTAAAATTATACTGTAACAAATGGAAGGCTGCACCACCCAACCACAAAAGCAGTCACTCCTTAAGAATCCACAGAAAATAATAACGGCTGTGTTGTGCTGGACTAAAATCAGCTGTTGCTAATGACACCAGGGTGCATGCATTTAAATGCTTTTTGTCTCTTTATAGTGACTTCTGTTATCTTCTCTGTAATTCATACAGGGGTATATCTCTAAATGAGCCCTTTTTAGGCAAATCGGTTTTACTCAGTTTCAGTTCATGTTTAACTGGAAATCACCTCAGAGTTGTTCTGAGAGCATATAGAACTACTCCTTTCTGTGAAGAAAAATGAATTATGTGTTCCTCAACCTCACCATCTTTCTGAAATATTAGTCGATTTTTGTGTGTTGGTGCAAATGTGTGTGTCATCATAATTGTGGATGTCCTAGTCCAGGCAAATGTAGGGTAATTCTATCCATTGCCTGCACAGGTGATACTGAGCTGAATATAGAGCCTTTTGGCCAGCTGGCCTTACTATTTTAAACCGGGAGAGGACCCAAGAGGGGGGCTGGGGTTGACCTCGCCAGAATTCTGCAGGAGCCACTTGGAGGATTGAGGCGAGGGTATACTTGTATACTTGGAAATGTCCCCTCTGAAAACGCCTGTGTCTTTCTCCCAGCAGGGTCAGAAAGGTCAAGAGATATTCCTATTATTTTTGTGAACTTCATGACATGAGCTTGTTAATGTTGTAGTCCTCCAAATCGGCAAAGAATTTGCAGGACTTGAAGGGCTAGTAACTTGTCAAATTAGTGTCAAAACAAACAGCCCTGCATGAAACAAAACATTATGCATCAGCAAAACACAGAGATATCTCATTTACTTACTACTGATGACTACAATAATTAAAAGGTTTGTAGTTTTTTTTTTCATAGGTGAGTTGTTGTCATGGTGTAGAGTACTTTCTGACTGGCTATCCTTTACCTTTATAAAGAAAAGTTTGTTTCTCACTGGACTGGTAAAACCATGTTACAAACAGCAATTCAGATAGCCAATTAGAGTGTAACTGACAAAATTCCAATAGTCAAGGCCACCTAAGCACATTGTACATGTGCATCTGCGACTAAGACTATCAATAGATGAAAGAGCTTGAGCTTTAAGGTGATGAAACACCTTTGAGTGTGAATATAGATCAGAAATAATACATGAGGAAAATATTAACTCAGCATATAAATGTCTTTCAAACATGAAGTATATAGGTCATAAAAATGTTGCTTAGGACCCTGACTCGTTGTTTTTTCATGTCAGTGCGTTCGATGTTGTGTTTTTGTTCGCTGATAAAGGCCATTAATAGTTTTGGCCGCAGTTATTTGTGTATATGTGATATATGAGTGGCTGCTTTAGTTTGGGCTGGTGTAACGGAGCTGAGAAGTGCATGAGGGTCTGCAGATTGTAATGAGTGAACGAGTGGCAACAGCTGAGGCGGACAGTGCAGCCACTGGCACCCAGCAGCCTTTCCTCTGCCTGCCTCTTAGTGTGTGTGTATGCTGGGAGGGGGGGCTAGTGCTGTGAGTGCATGTTTGTCTTGCTTGAAGCCTGTGCAGTCCCATTCTCTCTGCTTCTGCTTGTCTTTTTCACTGGCTTCTCTGGATATAACTCATGGGTAGAGCCTCTGTATTCATTTTTGAGGAAGACCATTTACCCAGACTACAAGAGAAGAAGAGATTCAAGCGAGAAGGGAAGTGGAGGCGGGTGGAAACACCTTTTGACCAGACAGAAGAAGTGGAAACTTTGTGTGAACTTCTTAGGTGCTTAATTGAGGAAATATTGCTGTCCTTTTGAACAAATCTGACAATTATGGAGAAGTTCCACCTGTGATCAACTTCAAATGAGACCCATTTTATCACCTCAGGAAGAACTGCTGGAATATTTGTTTTCTGCTTTCTCAGCGTTTATGCTATATTGAGACTAACTGGGATCATTATCCTCCGCGCTGGATTCAGTCATGCTGGACACCAACCACTGCCTTCACATCAGTGCATCCTCCTTTGAGGATCATCCTTCCAGAACTGATCGAGATAAGCAGCCTATGAGGCTAGACTATGACAGACATGCCTATCATAGCCTCAAAGAAGGTGGGCCCAAGACAACTCTTGATATTTGATCATTAAAATACTATAAATACAGGCCATGCAGACTTACCATTCTAACATGTTAACCCCTTAAACTGCAAGGCTCTTTATGTCCCCCAACTCTTCATTCAAGAAAGCTACACAAAAACTGAACAATAAGTCTTAAGATTAATAACTGTAGTTTTATGGGCTGAACAAGGCAAATTCTATTATAAGTCTATTATAACTTGTCAGGTATCTTAACACATTAGGTCTAGCTTAAAGCCTTAGAGGTGAGGTAATGCCCCTGATAGTTGGTTGTAGTGTGAAGCCAAGAGAGTGAGCCAGGCTGACCTATGTGATGTGCCCGTTTCAGTGCCTTTGGGGACAAGAGACGTGTTTAATTGAACTCACCAACTGGCAGGCTTAGGGATTAACCCAGTTGGCCACTTTGAGTTTGGGCTCTTGATCCTTTTCTTTTGACTCCGAAGGACATGTAGAAGTACAGCAATCTCTGGTTTCCGTTCACTTGGTTCTTAGTTCTCTCATCTCTCAGAGTAAGCAGAGAACGCTTGTGTTTCAGCTGTCTGCTTGATTTACAGTAACGGACCCAGTTTCTCAGATAGGTGTGGGGTGGGGGAGTTGTGTTTCCTCTCTGATGCGCTTGGGACCGAAATAGTGGTTAAGGGAGGAGTGGGATATTTGAGTGTTTAAAGACTGCAGTTAAAGTGGGAATGAGAAGAATTTAGATGACACAGGGTAACAGTGGAACTTATAAAAGCATCCACTTTACAGGGGAGAGTGGAATAGGGTGTTGTGTATGATCTAGCCCAGACTGAGGTGAGAGGGTGGGATTCACATACTTGGAATAGAATTCCCATCATTGCCAGTCAGTTGTGCTATACATGTCCTTTGGCGAGTTTTGGCATGTCTGGCATTGTGTGGCACAAGTGTGTATGCAGAGGAGAGAGTGAATGGTTCTATTGCTCCATAAAGCCCAGCACTAATCCCCATACACAGTGCCCATGAAGGTCAGAACAGCTGACCATGCCCATGATGATGTCATTTCTGCAGGATGACAGGTGCACTCTAGCTATAGGTTGCACCAAGAGTGGCAGCCTCACCAGAGATTTTATATAGAATGCAGACAATAAGCCAAGGCATGTTTGCTTATTTTAGATTGGCACCAAACCTACAAAGTTAATTTAGCTAATACGTAATGGAAGTATGGAATCACATGTTTACACTGCACAAACTAAATGTCTAAGCCATACACACGTGCCTCTGATCAACTTTAAGAAAGCTCAAATAGTCTTGCTTATGGGCAAAGCAATTTACTTTTGTCCATTTTTTATAAAACTGAATACAGGGCTTGCCAAGATAGTGATCATTAATAGCTGATGATTAATTGCAATATAAGAAATTGTGATTTATCATTATTTACCTTTTTTGTCAGTTGTATGCAGCTTCTGGCTTGGTTATTTTTTGATTAGCGATTTTTCTAATCAAAAAATCATTAGCAGTCGACTCTCCCAACTGAATGCACACAACCTTTTGAAAATTGATTTATTGTAGTTTTATCTGCTGAAATTAAATTGCTGAGATTTTCAACAAGCTCAAATAAACATTACTTACCACTACCCTCTAAAGGTATTGAAGCACCAGTCATGTGTGCAATCCAACTTATCAGATGTAAAAAGTACCCTAATCTATATCATGTTCCATGTTTTCCCATTCATATCATTTCTTATATCATTATCGCCCACCCCTAGCAGTATGTCAATACAAAGATTCCTTGGCTGATTGACTGCTTTTGGGGTGAGGGAAAGGTTGTATACATTTTAAATTTAGCTAAATGATTTCTAAAGGTCATATATTGTTTCGAATGCTCTGAATGCATTCACATTTCTATATACACTCAAACATAAACGTTCTAATAGTGACTTGAGTTTTCCTATTCAAAACAACACACTGCACAAAAAGCAGTGATGCCGGCTGGCCTCACACCCCACCCTGTTCACTGTTGAGTAATTCCACCCTCTCTTGTGCCAGTACTCTGTATGTTCCTGTTTTTCGCCATTACCCTCCTCTCTCCATTGCTTTTGCTCTATGTAGTGGTTTTTTTTTTTTTTGGTTTTTTTTTTCGAATCAAAGAAAACGGTTGAGCATGGAGAAACAGGAAGTGTGTAACAGCAAATAGCCACCATATTTCACAGTCCCTCCCCTCAGCATGTACTGTGGCACGAAAGAAACAGAAGAAGTCTCTTTCTAACCCAAGACACACTCTGCACTGCATACTTCATCCTCCGTGTACACAAATCCTGTGACTTTAGACGTGGAGGAGCCACTAAGAGGCGAAGAAGGAATCATAACATTGCCATCCTGATGTGACTGTAGAGCGTATAGATTGAATTCTCTGCTCTCTAACATCTCTTCTTCTGTTCTAATGCAGTCCTCCAGCTCAAACTACAACAGAGGAGGACACGAGAGGAGCTTGTCAGCCAAGGCATCATGCCACGTAAGTTCTCTCTCAACGGTCTTCCAAGCGCTGAGATACTGTTTGCGCACCTTCTTGCAGGCAGTGTTTATTTGTTTTGCTGGATGTCAAGTCATGCAGCTGTCGCAACATTGCATGTTAATGTTGGATGTAAACATCTGTCATCTTGTGCAGTGTTAAGGAATCCTTAACAGAACAGGTCATTAAAGACCATATTTGCATGTTTAGAATAATTTGAATACAGAGTACAAGGATTATTTTTGGCTTTACTTATTCAAATGTCTTGGCTGATATGAAGACAGTGGGGAGATCATGCGGTTTCCTCACTTAAAATGTGTTGCAAGACAAAGTAAATGACATTGTCACTGCCCTATTACTGTTGCTGTAAAGCTGTACCTCATGTCTAAGAGATTGTTTGATTAGTCCATTTGGGGTTCTATTACGAGAGCCTAATATCTTAATCCTTTAATTCTTAGTCTCAAATCTCAAGTCAATTTCACAGCTTTTACTCAGGCATTTCTTGCAACATACATGTTCCTTTTATTGCACCGTGTAACCACCTGATTTATATATTCATCCGGTAGCATTTATGTCCGTATACTTCACTGCACAATGCATGGCAGTCAGTGTCATAACTATTGTTTTGGTCACATGGCTGACCAAAAAAGCTGTGTCCGGGTATAGGTAAGTGTAAGTCTTGATCTGGCCTTCAAGGGTCACTGCTCAGTCATTGTGAAAGGACCTACTTGTGTTATCAGGTGGTCCTGCTTCTCCCTCTGTTTCCACTTCCTTATTCTGGGTTCTGCTCATCAAGACAAGAAGAACCACACTGTTCACACTGCTCTCTGTTCTGCCTATCTGCGTTAGAGGAAGTGTGGCCGCAGCTACAGCTGAACTTTATAGCAGTGAAGTTCACAGATGACTGTTGTACACTCATATCATACAGGCTTTTCGAGGACCAGGAACTCAGAATAGCTGGCCACTATACAAGTGCAGCTTTAGCCTAGCAGCTGAGTTCTCATCTACCATTGACCTGATAGGCACTGTGGACAAAATTTCATTAGTTCAAACTAAAACATATGCCTCATCGGATAACAAGAAGTTTAACTGCT
This sequence comes from Alestes dentex, assembly GCA_037576975.1. Lineage (NCBI taxonomy): Eukaryota > Metazoa > Chordata > Actinopteri > Characiformes > Alestidae > Alestes > Alestes dentex. The sequence continues at coordinate 32,745,715 of JBBIGA010000106.1, read as the reverse complement.
TTTGGTCAAGTCGAAGACTGATTGAAACATAGCATGGCAGAATAACAGTCGATGAACAAAAACAGTACTTTTCACTGATCCAAATCTCACGAACACTTCAAGTGAGTCTCCATGTTTACACTGTGCAGAGCTGCATGATATAGACAGAGTACTGGTACTGTGATAATATTGTTACATTTGGGAATTGCAGCATGCTCTGAAGAATATAATAAAAATGCATCTAATAAGCAGAACATTTACACGCTTAGGACTGCCCTGGATTATTTTTACCAAAATAATTGACCTCTGTCGTTTGAAGGCCTTGTTTTAAACACCCACAAAAACACTTACCTGGACCTGTGATTGGTTAGGGGACTCATTTGCATATTGCAGCCTTCTGCAAAATCAGCACTGTGGAAGAATGAAGAGGGGGGTCATAAACACTGGGATGTGAGAACAGGTGGGGGTCTGTTTCCGCTATCACATTTTGTCCTATATCATCTCCTGGGCTATTAAAAGAGACCAGACAGCTGACCAACTGCTTTCATCTGTCCTCTGTCAAACTAGCTTAAGGAGGCATCATGACATCATACTGATGCAGTTTTAATTGCAGTGACCACTTAGGATCAGTGATTGGATCGTTGTTGAGGAAATGTCATTGTCTATTAGCCAATCAGGGCTGTCAACACCGTGTTCAACCGTCAACTCTCATTCCTCGTTCTTATCTTTAGTATGTAGAATTTTCACAGATATTGGGGGCTGTTTAGTTATCGGGGGCTAAGTTAGACTATAATGTTTTACTCATTCCAGTGCTTATGGTGCTTTGTTTTTTATGGCACAACAGTGTACTTTTTTTTTGCACCTCATCACAGCTCATGTGAATTGTACAAGCTTCAGCTGCGGCCTAGGAACATGATCAAAACCCAAATATACTTGAACTCTGTTATGGGGCATTCAGATGCCTGCTTTTCAAACTCTTAAGCACGCTTCATTCCTCGAAATGTTTATTGCCCATCTCTGCCTTTCATATTCTCTCAAATCACTGCCTTATGTTTACTTACGATCTATTGCATTAGCTCACCCCCTAAGAGGCACTTGCTTTTCTTCAAGCAGAAAATACAGCATGCCTTGCATTAAAAAAAGGCATTTCCTGAGCGTTTTCTCTTTGCGTACAATTCTTCAGTTACCCTAAAACCTGAAGTAGAGCATATAATTTTAACACACCGTTATTTTACAAGCTGACCTGTAACTTTTCTGGTGTCGTATGATGCACTTTGACATGTATTGGCTAATTTGATACTCGAATAGGAATAGAAACTACTGCTTTGAAAGTGTTCCACTGTATAAGATGACTGCCACTGTTCTATAGTCAGAATGTGAAGATCTCTGTTTCTGTTTGCAGCCCTGAAGAGTCCTGCTGCTTTTCACGAGCAGAGAAGAAGTCTGGAGAGGGCACGGGTGAGTAATTTGACACAGCCTTATAATATCCCTGTTGCTTATTAGTGGCAGTCCAATGGAACATAAGAAACAGTAGTCTAAGAATACCCCTTAATGTGTAAGTTTTGCCTCCCTGCATCTTCCCTCTATTTTCTGCAGACCGAGGACTATTTGAAGAGGAAGATCAGGAGTCGGCCAGAGAGGTCAGAGCTGGTGAGAATGCACATTCTGGAGGGTGAGTGTCAGACAGTGCCCTAGAACTCAAGGACTAGTAAAATGTAACATGTTTAAAACTTATTTGCTATGTGTTAAATTTTCATGCAGGAACCTCTTTGTGTCAATGTGGGTTTAGACTTTGCTCTCAGTTCTTTATTTTATTTGCAAAATATAACTTCTGAACAAGACGTATAGACACAACAGGAATAACAGACATAACACAACAGGAACAAACTTACGTTGGTTTTTGCAGATATGTGAGACGTTATGTGATGGTCAAATTCATTTTGGGATTGCAAACAAAAGCTGACATTAATTTATCAGATTATTGAACTGTGATTATGCTGTCTGTAAATACAGTGCAGTTTATTTTTAAGTATATCTGTCCCATCCACAGAGACTTCAGCGGAACCTTCTCTGCAGGCCAAGCAGCTGAAGCTGAAGAGGGCTCGCCTGGCTGATGATCTCAACGATAAGATCTCTCACAGGCCTGGCCCTATTGAGCTCATTCACAAGAACATCCTGCCTGTCCCCGCACTTATAGGTCAGCATTAAACCACATACATATGTCTTGAGAATGGATTTCTTCACACGATTACATCATCATTTAGCAGTCACCCAAAACAGTCATCTGAGTCATATGTGTAGTCACATAATAACAATTTTGCACAAGTATCAAGTCCATTTTCTTCCTCCACATTCTCTCAGGTACAGGGTCTCCAAAAGGTGAGAGTTCTTCACTGGATGAGGACAGCAGTGATGCCCTGTCACCTGATCAGCCAGGCAGTCAGGACTCCCCACTGTGCCCTGTCCCTCAGCACTCTCCCTCTGATATGCTGAACCTGAACAGAAACCCCTCACCCACACAGGTACATTTCAGCTTCCTTTTACATCCAGCTTTAGGCAGTAGATATCTATAAGCATGTCAGCTTTAGGCAGTATTACCCAATTCTAGTTCTTGAAACCCTTCCTGCATAGCATAGTTTTGTGTTTGTCCCCAGTTTATGATTGTACAATATGTTTTTTTGATAAGTATTGTCACAGTTTTACAGAGGGATGCAGAATGCTATATGTGAATAGGTTGCCTTAACTGATTACATTTTTACTGTTATGAGCATCTTGATGGATAAAGATGAGTTTCTGTGGATGTTTTGATAAAGACATTCATTTATTCCAAAAAAACATTAATAGTTTGTCAGTGCATTTTAAAAACATTTCAATGTTTTTATGTTCAAATTAGCTAAATGTTATTTAGTTAACAATATATCTGTTAGAGCCGGAAAAACACAACTAAACTGTGCTAAAAGATATTTTTGAGTATTGTGTCTTTTCAGCTATTCTCGCCGGATTTACTTCATATGTGCACTCAAATGTATATGGTCCAGGACAACTAAGGAGTATGAATAGGAACAGGATAAAAGTAAATATGAGTAAAGATGAACATTGATGCTGTAACTAACTAGTGAACAACTTACAGTTCCTCACTCAGACTACGCCATCTCTGCTGAATGCTCCTGAGTCCTCTCCTTCACCAAACCTGACTAATGGAACTATGATGGCTACAAGTACACGTCCTCCAACTGGACATGCCAAAGTAAGTGGCAACTATCAACTCGTTCTTTTAAACCTAAAAGTGGTCATCATTTTTTCTTTACTTCTCATCTCTAACCTTTCTGGTTCTTGATGTTCGTCATTGCTGCAGCAACAATCAAAGTCTGGCGCTGATCGGCCTGCTCAGCGTCCTAAGAAACCAAAAGAGAGCAAGCCTAAAGTCAAAAAGCTCAAATATCACCAGTATATCCCCCCCGATCAGAAGAATGACCGCGAGCCCCCTCCCCAGCTGGACTCATCTTATGCCAAGATCCTCCACCAGCAGCAGCTCTTCCTACAGCTCCAGATCATCAGCCAGCAACAGCAGCACTACAACTATCACACCATCTTGCCTGCTCCTCCAAAGTAAGCGGTTTGCATTGTGAAAGTTTTTTCTTTGTCAGTGCACAGTAAAGATGTATAGATGCAGATACAGAAGATGCCTATCCAGTACCAGGAGACATTGCAGCTGGATATTGGAGTAGAAAAGAAAGAATCAGAGTGAATTCTGTGACAGATCTAGCTTGAAATATCACAGAATTACTAGTAGCACAATTTTGCACAGTAATTTGGACTGTATGTGATGTTTTGTATGTCATTCTTAAACAAAGTGCTACAACATAAGAAAATGAAAGCTTTCAATGCAATAATAGATGGATCAGCTGATTCAAACATTTATGTACACAATAACAATGACGGTTAATACTCTATGCACATATTTAGACTTCCCACAGAGCAGCAACAGCAACAACCATCCACCAACACTGGCCCCTCCCCTGCACGCTCAGTTTCCACAACGTCTGCTGCACCATCCAGTCAGAACGGGTCTAATCGTCAGAGCCAGCCACCAGCAGGAGGGGCCAAGCCAGGGGTATTGCCTGCAAACTTGGATGAATTCAAAGTAAGTCATATTTCTAATAACATTATTCTATCCTGTTTAATTGTCTGTATTCAGAAGATTTATGTTCTTTTAAACCAGGTTGCTGAGCTAAAGCAGGAGCTGAAACTGAGGGGTTTGACTGTGTCTGGCACTAAGAATGACCTGATAGAGAGGCTGAAGAACTACCAGGAGCAGAATGGTGGTGCAGGACCATCAGCAGGGTCTGGAACAGTGAAAACGGTCATAGCTACATCTCACCAAGCAGCAGCTCAATCCTCTGCCTCTGGCTCTGCTGTACATCAATCTAAAGATGCCGCTGTGAAAACAGCAGCATATCAGCCGGTGGCAATGGTTAACGGAGGCCACACTGCAGCTCCATCTCAAATCATGCGTTTCAGCAGCACTAGCTCCTCCCCTCCTGTGTCTCCTACACCATCTGACCGCTCATTGGCTGGAATGAGTGCAGATGAGACAAGCTGTAATGGGGATGTGTTTGGAGAAATGGTAAGTTCTCTTTTCCACTCAGGAAGTATTTATAGAAATCTTTATAATGCTTGTGTTGTTCACCGTTGACCTTACAACATGTCACAATCATATTTTTCAGTTCACCTTTTATTTTTAAACTGAGTACTACAGCATATATACACTGACGATCCGCTTTATTAGGCACAACTATCTCATACTAGGGACATTTAAAAAGTTTCCTCACTTTTTTAACCCTATTTATTAAGCTCGTCAAAAACAAATGACATCACTTTTCTATATAGTCACCTTCCTTTGTGATTTCCAGTGTTGTACCAACTTTTTAATGCCATCAGCAAAGAATGTTTTTGGTTGAGCACATAGCCACTGATGCTCCGCTGCTTTCACATCATCATCTCATCAAAGTTTTCTTTCCCTTAAAGCTTCTTTAAGCAGTCCAAAAAGGTGCAGATCAGATAGTGCTAAATGGCAATACTCTCAGACATTACTCTCAATACTACTCTTCCAGCCTTCATCGTTTCCAACAAAAATATAGAAGTGCAGAAACTTTTTTAACATCCCTCATATCTTCACTTATTGTCTATTTCATCACCTGGACTCACCATGTAAGTGCACTTTGTTGTTCACAATTGCAGACTGCAGTTCATCTGTTTCTTTGTATCCCTAGTCACCCCCATTACCCCATTCACCAAAAGTCAGAACTCCCACAAGTGAGTGGGTCTTATTTGGGTGATAGATCATCAGTACATCAGTGACATTGACATGAGAGTGGTATATTAGTGTGTGCTGTTTGTACGTGTGTATGTGTGTGTGTGTGTGTGTGTGTGTGTGTGCCCATGTGTGTGTGTGTTGTACAAACCGGATCATACATACCAGTGCTGCTGTTTTTTTAAATGCCTCAGTGTCACTGCTGGGCTGAGAATAGTCTGCCAACCAAAAATACCCAGCCAATAGTGACCTGTGGCCTAAAACCTTGCAGCATCAAATGATCATCAGGAACTTCACATCTGCAAGTGGACTAACAGGTTAGATGTGTCGAATAAAGTGCTCAGTAAGTGTTTAAAAACCTTAAGCAGAACACACATATACACACACTAACATGGGGTAAAGGGGCTTACAAATAATGCAGAGAAACAGATGCATAGGCGGACCTGATAAAACAATGAGTGCAGTTACAAGGCAGGTGTATATAAAATTTCTATATATTTATATATGTATTTATATATATAAATATATATTTAAGAATATTGTTTAATTGTACTATTAGTTCTGATCACCCAACGGTGTTCTGCCTGTATTATACTATCATATAACAATGCATTTTTTTATCATTACAACCTGTATCCGGACCAACAGTTGCTAAGTAACAGTGATGTTCACTTTACTCTTAGCTGCTTGAACAATGCGTTTGGTGAAAGACATTACCAATATAAAGAATACCTTTTTCAAACTATCTTGCTCTACTGGTTACTGGTTAGTAAGTTCAGTATTTTTTGTAACAGTTCTTTCTTCAAAGCTAAGATTCTCTCTCCTCCTGACCAGGTGAGCTCACCTCTCACCCAGCTCAGTCTGCACCCATCTCCTGAGCACCCCTCCCCAATTAAAGAAGAGCCTCTAGGGCAACTGCAGTCTTCGTGCCGCCTGTCCCGTCCCACCCCTGTTTCACCTCTGCATTCTCAGCCTCAGGAGCCCCTGGTGGCCCCATCACTTGGACCCACTATGCCTGTTTTGGACAAAGACCAGATGCTGCAGGAGAAAGACAAACAAATTGAGGAGCTAACACGGATGCTGAGGCAGAAACAGCGGCTGGTGGAGACCTTGCGTTCTCAGCTGGAGCAGGGCAAGCGTGGAGCACCCACAGATGGCACGGACGCCACGATCAAGTTGGAAAAAACACCCTTGCCTGATGGAGAGGCAGTGAGAGTGAAGGAGGAAGTGAAGGAGGACATGGAAACTTCGGCAGATCCACAGCCGCAAAGGAAGACGCAGTGCTCTCAGCAGACGCTGCTCAAACTGCAACAGATCCACCGGCTGCAGGTGCAGCAGCAGCAACAGCAGCAAATGCAGGTAGAGCAGACGAAACAGCAGCAACAGCAGCAGCAACAGTTACTGCAGCAACAGAAGCTCCAACAGTTAATCATACAACAGAGCCAGCAGAAACAGAAGCAGCTACATACCAATCAGAGAAAGCAGCAAAGGCCACAAAAGCAACAGCAGCAGAAAGAGCGGCCGTTACAGACACAACAGGTCAGTCTGGTTATGTGAAATGGTAAACAGTACAAAACTTATTTAATAATAGCTTTTGAAGGTTAAACTAAACATCCAATTGTCGGCGCCTCCACACATGTACATTATCATGTGCGGCTTTGCATGATCTTGTTAGTTATACTTATCTTCTTTTGCCTTCCGAGCTCTAATTCTCACCTGTGTTTCACAGATCTCACAAGTGTTTATAAACCAACAAACTGGCACTCAGGTGACCACATCTTTCCCACTGGATCTTCTGAAAGCTCACCCAGCACCTACCCTTGTTACAGATGGCAATGGCAACCATTATCTGATTGCACTTGCTAATAACAGCATGGAGAGCCTGAACGGTGAATGTCCACAAAACAAATCCAACGGGCGCATCACCCTACAGGTAAGGTGCATGGGTAACACAATCATGTTGTATTGTTTTGTATATTTATATTTATTCATGTATATATATTTATAAAAGAAGTTGTCATGAATGACTTTATGATTTGGTTTTTCATTTCAGAGGCTGCAGTCCACCCCTGTCAAGCTACCTAGTCAGTCAGGACATGAAGTGGCTAAACCTGTGACCCAATCCCAGCAGCCCCAGCAAGCTTCTCCTGTCAAACAGCCCAGTCCTAAAGTATGTGAATATACACTTGATTTCACTTTGATGCATATTGTTATTACACATCATTAAACAAACACACAACAGTGATTGCAGTTCTTAATTTGGCGGAGAACAGGCATTTCCTGTCTACTAATAATGACCAGTCAAGTCCGACCTTGGCACCTTAAATGTAAAGGTATTGTACTAATATAATCAGACTTGATCCCTCCCGCAGGTGCAGAAAACAGCACTGCATTTAGAGACTCCTGTTGTTCAACAGTCGAGTCATCCGGTGTCTGCCCCACCCAATCTCCAGCCATTCTTCCTCAGCGAAGAAGCAAGCCCTCTCATTCAGCCCAGTTCACCCCCTGCAATCAAGGTACATCATCAAGTCCTGGCAGAATCAGCTCTGTTTCGTTTCATCTCATAACACATCTCATTTTCCCCGTTTGATTTCTATATTACATACACTTGTTGAAGATAATCTCTTTTCCTTTTCTCTTTCTCATATCCTGTCTCCTTTACCTTGATCTCCCTCTCTTGCAGGGAGAAGTGTGTCCAGCTTTTGACCGGCACACTTTGTTTACCCCTCCTTCTCCAAAGCTGGCATGCCACCCCCCTCATCACTTCAAAGTATGACTTCCTCTGCCCTCTGTTCACCTGCATCTGTCTTTTCCTCACTAGTAGTTAAATGTCAAAGAATCTTTTCTTTTTTTCCTGATGATGCAGGATATAAAATATAAAATATAAAATAATTGTATTGATCTGTTCTTTCCACAGGAGAACGGTTCCAACAATCAGCACATAGATGACTTGTTTGACATTCTCATTAAGAGTGGAGGTATGAAATAAACCCCATTTTGAATGTCATTCATAGTGAAGAGTGTAGCTGTTTTTGCAGATTTTAAGAACAAAACAGTGTAATAAACAGATCATTCTAATTGGCAATGCCATGTTTAAAGCTGTTGTAAAATGCTTAGTGTACAGACATGACCAAACATATAAGATTAGCATTTGTTAATAAAAGAAAATGTACTGTTCATGTTGCTTGACAGCCCTCACCAAATGTAAACAAAGCACATTGCTTCGCTGATTAGTAACTGTTAATGATAGATTCTTTATTAAACACTGTTACCAGTTTTATAATAGAGTATTAAATTGTAGTTTGTTACTGTATTATGAAAGTAATAAGCATGAGAATCTGCCTTTACATGGGCAGTGGCAAAGTGGATATTTATTTTCGATGGAGCAGCGACAATAAGTGTTTCCAGAGCTAGCAGCAATACTGTGTTCACCACAAATCAAAAGTAAAATTTTACCAGTTTTTGGAATAAGCCAAATGTTTTATTTTTTTTGGAAAACCACAGCTGGCCTTTTTGATTAAAAAAAAAAGCATTATTGATTTATCTCATTGTTTCTTATTCCCTGGTTTCTTTCTTTCCCTTTTATGTGATGCAGAAATTTCAGCTGGATTCAAGGCCAATCCGGACCCTTCCCTCTCAGACCTGCACTCCAATCCTCAAACCCCCTCCCCTTCATCCTCCCCACTGCACCTTTCTCCTCCCACCCCTCCCTCTGACCCTGCCCCTCCCCCTGACACGCACGAGCGGCCCTGCTCAGGAACAGGCCGTCTGGAAGACTTCTTAGAGAGTACAACTGGGGCACCTCTGCTCGGGGTGGAGCCTGATGGCCCTCTAACACTTATCGACGATCTCCACAACCAGATGTTGAGCACCCCCAGCATTCTGGATCATCCCCCTTCCCCAATGGACACCGGCGACCTGAACTTCTCCCCTCATCCCACCAGCCTGGACTTTGAAGACCCTGCCTTAGATGGCATGGATTGGCTGGACATATCCATGGGAGGAGGAAGCAGTGGAGGGGGAACTGTTCTAGCCCCCCTGGGCTCCCACGCGCCTCCCAGTGTGTTTTCAGCGGACTTTTTGGACAGTTCAGACCTGCAGATCCAATGGGACTCTTGTTTGTAGCTTTGGTCTTAAACTTCGCAGCACATACATACAACACACAACGTGGCACCTTCATCCTTATACTGTGTACAGGCTTTTACATACAAACACTTCAAGCTGTTTATTATGCTGAAAACATTTTTCTCATGCTCCACCAGATTAGTGTATGGTTTCTGAGCAGTTCTCTTTTTCAATAGGTCTATTAAAGCACTGAGTATTATCGCCTACTCCTCTGACCATACATAAACATATTACAGCACTGATGTGTTTGCCAACAGAGACCAATTTATACTCCCAACTGTCTTCTCACTTGATTCAGGAACTATTTATCCATGACAAGCCAGTTCATTTACAACCAAAATGTTCTGGACCAGCCTACATATCAGACAAAGAATGTTCCCTTATTGATCTTAAACTTGCACAGCTGGTTGGATAGTCATGGTCCTGAGATAGTATTTGATTCCTGCTCATGTCAAAGATTTCAGGATTTTCTGTGGTTATTATCCAAAAATTTCTTGCATCTTTCAGTATTCAAATATCTGGGTTACCTCTCCCATGCCACACTGCTGTCACTCCGCCATACTGCTTTCCCTGCTGGCACTGATGGAGTACGGGCACACACTGATGGGAGGAAGGATTTAGGAGACAGAGAGCCAGTCCTTTCCTAATCTCTGAGTTGGGCTTTGGAGTAGCTTCCAACATGCCAGTGCTTCCAACTTTGCACTTAAGCAGACTAGAGCAAGTGTTCTGGTCTTAAGGAAACCTCCCAATCAAATGAACTCTGCTGGGAACTGGGTTTGGTGATGTTCACCAGATCTCTATGCATTGCTGTATTTGAGGTACATATTATTGACTAAAGCCTTCTTCTTCTGTAATTGTATAGATGAGCTGGTGGAGGTCAGGGTTGGGGTTCAGGTTTCAGAGAATTTGGAAATTATTTTTTAAAAAAACAAAATAAAGTGTAAGGAAAAATGCATTTTGGATTGACTGATCATTTGTCACATTCTTTTACATTTTCTCTTAACATTGGCAGATGAACACAAATGAGCAAATATTAAGCAGATAAAAGTTGAGATGTTTGTTATATGTGTTTGTGTTATTATTAATTTAATGACATTCCCCCTATAGCTCTAACGCATGCTTATATATGGAGGAGGGAGGTTTTCTGTCGTGCCTTTATTTCTTGACTACATTAACTGAATTGCTTACATTGTTGAGTCATGCACACTAGTTTAGTGAAGAGCCTGTTTTCTACAGATGACTTTCTCTGCAACTCCCAACTTGTACAGCAGAGGGGGATGAAAGTCTACATATAAAATTACTTAAAACTGAAAGGGTCATTTTGCAACCATCCAAGCACTTTAGCTGTGAATACAATATAACAGCAGAATATGTTACTAAGCCACATTACTGTTAAAAGTATAACACAATTGAAGTGCAAAGCCCATGGGTCAGTAAATGCCAGCACCACTTAGTTGGGATACAGAATTTGTAATCTGTTTCAGGAAAACACTCATGAGAAGTTTCAGCCTTTCAGTATCATTTGACAATTAGGGTCATGGTCATAGTAGCAAATTCATTCATTTTCAGTAACCCTTTAATCCTTACTAGGGTCGCGGGGACCCGGAGCCTATACCGGGGTCTACTGGCGTGAGGCAGTGACTCACCCTGGGTTTTATGTTTTGAATGGTAGTTCTATGTTTTGAATGCAATCTGACCATTTTGTTTTACAGACTAACTGTAGCAATGGATGTCATTGCATGCAGTACACTAAAATGATTCAGTTCCTTGTTTTGTTCTCTAAAACAGCAAGCAGGGCTGGACTGGGTTTTCAGCTGGGGACAATAGTATACGAGCAAACACCACATCCTTAGTTTTAGCAACTGCAGAAATGTAAAAAAGAAAAATTAAATCTGCACATTCAGAAGAAGCAACTGTGACAGCAGGTTTATTCTGAAAACATTTAACAATAGCATTGTGCAGCGTACAAACCAGTGGATCTAAGAATTTTTTTGCTTTGTATCTTCACATACGCCTATGAGCTTGATTAGCTTATTTAGACAGATATTTTGGAGAGATGACATTCTTAAACCCTCAACCACAATTGTGCTAGTCTCTATAATATTCTAGTGGTAATTTGACCTAGGGTCTTTGTAGAGGGATGTGGACCTTTTGAGAACAAAACTGATTCTGTTGAGCATGACACCACTCAGTCATGCTGTAATTTATAATCTGTCCAAATCTCAGCCTCCCATCCATCTTCTAAATCACACAGATCAGGACCTGTATTTATAAAGCTCTCAGTGTAGGAGTAAGATCATCATAAATAACAGGAATGTGACCTTAAGATCAGCGGCTCTGGAACGCTCTATGAATACAGGCCTAGAAATTTAATAACATTCAATACAAATTTTCTGCTTTAGGGGGTCCTATTTTGGCTACTGGGTTTGCACCACACACGTTATAACTTCTCATTCCTTCCAGTTCTGAAAAGCCCTTTTATAAAGAAAAAGCTTAACTAGAATAATATTAGTATATACATATATATAGTTGTGCTCATAAGTTTACATACCCTGGCAGAATTTATGATTTATTAACCATTTTTCAGAGAATATGAATAATAACACAAAAACTTTTCTTTCACTCATGGTTAGTGGTTGGCTGAAGCCATTTATTGTAAAAAAAAACAACAACAGTGTTTAATCTTTTTAAATCATAATCACAACACAAACTACCCCAATGACCCTGATCAAAAGTTTACATACCCTGGTGATTTGACCTGATAACATGCACACAACTTCACACAGATGGGTTTGAATGGCTATTAAAGGTAACCATCTTCACCTGTGATCTGTTTGCTTGTAATTAGTGTGTGTGTATAAAAGGTCAGTGAGTTTCTGGACTCCTGACAGACCCTTGCATCTTTCATCCAATGCTGCACTGACGTTTTCTGGATTCTAAGTCATGGGGAAAGCAAAAGAATTGTCAAAGGATCTGCGGGAAAAAGGTAGTTGAACTCTATAAAACAGGAAAGGGATATAAGAAAATATCAAAGAATTGAGAATACCAATCAGCAGTGTTCAAATTCTAATTAAGAAGTGGAAAATTAGGGGTTCTGTTGAAACCAAAACACAGTCAGGTAGACCAACTAAAATTTCAGCCACAACTGCCAGGAAAATTGTTCGGAAAGAAAAACCCACAAATAACTTCAGGTAAAATACAGGACTCTCTGAAAACGTGGTGTGGCTGTTTCAAGATGCACAATGAGGAGGCACTTGAAGAAAGATGGGCTGCATGGTCGAGTTGCCAGAGAAAAGCCATTACTATGCAAAAGTATCCCGCTTACAATATGCCAAACAACACAGAGACAAGCCTCAAACCTTCTGGCACAAAGTTATTTGGAGTGATGAGACTAACATTGAACTTTTTGGCCACAACCATAAACGTTACATTTGGAGAGGAGTCAACAAGGCCTATGATGAAAGGTACACCATTCCTACTGTGAAACACGGTGGTGGATCGCTGATGTTCTGGGGATGTATGAGCTACTGTAAGAGAAAAATCAATCTATTCACTTATATTCTAAAGCAAATCAGTATATTCAGTTTGTGATTCTTATTTTTGAATGATTCTTTCTTTAAATACCATATTAATGTGATTCTGCTGATTAATGATTAAGGTTGTGAAGCCAGGCCTGGGCCGTTAGGGCACAGTGACATGATTAAATCAAGGTTGTTATTTGTGCAAACCCTATGTTTTGAGCTAAAGAGTTTCAGATAAAGTGTTTTGCTCAGACCAGGAAGCACTTGTTCAGGGCCGTTGCCATGGAGTCTTGCCATGGAGATGTGGGGAGGCAACATGGTTTCTGCCCACAAGTGATGATGTGAATGGTCATTTTGCTACTATAAGAAATCCTCTGTGCGAAGGACTATTTGGGAGAATCTTCGACCTGGGACCACCCCGGGATGAACATTCTTCTCCTTCTTAAGAAGAAAATAAAGTCTTTGTTCTGAGCGAAGAATCTTTTGTCAGTTCGCTGATTTTCTCACTGGCCATTACATTACAAAGGCACAGGAAATTTGGTCAGAATTGATGGCAAGATGAATGCAGTAAGTTATCAAAAAATACTGGAGGACAATTTGCACTCATCAGCCCGGAAGCTGCACATGGGACGTATTTGGACATTCCAACATGACAATGATCCAAAACACAAGGCCAAGTCGACCTGTCTTTGGCTATAGCAAAATAAAGTGAAGGTTCTGGAGTGGCCATCTCAACCTCCTGATCTCAATATCATTGAGCCACTCTCGGGAGACCTCAAACATGCAGTTCATGCAAGACAGCCCAAGAATTTACAGGAACTGGAGCTTTTTGCCAGGAAGAATG
>JBBIGA010000106.1:32696606-32720574 GCA_037576975.1 Alestes dentex | reverse complement strand
TCCGGTATGAAATCCCTGTTTGTGATTCGCATGTTTGATTTGGCTCAGGTTTTACGTCGGATGCCCTTCCTGACACACCCTCTGCATTTATCCTGACTTGGGACCGGCACAAGGAATCACTGGCTTGTGACCTCTTATGGTTGCATTTAAATTGAAGGTAAGATATTCTGTTAAATCAAATCCAAATTGGCAGTCTAAGCTAAAACTTAAATCTAACCCTGATTCCAGTCCTAACCTTGATGCTGCTGCTGTAGGAGATTACTGACATAAAGTCAAACCAAAATGTTATTAGTTATTAGTAGAAGCAGTATTCAACCTATGTTTATGGAAATGCATGAAATAGACACACTGAACTTTATATTGTACATTATAGTCAGATATATTTGGCACACTTCCCCAGGACTATGCCTAAATAATAACATGTTCATTGTGATTTAATGAAGCTTGAATTTGTTGGCTGCCAAAGATGTAATGATGTAGTGCATGTAAGTGAAGCAGAAAGTGCTGAGGTAACAGCCTATTAGCGATTCAGGTTTGTCTGTAAATACTATGTTTTTAGTGTGAGGGAGTGCTGAGTGTCACAGTGTATCAGTGTCAGTGTATAAGTACGTATTGGCATTGATGCTATGAGTGTACCTCTGCCTCAGATTGCAGTTTCATATGTACTCGTATACGCTGCAGCATGTAAACACACGTGTGTGTCACTATCGGCTTGTCTGCATAAATAGACTGCTGTAGCCAGTGGCTGATTAGGTCCCTATTTTGGGTCTCTGTGAAGCAGTGCAACCTTTACACTGCCACCACAGACCCGGTGCAGAGTGAAGAAAGGTCCACTCCACCAAAGGGCTTCCCTAGTTCTGTCAATCAAATGAAAAGAAGAAGATTCTTTGATCCCAGCCTTAAAGGAATTGCCGCCACTCTTTGTGAATGCTGAACTGAATGATAAAAATGAATAAATGATGAATGAACGGTATGAGCGTTGAGAGGATTTGATTTAATTGTGGCTTCAAACAGCCTTAGATCTGTAAACAGGCTGATTTGCTCTCATGATCTTCATTAGGGTTGGTGTGGTAGTTCTCTTACCCACAGCCTTCAGTGAGGTGTACTTGTTGAGCGCAAGGCCTGGCAGGCTGATGTTGCTTTGGGGATGAGGGAGCCCGACTGAGGGGCTAAATGAAGAGAAGGCTGTACTGTTGAGGTGGTACTGCTCTGGAAAGAGAGAAAGAGGAAGCAAGGAAGGGAACAAACTTTGAACAAGGCCTACTAACAGCAGGCTTTAGTTGCTTTGTACTTCTATAATTTTGACCTTAAAATCACCAGGTTTCAAGAAATTGACTGAACAAGGTGCTTCTCATCATAACAGTGGAAAGAATGGCTTACATTTGTTATGCAAAATTTGTCCAATTGTTTGGCTAGGTAAGAGCTCATGTTCATATTAATATTCATTTCTCTCGCAGTAGTTTGTTTTTCTAGGAGGGAATAAAGGGGTGTGAGAAAATGTTGGGGTTCTTGTATTTTATTTTTCATTCATGTTACCTATAGTCCTGCTTTTTCAATGTTCAAATGCTCTAGCTAAAAAAAATAATATTTGAACATAAAATATATAAATAATATAAAAATGTTTGTTTACAAGATTCTATAGCATTGAACTTAGCACAGCACCACATCGTATATTCATATGCTTTCCCTCATTAAATATGTTTATTTTAAGATCAGCCTTTAACACATTTTCTGTTGGTTGTTTGCTGTACACAGCATGGTTAAAAATGCTTCTGTTTAGTACAGTTTTTGACTTTCTTTTACAATAGTAGAACCCAGTATTTGGTGCAGTGTAGAACCATTTTGTAAAGGTCTTTAAAGTAACATTTACAACCAGATTTCTTTCTTTAAACAAGACAACAAACCTTTTATGCATTCAAATGGTTCTTTGAGGATTCATGGATTTACATTCAAAACATATATTGGTGTATGAACTTCAGTTATGGCACATATTTTCAATAAGTCAAGCAGAGTCAGCATATACAGAATTGCTTACCTCAACATTAAATATTTCAGTGCAATTTATTCATATTTCACTAAATAAGACTTTTCTTTTGATTTAATTCGGTGAAATGTACTTTCATTTAAGCTTGTCCATGTAAAGCACTTACTTAAAGAAAACATAGTTTGTGCTGTTAATATCAACACTGTTTGGTTTCAACAATAATTGGTTAATTTTTCTGAGAGCACTGTATATAGAACCAATGCCTTTTCTGAATAAGAAATCATACACACAGAGTGATATCATACACAAAGCTTTTTCTAGCAAAACTGCAGTGCTCTAGTGTCTGACACTGATGTTTGCAACTATTTTAAAGGGGATGTACTGGGGGCTATGCATTACAAACAGGACTATAATGATTGGAACAATTGTCTGAAGTCATTCACAGATTCTTAGCCTTCACCAGCAGTTTCCTGTGTTCCTTTCTGGTACATGGCACAGCAGAGTTCAGTGTCTTTCTATTATAACTCCTCCAACCCTGTTCTTAATATTCAGTAACTGCTGTGAAAATATGTAACTTTTGTAGTAGGAAGAGTAAGGAACTGAAGTGTGGATCCACCATTTAAGAGGATGATTGTGTGTTTCATTTAACTGATGTCCCACTGAGCCTGTGATCTCCCTTCGCCCTCTGTTCCTCACCGTAGCCCCTCAGTCTCTGTGGGTGCAGGTGTGTGTTGAAGAAGTGTGAATGTGTCTCAAGAGAATGATAAAGCACTCAGTTGAGAATGTTTGAAGTTTGTTCTTGTAGCACAGATAGAATCAAAAGCAGCAACTATCAGATAACTGAATCTGAAATGACTAAATGCCAGAAAGACACCCACCTGCCTAACTAACAGTAGATAATTACTGTAAATAACTATCTGTAATTTACTACAGTTACTGCAGCTACTATATGTATGTATGTGTGTGTGTATATATATATATATAGTGTATGTAGTAAGTGATATATATATATATATACTTTCCTTTTCTGATCAGAGCCATCTCCACTTCTTATTAACAATTTGACACCCATAGAAAATAACCAGGACTACTATATTAGCATCATTTTATACATTTTATGTGCAAAAATTGCACTTTTATTACTGAATACGTTAAACGGCAGTGTATGTGTGTAAGGCGCAGCAAAGCAGTCGGATACAGCAGATGCGCTGATGACTTTTGTAGCATGTTCACTAGGCGACGACCTAAAAACTGCTCACTCTAAGGCAGGGCTAATTTTGACGCCTTTGCTGGTTTCAGGCATAATGGTGC
This sequence comes from Alestes dentex, assembly GCA_037576975.1. Lineage (NCBI taxonomy): Eukaryota > Metazoa > Chordata > Actinopteri > Characiformes > Alestidae > Alestes > Alestes dentex. Next base: position 32,717,279 of record JBBIGA010000106.1, on the reverse strand, counting down.
TATGACCGAATGTCCTATTTTGTCCTGCTTGCCCACCTAGTCTCGCCATGCCATATATTGACCACAGAAAGGGGGCCTGGGGCGCTCAGAGTGCACTGCCCCAGTCTGCATGGCCTACTTCTGCACTTGGGCAACAGCAAGGAGAGGGCATTGATGCAATTAGTGGATATTGGATGTTGTTTTCTTTCCTGTTTGTTCCACTGCCCATTAGTTGTGTCTCATTAAACATGGCACGGTGTGTTGAGTGCTAAGAGATGCACACAGCTCTCCTTTCACGCTGAACCTACCTCATGTGCTCAGAGAATTACACCGTCGGTTCCTGTTAGAGGCAAAGAGTGGCTTATTTAATGCTCTAAATGCTCATTAAAGCCAAGAGCACATCCTTCGGTGCAGCCGGTTGTACTAAAATTAGAGGAAACAGCATTACTGTCACAACATTACTATCATACAAGGGCATGAGTGGATGTCTCTGCAGAGTTTAGAGTGAAGTCAGCCTAACTAAACCCTTCTCAGATCAGGGTCAGCATGTTCCTGTACGTTCTGAACATCCCAGCTGTCATAACAAAACATGTGAAAATGGAAAATGATTAAACAAGTTCTTAATTAGGTTCTGTTAAGTCATTTTAAACATTTTTGGATCACTGTATTTGGCCCATTCATCATGAAATGCTGGACACAATGTGAAAGTAAAAAGGAAAAATAAACGGAAACTGCATTGGAAAAACATTCTGGTTTGAAATAATCACAAAATTACAAAAACAATGTATTTACTACAGTTGTATAAAAATGTTTTGAAGCAAAATACATCCTCTCCAGAAAACACATTTAAATATAGTCCCTGTGTATATTAATATATCGGTGAGTTTAACATTTAGAAAATCAACAAAATAATATAAATTTTTTTAATAAAAGAAAATATCACTTTTACACCGGGCACATCTTATTTTTTACATTCCGCAAATAAAGAGTAAAACGTGCAGGAACGTGTTCTCTGAAATGCACTTATGCACATACGTTCACTTGCAAAACATGTCATTTGACTCGGGATGCCTTTGGCATACAACTCGCAGCCTACAGCCATTTAACATCTCCCATTCTGAAAGAGGCACAATGCAGGACAACCAATAAGTCCAGTCAATTACATATATCAGTGTTAAAGGCACAATAACGAAAACAGCCTGTTTAATTGTAAGGGATAAAGAGAAATAATAAAATAGTCCTGCCTTAGATATAACTAGTTAAAAATGAATGAACCTCATCATCTGGTCTTTTCCTCTTTTCTGTTTTTAAGCCTGATTTTATTTCTCACTCTGCCCTTGGGCCCTTGGGACACAACTGTGTAAATCCATGCTTTTGCTCAATATCAGCACTAGTACTAGCCATCATTTACCATCTCCTCCACACACTAGAGCCCTCCACCAAGCGGACAGCGTTTAATAATGAGGAGTAATGTAAATGTGGAGACTAATGAGGGGCTGTCAGGTCAAAGCGCCTCTCAGGGACGGAGCCTTATTCAGCCCCAGAAACCGCAATCACACCACCCTCTACATCAAATTAAATGTGTGATTGTAATATATGAGAGTGGGGGAAGTGTCCTCTGTGCATGTTAACATCCTCATTAAGTATTAAAAGCTAGTCAAAACTCTTTTTAAAAAATGTACAAGGGGGTTAATAATAGATTTTGATGCATTATATGGTTCATTTGAGCCAATGTGTATTATGGAAAAGTTGAATGATTGTTAAAGGTTTAAGGCTAAAGGCCAGGTTTAGGTGAAGAATCTAAGTTAAATACTTTACCCTTTACCCCAAATGTAGCCTGAAGGTGGTTTCTGTAGATTTTCACTGGAGCTACAAGCAAACAAATAATGGTTTATACTCCATCTACGTACTACATACTCCATCTAAACCATATCACACTTTCCTGAACCAGTATCGAGCTATTAGATCATTTATAAAAGACAGACACATCGATATCTGTTAAAATGAATGAGTACAGACAAAATTTAGGCTTCAAGATGGTTGCTACTACTATTGCGGTCTGCACAATGTTGCCTTTTATGCAGGCAGTTTGCAGTTTGCACTGTGCTAGTTAGCTTTGAGGCTCTAGTGTAGAACTAAAAAGCAAACTTTGTGTATGCTAACTGCTCTCAAACAAACTAGCAACAAACAGCATGTCTTCACTCTCCCCACAAACAAAACACCAACATGTTTCAATTTTTACCAACATGTTTTGTGAACTCCTGGGTGCATCCATACAGTCATAGCATGTGAGGAGCCATGACATTTATCCAAAAAAAGCTCTTTTGTCCTTGTGAGCTTGAAGGAAAGTACCCTTCGAGCCTTGTTTTAGATGGGAATGTAAATTGAGAGGGACATTGAGTGTGTGCAGTAGAGATGCACTAATATGGGACAGAGGGATATGCTATCTCCCACTATGACCAACCATTGTGCATGGTCATAGCCCTAGAGCTCTAAGGCCAGTGTGGTGTGCATATGCATGTGTGTGCATGTGTGGTGCCTAAGAGACAGACATGTGAGTGTGTTCAGCACAAGATGGGAGATATAACAATTGTGTGTGTGTGTGTGTGTGTGTGTGTGTGTGTGTGACAGACATCTACATTTTTTAAGCATAAGACCTCAACTTAAGCTTTCATATGAGGGGATAACAAAGCTACACTGTCTGACCAAATACTGGTTAAGTAGATCGTTTAAAGTAGGTGCCCACCTAGTGTTTCATATTTCTGAGTAAGTCTTGCCCAGAGCCTAGCATGTGTTGTTGAGCACCGTATGCACTGTCGAACGGTCTCTATGTTTAGAAGGCTGTATTTAATTTCACACACACAGACCATATTACCTTCTCATGCAAATAACAGTTGAGTGTAAAGTGTTCACATTTTTATGATGCCTTCACAATTTATATAATAATTTGGTTCAATGAGAGAACTACTCTAGTTTAAGTCTGCACTAAAACTAGAATAGTTCTTTCCAGCAATGCCTTACAAAAACCACTATTTTGGTTTGATACTATGAATAATCATTTTTGTTTTTACGAAAAACAGCTAGAATAAGCTTAAGATATCTAATGATGGTATTTCACAACATCCTTAGGATAGGATTTAAAGTATTTACAGGAGTAAACAGATTAAATAATTACCACCAGACTGGGGCAGCTGGTGGCCTAGTGGTTAGGGAGTTGCCCCTGTGACCAGAGGGTCTTGCTTTCAAATCCTAGGACTGCTAGTGGCACCTTGAGCAAGGTACTGTCCCCACACACTGTGTTCCTGTCTGCCCGCTGCTTCATTGGGTGAACTGCTTAAATGCAAAGGAAGAATCTGGTGCTGATCGCACTGTGTGCCGTGGTGTGTTCACATATGACAAATCATCAGACCATTCTGAATTACTTTGTTCAAATATCAGTGATCACAAACTTTTTTCTCCATGGTATCTGGATATTTATTACTAAGCTCTCCAATTAGTTAGGCCTTCACAGGGTGGACTATGTCAGACTGAAGTCCTACTATGTCAGATTGGCCACCAATATAAGAATAATTGAATGAGGAATTAACTAATCCAACTAATATGTATATAAATACACTATATAGACAAAAATATATAATTATTGGGACATTTTATATACAAATACACTGCATGGACAAAGGTATTGGGACACACCTGTTTTATCAGGGTTTGGTCTAGGCCCCTTACTTCCAGCTTCAGCATACCATGACATTTTTGACAATGCCATACTTCCAACTGGACACAATTTGGGGGAATAACCTTATTCTAGCATGACTGTGCCCCAGTGCACAAAGCAAGGTCCATAAAGACATGGTTGGATGAGTTTGGTGTGGAAGAACTTGACTGGCCCACACAAAGCCCTAACCTCAACCCCTTCCAACACCTTTGGGCTGAACTGGAACGGAAACTGCGAGCCAAGATGTGTTTCTTTCTTGCTCTTAAGGATTTTGATATTTACCTTATGTAAAGAACTATTCTGAAGTTTAGAATTTAGCTTCTACTCTTTACCCCATTTGTGAACGTCACAAAAACAACAGTATTTTGATTTCACATATAAAAACCTGTACTTGTCTCCTCAACATTAGTTGATGTGGCGATGGTGAAATCTCTGGGATATGGAGAAAAAGAAATCTATACTACCAAGTGTTGCAATACTTTCTTATTTATAGAGAAAAAAACAGATTATTTGTGTCTTTGGGGAGCTGGGCAGAGACAGTGATGGTGGGAGGAGAAGAGAGGGTGAGAGGAAGTGGAAGAGGAGCCCAGGAAAGTGAGCTAAAACTGAGCTAAAATAAAAGAGAATATGGAGGGATGAAAGAACTTGCTACCTGAGAGGAATAGGGAATTCTGAGCCCAGCGGATGAGTAAATAGAGGGCCCATGAAGCGGAAGGATGAAATGAATAGCAGCAGAAGATTTTTGTTTAATGTTTTGTTAGAGACAGAGGGTCACTTTTCACAGGGATTTTCTTCCTCTGTGTTACTTATTTCAGTCCCACAGGAATCACTGATCCTGTCAGTATCCTCCCACAGCAGTGCAGAACGTTCCACGGTCACATCTTTTAATTCTCTGTTACAAATTGGTGACCCTTTAAAGAATACATAAACACTCTGGAAAAATCAATGACATGGATGAATGTAAATCAAAATGATCAAAAACAAGTCTTCAGGGTAAAATAATGCCAGCTGCCACTGTCGTCTAACACTGACATACTGTTACATCTAAAAATATAACAGCTCCAGCTTTAAATGATTCCTAGAATTGATTCCAGACAAAAAAAAACTTCAATCTTGAGTCCTAAAAGGAGATCTGGCAAAATAAACAGTACACCTTGAATCACATACATAAATCACTTTTTTATTGCAATGAATGGAAGATCTTGATATAATAACCTCTTGCCTCAGTTCCACTGGAACCCAAGATGTCAGTTTAATTGTGTGATTTGTTTGATCTGAGCAGTTTAATGAGCTAATACTATCTAAATTAACTTAACAAAAAACAAAAAACGCAGCCTATTCATTTGTGTGTTGGGAAAGAATGCATTTTCACATAATAAATAGCAGAATTTATTATTAATAATAACTGCAACAAACTGCAAATACTGTCAACACAAAATACAGATTTTAAGTTTCATTGATTTATTTTTTTACTATTTTTATTTCTTTATTTAGATTTTCTATTCAGTCATAATCATGTGCAACTTCTGCTGCTGGTCAGAACATGATACCAGTTACTCAATACCACCAACATTGGGAGGGTGAAGGCAAGACTTATGAAGTCATGTGAAGTACCACTGCATTAATGCAAAACAGACACTAACAATATTCCTGGACAGCTCAATGTGCTTGGAGGTGTACACTACCTATTGATTTTCTTAGGACAGCTAACAGACACCTGCACTAGCACTGCAGTGATGGGACTAGACCAAGGGCCATCCTAACCACCCAGAGAATGTGAGACTGTTTATGATCTGCTGGACAGCCAGCCTTGGATGTCTGTGGCGTCATGATCTCCCAATGACATGACTATCAAAGGTAGCATTAAGGAGTTCCTTCATTTCATTTACTGAAAGAAGTAAGTTATTCGGTTCCATAAATAATTTCCTCCACAGTTACTCAATAAATCACATCCAAATTTAGTTGATTGAGAACCTTTCCAGCAATGTGGAGTAGGCAAAAAGGTCTCAATAAACAGCACACTATCAAGTCAGGAAAGGGGCAAATACTTTTTCATGCCCCTATAGTTTAAAAGGATGCCCTGCTAATGTAAGCAGGAGCCAAAGCTTTGCTAAGAATTATGTCAGTTCCTCTTTTCAGTGAAATGAAAATGCATGCTCATGGCAGCCACATTACCGGGTCATGTCTCTGTATTGAAGCTCAGTCATTACACAGCATGTAGGCTCTCACCTACTAGTACAAATCCCTCTATTTGCATACGCTGGGAGTGTGGCAAGATGCTATTCATAGTGTTTTGCCTGTTTAACCCGGCCCAGATCAAAGTCTCCATGGAGAGATATCACCTTCCCAGGCCGAGGACTCTTAAACCTGCATGACAACAGCAGTGTCACTCCTAATCTCCTCACCATTACTGGGGCAAACTAGAGGGTATACAGGAAATGTGTACTGTCGCACACACATAAACCCCCTCAGCGAGCCAATCTTAAATCCGTGCCACAGAGAGGGGAGGAAAATATGCCTTTTTAAGCTGTGTGCAGACTCAAGAAATCAGCATAAATCCCTCATCAACTGTTGGTCCGATGCCTTACACCCCATAACCGTGTGCAAATCCAGTAAGTGCCAGTTTGCGCAGATGAGTTGACCTTGATTGCATATACAAACTAACAAGAAATGAGTTTGTGGGTGTTTTTTCTGGGTTAGGGGGAGGAAAAATTACACAACGTTGAAATAGCAAGAAAGACTGAGATCAAACATCTCTGGCACACACACAGCTGAGCACGTGAGCTGCCCACAAGGGCAAAACTCTATAGATTCGGCACACACCCCATGTGTACACACTACTGGGACCAATCAGCATAGTAATGAGGATTCTCTCCTCAGATTTATGTTGCTGGTCTCAGAACATGTTTATTTTTCCTTCTTCTTCCTTCTCCTTTTTTTTTTTTTAACAATAAAACAAAAGCATCTAACCAAACTGGGTCAAACTGACATCCCAAAGTACTGTCCACACCTCTACAGCTCCTTTTAAAGTAAAAACCCAGGACATTATCTACATTCTGATGTTCAGACGCATGCTATTTAAACATGCAGCCCCTAATGGCGTTTTATCAGGCAGCATGCCTTCACACATACTGAGAAAAGCCCAGTGAACAGGGGATGACATGCTCAACATGAAAGGAACAGCCTCTTGATTTCTGAATCATGTGGATGCATTTGGTGACTTTTTTTGAAAAAACTGATTGCCACTGACACACAAATGTCCTGTTTTGCTGGCCATACAACGTTTTTTAACCTTTTGCGCAAAAGCAGGCATGCAGAATTTTTGCCACTAGGAAGAATAATTGAGACTTCTCCCACTCTGACTTCCACCGCTTCATCAGCCTGTCAAATTTGGGCAGTAGCTCTTATTGTAAGAGTGTATAATTTTATTTTGGACCAAGAGAAGAATAGGGCCTACTCGGTTTACTATGCTAATACATGCTGGTTGCACCGACCACATATTTTTATACCTGGTCCTTTTTTACTCATTTTTTGCTAGACTATATTTACTTCTGAGTCATTATTATAAAAGTAATAAAATTAGGATGAACTACTCTACCCACCTTTATTCATTGCCCATAGAGATGTTCTTTAACAGGTATGAAACCATGACAAGATATATAATTGGGTGAACACATGCTCCTGTTCAGAGGTAGGAAAAGGAGGACATGCTTAATCACATAATACCACTGATGAGGAGGAACTGAGCTTTCGGAGATAAATACACCCTCTTTCATGCTGAATCCATGATTAATAACCAGGGCACTACGGAATTTAACACACTGCACCTACACTACCCTCAAACGATCCACGTGACCTGTAGACCACTAAGCACACATGCACCCAAACACAGTCAAGGTTACCGATGTACGGGTCACTTCCACATGGCTTGAAGGCACAGTCACATGGGTACACATACATGCATGCACAGAAGCACTGAAGCATCTCACTGCTAACAGGTGATGCAGCTATACATGTCACACAGTTCTCTTCGGCATGTAATGGCACTTCTGAGAGCATATAGCTATTCTATATTATTTTATATTTTATTGTTTTGTCCTGAGCTCCACTAATGGCATTTGAATGGTGGATTGAGTGATGACACATTTTGAAATTCTGACAGTGTTTAGGAGTTTTATTGCAGCTCTCACATTTGTATGCCTGTAGTGTGTGAAGAATTAAAAACAGTCAGTGTAAAAACTCTTCAGTGTCAGGCACTGTTTTCAACAAAGGCTGTGAAGGCCTTTAATGTATAATATATTTGTAAATAAATAAATATTGTGAGACATAATGTAAAGCATCTAATCTTTTAATGAAATTAAATTTGTTGCATGTGAACTTAATTGTGAAATAGATTTGAAACTTTAAATATCACTGCTTACTTCCACACATTTGGCCTTTATGTGTGCCATGCTTGTGTGTTCTGTGCCTCGGCCAGCATATCTGAATGGGAGATGGTGTGAATAAGCCCTGTAATTAGACGCTAGTCTCTCTTACCACTGCGGCTACGTAGCATCCTAGCTGAGACTCCATTGGCTCCAGCAGGAGAGGTGCTGCTGTCGGCTCCATCCACAGGACTCACTTCCCCTCCTGGCTGCTTCAGCAGCTCCTGCAGTGTCCTGCATAGCACAGAATATTCTCAGAATATTGTAAAATAAAACACAAATTACAGAAATGCATTCTCTCTACCAAATCTTTGCTCAAAGTATTTTGTTGCTGTCAGAGCAAAACCTTCTGTAAAAGAACTTAACAGTAAAAGGAAAAAAAAAACATTAATAATTTATAATATTAGATGTATTCCTATGTCATTTTGGACCATTCATAATGCCATTCTAATACAAAGTTAAGGACACCTATTACTTTCAAATTAGGTAAGAAAAATGCAAAGTGACAAAAACAGAGGCACAAGGTTTTGTTCTGACAGCAATGATTGAAGTCTTACCATGTCAAATTACCCACCAATATAGAGCAAACAAGTAATCTCGTTTGAACTTCCAATGGGTGAGACTGAATTAAGGAGGGCACATGTTGCTCTAAGCCTTTTGGTGTTATTAAAGAACATGTCACTTCTATATATCTAGAAGTCACAGCCACAAGGGCACACATAGATCTACATGCACACTCAGAAGCACTGAAACATCTCACTGCTAACAGGTGTTCGAGTCACACAGTTGTCCTCAAAGTTTAATGACACTAATATTATACAGACACCCGTGCTGCCATTTGTTTTTCTACCTGTCAGTTTGTGTAATGCACAGATACTTTCTTTTCCATTCCGAGGTACAGCAGCTATACAGTAGGCTAATTTCCACAAATATTTTCAAGCGATGTTAAATATTAATATCTTCATTAACAAATAGATATTTGACTGTCTGCAGTAGCTGTGTACTAACGTATTTAAAAAGGGATCATATTTATTCATTTCTGGAAGCCCTACATGCATCAGCCTCACCAGTGGAGTTCTGTTAGAAACTAGTGTGTCTAGTCTGACTGAGGGAGTCATGTTAGAAGTGCTACATAGATGGGAAAATGTTAATGTTTCTATTACAAGAATCAAATAATGCATACATTGTCTGTTACAAGCGTCAGATGACTGCCTGTCATCTAGAACAGCTAGGCCAAAAATTGTTAATGTGTAATGTTGTCAGCTAAACACTAAAATGTGACTAAATTGGGTGCAGGGAACAACATTATTGTAGAGGTGTTTTTTTTCATCACTTTTTTACTTTGCTAATTTTCATCAAATTTTATTCATTTCATTTTTAACAGTCTACAGTGGCAGTCAAACTTATGAACTCCTAGCTACCTTGTGAATAATACATATTAAGAATTTGCCACAGATTTGACCAATTTAAATGGATTAAGTTTCCATTAAGGTGTAGCTTGTTAGGAGAACAGTAGTTCAACTTGAGTTGAAATATTTTTAATCTTTCTTTAAACTGTAAGCCAAGCTCTTTCATATCTCCAAACATAACTCTATCTATAAGACCTAGTTCTAAAATGTGGCCTGAAAAAAAGAGGATAGCTACTTCTCTCTAGGCAATGCTATGTCCTGTTCATGTACTATTTCTCGCAGCCTGCATGTGCATCCCCTGGTGAGCCCCCAGACCTGTCCGACACACCCTCCAGCCCACATAAGGCTGTGATGAGATGTAACGTGATTGTGGAACATAAGTGTGTGGCCCTTAGCCAAAGACTGCCAGTAGCAGTAGGCCATCGAGGCGCAAAATAAGGACAACAACACATCAGAAAGGCAGGAGAGCATGATGACGTGCAGCACTGATGTCACCTGAGTGGCGGAGCATGTTTCAGAAAAGAAAGAGAGGACAGAACAGGGCAGAAGGATGGTAATTTGGAAGGATAAGGGCACCCATCGTGTTGCTCTCATGAGCTGTCTCAGACAGACAGTCACACTCATGATGCATCCTCCTGTCACAAACAGTAAAGCTGATCAAAAACTCACACATAATGGCACACATCATCTGTTTGTTACATATCTCACTAGGGAACTGCAATGGCTCCCTGGGCTGGGCTTTCCTTAACAGCTGTGCTCTCTTTTCCAGCAAATACATGGAGTGCACACTTACATGTTTTCTCTCCTCCAACACATCTGAGGCAGCTGTATGTAGTGGTAGACCAAACTTCTCCTACTATCCAAAACGTCAAGAAGTTTTGAATGTCTGAAGTTTGCTTCTTATTTTTCTACATGAGCTCCAACTAAAAACTAAAAGAAGTGTGTAACCACCTGTTAGCACTGTGCACAGACGTGCCCACTGTTTTGCAGCTTCATCCTCAACTCTGCATAGTTTGTGATTTTGCGCACATCTGGATAGGTTAGAGCAAGGAAAATCGCATAAGCAAGTCTAATTGAAAAAAAACAACAACAACAAAATACTCCCAAAAGCTTGATTAAACCATATGTTAATGAATACATTTATTATACAACTGGTTTCTGCTGTTTAGCTGATAGTAACCTCTTAAATTCACTGACTTATTACATCCTAAAGCTCATCATTCAGTAATTACATGAAAAAAATTATGCAAACCGGCCGAGTTATTCTTAAGTTTATTCTTAAGTGGTATTTCAGTGTCTGAATCCTTATTTGCATTATACTAACACTGCACAGTAGTGTATTCAGCAAAACGTTAGATTGCACTGTCCAAGCACCAATTACATTAGTTAAGTTAGCACATACATGCAGCTAAGTGCTCCGATTTAACATGTTGTTATCCTCCAATTAGCATATTTCAGAAGTAGCTAACCATGACAGATTCAAACCTATTTTGCGATGCCAAAAAAAGTTTAATTTACTTTTATGGGAAAATACTGAGGAAGTTTCTGTTTCGATAGTGGTATATAATCATTAGCTATCTATGAGGTGTACAGATTTAGCCATGTAGTTTGCAGAATGCTCATCTGGTGGCTTTAAGCTTACATTATATGCCAGTACATATAAAATAACAACAAAGCAGACTACTTTCTCAGGAACAGGAAATATGTGTTATGTTTAGCTAAACCATTGCTTTTATAAGAGCTTAAATATTGACAGATGAGATTAGTGTTGTTGCATTGGGATATCTAGCAAGATATAGTGCTACACCAGTGGCTTTGTCCAGCTTTGGCAGGGGAGTAGGGTCTTATAAAACTGGCCCATAATGTGGATGATGTACTGTGATTATTCTTAGCTTGCTGTGTTCTGATTCATGAGTCACTGAGTTCAGCCTCATTAGGCCCCCCAGTGGACCCACGCCCTTCACTCAGACTTACGCTGACTCAGTTCTGTCTCCAGACACTGTGTTTTGTCATATACACATACTCGATCCCTGTGGAGGTGCCGTGAGTTTATATATTCAGACAAAGCAGCCTTTATGCTATTACTAGTCCAATTCCATTACCAAACATGACTGCAAATAGAAAATGGAAATTGCCCTGTTTCTTCTCATGCAGAAAAAGGAGATTCAGGTTTGGCAGATAAAGTTTCTGTTTGGTTTGTAAGATTCAAATAGGTCAGTTAATGCTGCTGCTTTCTGAGCATCAGAGAGAGTTCCTATCAGTGATCACTGCTGCCCAGCATGGAGATACTCTGTCGGGAAGCCTGCGTACATCCTTCTTCTGAGTTTGTAAGCTGAGTGTTGACATCTCTTCTTTTCTTCCCCTTGATCAATAAATCATAAATACATATGACTACTCAGCATGGCAGATAACTCTCCTGCTTCCTTAGTCGTTTTCCCATATCTAAAACTTATAAGCCTAGCACTTGTTAACAAAAGGGTTTTCTTGGAAGAGAAGAACCATTTTTGGTTCCTTTATTTTTGGACTTTTTAATTGATGATTCTTCAGTGAATATTTTTGTAAATATGACACAATCATAAAGAATCTTTTTAAAGTTTAAAAATCCTGGACACAAGGGTGCACATAAGAACTGTTTAGGAAACTTTATTTTTAAGAGTGTGTGAGAGCAAGTTAATGGGACACAGTTGTTGCCAGAGAGTGAACCTGAGGCTATGGCATTGCTGAGTCCTTCCTGTGCTCCTCAGCTAAGTTCATCTGCTAAGTAACAGCCCAGAGGAAAGCCATGCTGGGTGGGGAAACAAGCTGTCTGAATTGACTTCTGAATCATATACAAAAAGTGTTTTGTTTTCTATTTCTATCTAATGTACCTCAAAATCACATTCTTTTATGCCTCCTACTACTCCTAATACACTACTCCTTATTTTTCTTCTGAAATCACATGTATTTATGCGACTGCCCTCCTCTTTCCTGCTGCAACTACCTGTACTCTTCTGGGAAGACTCTACAGTAGCTGTTGGAGCATTGAAATTTGATTTATTCAGCCACAAGAGTATTCATGAGCTAAGGTGCTCGTGTTATCTTCTGTAATTCACAGTGTTCACATAGCTCCTCAGTCCATTGCTGGGGGGCTTTATGCCTCTCTCACTAACACTCGGCATTGACCCTAGTGCGTCTAATCCAGAGCATCCTGTTCTATTGGCAGAGCTGTTCTATGGAAATGTTATAAACTCTGTGTGTGGGGAGATTCCACTGCGCCTTTTTTGATTCCACCTTGTCTTATTTTCTTCTCTTTTCCCCTTAAACTATGCAGGAGCTTTTTTTGACTCACAAATTCTGAGTGCCGTAGGCCTCCCTCTCTTTTGCTGATATGGATATTAAAGTTACTAAAGTTGCTGCAGCCTGTTTTTGCAGAAAACTGCTCTGTAATCATCTTCATAGTCAGGGTCAGTGTTCATAAGTGATGCAAATTAGCACTCCAGAAAGAACAAATGATACAAATCTCAGGGAGAGCGCTTTCTATCCAGAAGCGTGTGAAGCCAAGTTTTTCTTGAGACATGTAATCTTTCTGTTATTTGTCTTTTCTGATTCTTTCCTTGACCTTGCTACATTAGCTGTTTTTTTTTTTCTCATCAGAGAAAAACATTTTAGCACACTGGGTTTTACACATTTGGTGAAAACCATAGGAGCTTAATGAAGGCACTTTGTTTTCCAGTGATCTGATTGTATCATAATTTAATATGACACATAATAATTACATGATACTGAGCAGGACCAATGATTACCATTCTCATTAAACTTTATTCTATAATTGTATCCTCATCACTGGAGGGAGGGGTGTGTGAAGGGACGGGTGCAATAAAAAAGTAACAGGACACTCAGTCTAATTAAAGCATGTCATTTCTTTGGGCATCCTGTAAAACGGCACCCTCTCTGGCTCTGGACAGTGTGATTTCATCTGCAATTACTTTCAGTGCTCCGTATCATGTTCTAATACAGAAGGATCCGTTCTCCTTGTTCTGGACTGAAATAAATTACTCTCTGCATGTCCCACTCTGAGATATCTTATTAGTCATACTCTGCTCATCCTAAGTCTTCATTATAAACTTCTATCCCAGAGATCACTTTCTCTACATATCATCTTAATTAATCGCTTTTCACATGACACTGTTTATGCGGCATCTGACTCGCTTATACGTCTTATAAAGTATTCATTCCATTCATTTAATGAAGTAGTTGATCATGGATCAAATTGATGCAGTTCACAAGAGGCTCCGCTATGTGAAAATAGGGTGACAGCAAACCAGTGCTGATCTGAAGGGATTTAATGAGAACAAATGAGTGATGTTTTAGCATGCTAACCTGGCTTTTTGAACCCTCGTCTCCTCAACCACTTATCCATATCTGAGCTGCAATGTAGCAATCAGCCTGTCATGTCAGTCTTTGACTCACTGTCTATCCATCATCGCCTCTCATTTTGTCAGTCTATCACAGTCAGTACCCCTCCCACTCACTCCTCTAACAATATAACCTCACACAGCTTTATCAAGTTGTAACTTACACGGCAGAATATGACTATAAGAGAGTAACATTTTTATACCATATGCTAATCAGGTCAGGCCAAAAATGTCATTTTTTTCTAAAAAAGTCAAAAGTACAATGCCTAGTGTAATGTTGTTTTCTACAGGATCCCATATGGGATTTTAATAATATCTAAACGCTAAGTCTGTTGCACGTAAATGTTGGCTGTTCTAGATTCAATTATTAGAAGCTTGTAAAAGGCAAGTTTTATTTAAATCTCATAACAGTTATTAACTTTTCATCTATATGTAGTCCTAGGATAGAGAGACTGTTTTCCATTATCAACAACACAATGAGCCTACCAGTATTTTTGTTGTTATTTTAATGGTTTGTTTTGTTTTTTCAATCTCATACTCACGGTCAGTGATGTTGTTTCAGTTGGAAATCAAACATGATTGGTTGACCTAACCAAATAGCCAGTGAGAGAGCTACAGTTTTGCTATATAATTTTCCATTACTAAATAAATTAAATATTGTAAATGAGTTTGTCTGCCCCCCACCCCCTATTTGTCCCACAGACATTCAATGACCATCAAATCTGTGAAGTTATTTTAAAGCCCAGAGAGTGTCAATGTGGTGTTCTCTAACAAACACCATGCATATGACTGTTGGCATGCTCTAGAGTTGTCACATTTTATCTGCAAAGGGCTGATGTGGCTGCAGGTTTTTATCCCAACAAAGCAGAAACCCACATGATCAAGATTGAGGCAGCGTCCAAAAACCAGGCTAACATACAAGACAATGTCAAAAAGGCTGTCACAGTTGGATATGCATACAGTTGTGTAGAATGAATAGTAAAGTGTAGTTTTGTATAAGATCATGTGGTTTAGGCACAGCCTAAGATCAACTAAATAAACAAGTGGATCCTGTTTAACTGGAATGAAAACCTGCAGCCACAACGGCCCTTTACATTCCAGTAGTGCTGTAGCATGATGTCCTGCACTGGAGTCTGTAAAAACACATGTGCTACTTCGTTCATCATGGCAAATTTGATTCTGTCTCCTTCAGTCCACCTCCCTGTGGCTATACAGCAGTTAGGGGTCAGGCACATGGCATAGGACACCCACATTCATTGAAAAAGTGTCCAGAAGGACAGTGTGATGAAGAGTGTGGTTTTGTCAGGGGGTGTGGACCCTCACATTTCCAAGAGACCACTCAAGGGGCCTGAGGAGAATAGACTGGCGCGATGGGTAGGCAGGAGGCCAGGAGGATGAAAATGTCAATGCTCCCCCACTATGACTCAGCCACGCAAGAGACAGCACGTCTCCAAATCAGAGAGACAAAAACACCTCCGTACACACACACAATCACTCACACCCAGTGTTGTTCTAACCAGCCACTTCCCATTCTTGTCAAACTCATCTGGGCAGTTTTGATCTACAGCTGAGTGGCCTAGTAGCACCAACAAGCTTTCCTTTTGAGGGGCAGAAAGAACACCGGCCACCTCACATTATACAATATCTTAAAGGACACTCACACGTGAAACAGAAGAGAGTTATAGGCTCTATCTGACACGCTAATTCTCCTTGCTGTGTCTGAGGAGGGCTTAATGTATGGTACACAGTTACACCCTTGGCTCTGTATTCTCTGTAACCAGTTTTCCCAATCGTGCACTCTGCTTTAAATGACATTGCTGAAGTGTGCCACTACATGGCAAAATTAGAGCTCAGCTCTTAAAGGTCATTGGTACAGTACCGTGTGAAAGTTAAAGACTCAAGAAACACAATGGGAAATGTTAAAAATGTTTGTATGATCATAAGATTTCATGTTATATTCATGTTTCTATCTGGCAAAGATAGAAAAAAGATAGATATATAATAAAGCAAATCTCTAATCAGATCTACCTGAGAACTATCTAGGCATGGTTCTAAATATTCTATTGAGCTCTCAGTCTATCATTCCAGTTGAATGAATAGATGGACAGATGAAACGCAGACTGAAGAGACAAGTTGCTAATTATGCTCAGTTATACTTACTGGTTTTCTCTTGACTGTCAGTCAAAACTTCCAGTTAATGACAAAGTCAAAATGGCTATTAAGTGCAAGTTATTCATTTTTACTTTAACCACTAAATGTTATATCACATATTGCAGAACCAAGTCACTTTGGTTTTTTACAGCTCCCATTTTTCCAGTTTAGGTGAATGTAAGTGTCTCTTCGAAGAGGGATATAACAGTCAGTGATATCTTTAAGGGACATGTATCTCTCCAAATTCTATATTAATTTAACTGAAAAAATAAGGGGGATACAGAAGAACAGGGTATAAAAATTAGGAATGCACCGAAATGATTTTTTTGGACAGAAACCGAAAACTGAAAATGAGGAAACACTTGGCCGAAAACCGAAACCGAAAACCGCAAGAAATTATTATTATTAAATTACTAAAAGAATAAATCTGTTACAAAACTATGAAAATATTTATTTAGCATTCAGACAATACACAATATAAAATAAAATTTGAAATAAAATATTTTACTTGGCCCCACTCATGAATAGCCTAAAAGCAAGACAGCTGAAATATTATACATTTAAATATCTTCTCGAACTAGTGAAGGATATAACAACGTTCTCTGTAGGCTTATAACAAAATAGTGTATCAAAACAAAGACTGACATATATTCCTTTTCAAAAACACAGACAGAAAGTCTGTGAAAAGACCATTTTTGGCCCGAAAATTTCAGTGGCCGAATTTTCGGTGCATCCCTAATAAAAATGATTCAAAAAGTGATTGCTTCGTCTGGAAAGGTCAGTTGTTTTAAAATATGCACTCACATTTGCTGAAAAATAAAACAAATCTGACTGACTAAAAATAATTGTTTATTGTATATCTTCCACCATTGTGAATATAGCTCCATCACTCACATTTGTGTATTCAGTATATTTTTAAAAATAAATCTGAAGCATACCTAATCGTAGGTCCTGAATCATAGTGTTTTTCATGACGCTTTGAATCAATTGATAACGAACAAAATGGAAACCAATTGTTGTGAGTTTAGGTATTCACTAGAAAACATCATGAGCTGTAGTGACAACTGAGAAAAAACGGAAATTTCTGGTGAAGGTGGAATAAAAATTATTACAGCAAAGAAAAAGGAGGATATATATTCTATAGACCTCCATGCTTTTTTCTCTTCATGCGTTTTCTTTAAACAAGCGCACAAAGTTGGGTATACTAGTTAACCTTCTGGTATATATAACCTGCCAGTGCTTACCAGCACTAGAGTCCTCACAAATTACAGAACAACAAACATTCATTATCCACCTTTGCCCTGTAAAGAGACATTCTGAGGCACAGTGAGGGAATTTGACCAAAGGTTCTCAGAGAACAGCATGAGAGCAGAGGGAATATGAGGAAAAACTAATCCTGAGAGAAGTTTGTTTAATCTTTGTGCAGCGTCTTAATCTGGAGAGAACTCTTAATCTTGTAAGAGGAGTTAATCTGGGGAGCAGTGTTCAGCAAGTGGGAAGTGTGCGATTTTAGAGAGGTGTTAACCTCAGGGAAGCTCTAATCTTCAGGGCAATTTCTTTTGTCGCCACAAAACGGGCTCGTCTTATAAAAGGTGTTTACATTATTAGAGCAGCCCCTATTTGAGGACACTGAGCGAGTGGAGAACTCAGCAGAATTGTGAATTCTCTTTCTCTGCTTTTATTGCTCCTGACAGGTCATTTGATATTCCCGGAGAGCTCTTGAATATTTAAATTAACGAAGACAAAAGTGTTTTGATTTGAACAGAGACAGGAAAAAATGGATAAGACAGATTTGGAGTGAAGAACTAAAGTGGCCAGGAAGCGTGCTGAGAGACTGGGAGGCCAAAAAGAAATGAATGAAAGGAAGAATGATTAAATGAAGAGGAGAAGCAAACTTCTTTCATTTAGTCTGTTTAATGATCCGCTGAACATTAAAGTATTTTAAAGGAAGGTCTTCTTATTAAATCCATCAAATCTATATTTCTTGCGGGGAACAGATAATTAGAAGCAAAGAGAGAACATACATTGATATCACAGATTATCCTTCCTTCGGCTTTTCAGAGACAGTGAATGCAGCCTTTGTGGGAATAAATGTGGATGTAGAAGAAGGTCAAGAAGAAAGTAAAGCAAGGATTTTAAAGGCCATTACACCAAGAGTAGCTGAGCAGCCAAGACATGGCTGAAATGAGGTTTTTTGAAACAGCTTTCACACATGCACTTTTACCTGGGAATCTAATGGTAAATAAACAAGATTAGGTGTCAAGTATGAATGCAAGCCGGAGTCAAAACCCTGGGAAAACTAACACAGGTGACCCATATCATCTGCACTAGGCCTAGTGCAATTCCTAGGAAATTACATGGAGCGCTTATATGAAAAGAAGCTGAAACATTCTCAGGAAATAAAGTGACACATAGATTACAGCTATGGAAGTGGAACATTTCTGCTGCGATTTTGTGTTTTAGTTTAGCTTCATGAGGGAAAACATCATGGGAGTGTACTTGGCTGTGAGCACATGGCTGCTTCTGTTGCAAAAGTGACCAGGCACAAACTGGCACAGCACCCTTTTTTCCAGTTAAGATTTCAGTTTTCATGAGAGAGTTCATGTGTTTTGTATTGGTCCAGAAAAAGGAGGTGTCAGTCTCAATGCTGAGGACACTGTTTACCCTAATTTCCTTTTCGAGTATCAACATGTGCAAATCTGTCCACGTGTGAAAGACACAAAGCCCTAAAATTACCAGTAAAAATATGTGAAAGGGACTATAACTTTTTGGATCTATGAGGCTGATATCATTTAAACTTATGACTCAGTTATCATAAAGCAAATGGCATGGCTAGCATACTATTATCTAGCATGATGAAACGTACAGACATACAAACATAACTTAAGATAGAGATCCAACTGTTTTTAGTCATGCAACACACCTTTGTCCTTTTGAATATGTAACAGTATGTGAAACAGTGTCATAAACCCTAAAAAAGATTTTTTGAGATTACCAAACAAGTCTACACTATTTGAGGCAAGTGTATTATGCTACATATGTATGATGCCGGGTATTACTTTGTTATTAGCCACATCCAGTGCACAGCAAAGTTCAAACAACAACTATATCTGGGTTAAGGGGGAAATGAGGGGAATAAGGGGAAATTTTTTGCAAATTTGAGTTTATGTGGCTTTATTAACTCCTTCTTCTGTATATTTGTATGTTCCGTATGTCTGTCCATCTATAAACTCTCTCTGACTCTTTAGTAAGTGTGAAAATAAAACTGACTTCACTTCAAGGCTCATCGAAAACTTACCTTGAGTTACTGAGGTCATTTTGACCTCCTCGGCTCTTCTCCAGGGCCAACTTGGTGAAGATGCCCACCAGGACCATAATGGCCACCACACCACAGATGATGTAGACGATCATGTGGGTGCGGTCCCGCTCTTGATCGGACTGCCCCTCTGTAATAGTGGCCACTGGTTTGCCTGTGTTGGCCCAGATGGGCGTGTCGTAGTTGGAGCATGAGGTCTGGTCCAGCCTCTGCTGACGGAACTGGCAGCAGAAGCGGTAGAAACAGGTGCCGCAGCAGTACAGGAAGATGCCCGCAGTGCAGTTAAAGGGTGGATCCCACTGACCCATCACGTCATAGTAGCCCTGGCAACGGGTTCCTGTGGGTGGGATTGTGTCCTCCTCCACCTCTCCTGCAGGTGAACTCAACACCACACCTCCTTCTGCCACCACCGAGGTCACTGTGGGCTCTGCTGTCTGATTGGCCAGGTGCAGGTCCATCTCTGTGGTTGTCTCATCCTGGGCATGCAAGGCCCACCCAAGCAGAGTGGCAAGGACAAGGTGGAGCAGAAAAGACTGTCCAGCCATGGTGCTCCTGATACTAATCAGGTTCAGGTCTGACACAAAGTCCTAACCATGCAAACTGAAAAGATTTAACTCTTTAACAAAGAAAAGAATCCAAAACTAACTCAAATAGTTAAACAGTAAATGTCACCCTTACCCAGACATTTTATCATGCATTTAAATGTACCAATTACTCTTGTAGAATGTTGTTAACAGTCTACTGTAATCAATAAGCTGGATCATTTTAGAGCATGTAAAACACACAGGTTGTAATGAATTAGGACTAATTAACAATAGAAAATCAGGTCAGCAGATATATAACATTACCTCTGTCCTAACAGAGAAAAAACACAACACAGATCCTTGCTCCTGCGTCTCATTTACCACTGCACACAGTTCCCACCATTGAGCTAGACTTAATCAGCGCTCACCGATAATACTTCCAAGCAGTTCCAGTTCAGTTTGCACCTCTACAAATGAGCAATTAATGCTTCTTTTGTAAAGAGCTGTTCATCCTCTTCCTCCTGAGTGTAGTCCTCTGGAGTTCAGCATGTGAACACACACACTGCTGTTTCCATCCAACACACTCTATACACTCCACACTCACTGCGCACTCAGAGTCCTGTGAGGAGCAACAGTTCAGCATTCAAATTAAATCCCTCCTCTCAACTCTCAGCGTATGAGAGTGAGAGAGAGAGACAGAGAAAGAGAGAGAGAGAGAGAGACAGAGAGAGAGAGAGAGAGAGAGAGAGAGTGTGTGTGAG
>JBBIGA010000106.1:32640540-32652919 GCA_037576975.1 Alestes dentex | reverse complement strand
ACAAAGTTGGGATATTTGGCTTTTGGGTGAAATTTATGGAAAACGTAAAAAGTTCACACTACGTTGATATGTCTTGAAAGTAGGGCATTGAAGTACAAGCATGCAATGGTGATTTCCTCATCTCAAACAATTTATTGAAACAAACAAAAAATGTCAATGTCTCAATAATGTTTCATGTGCCCTTGAGCATCAATTACAGCTTGACAACAACGTCTCTTGCTGTTCACAAGTCGACTTATTGGCTGCTGAGGCATGGCATCCCACTCTTCTTGAAGGGCGTCCCTCAGCTCACTGAGGTTCTGGGGTACAGAGTTATGAGTCTCTACACGGCGACTCAGCTGATCCCATAGGTGTTCTATGGTACTCGGGTCTGGAGAAAGTGCAGGCCGCTCCATTTGAACTACCCCAGTCTCCAGCAGCCACTCTCTAATGATGCGACCTCAATGAGCTGGAGCATTGTCGTCCATGAAGATGAAATTAGGCCAGTGTTGTTCGTGCAGGGGCATAATGACTGCATTATTTGTTATTCAGGTAAAAGGGGCTTGTCACTGTACCATTCACAAAGTGTAGGGCAGGTCTGTATTGACTAGACACACCTGACCACATTATAACACCACCACCACCAAAGGCTCATCTGGTGACAACAGTGGCTGATGCATAGCGCTCTCCTTGACGTCTCCAACATCGTTGCCAGCCATATCATTACTGCTCAACATGAATCGACTTTCATCAGCAAACAGCACTGAGGCCCAATGGTCCTTCGTCCAGCGTAAATGCTCCCTGGCCCAAGCAAGACGATGACGCCTGTGTCTGGTGTGGTCAGGTACCCTTGCAGGTCGTTTAGCATGTAGACCACGCTGATGTAAACTGTTTTGAATGGTTCTGAAATGTGCCTGGAGTTGAGTGGCATTCATCATCCAGTTCCGCAGGGCACTGTTCACAATGAAGCGGACATCAGTGTTGGATATGGCCAAAGGACGTCCACTTCTATGCCTTTCTGTGACTTTTCCAGTCTCTGTGTATCTCTGGTGCAACCTGCTGACACTCTGTGACACTCTAAACTAAGTGGCCACTTCCATCTGAGAACATCCTGTTTGAGGCCTTGCAATGGCGAGGTACTGTTGATCAATAGTTAGATGTCATCCTGGTCTCATAATGTCAAAATGCGAACAGCATGATGAAGAGGACTGTTTAAATACTAATTCTGATTGAACCAGGGAATTTATTGGTTGATTCATGGATCAAACACTTGTGTTTTGCTGTTAAGCTCCTTGTCAGACAACAGCAAGTTGTGTAAAAAGTACCAAAACATTGAACAGTTGAACATGTGCATTAAAATATTTAGGGAAGGTCACATTAAGTTCAGCTGTAAAGATTATAGTGCATTTTAGGTTCATCCTGACATTTCACCCAAAAGCCGAATATCCCTAACTATATATATATATATAATATACACACACACAGTAAACCCCCACTTTAACGCGGATCAGAAGGCGCTGTTTCAGTCCAACGCAGATTTTTTCTAAGGAACCGAACTCGAGTGTTTTCATGTTTTTCATTTTGTTCTTCTTAAATCCCTGTATTTTTATTACTGTAAAATTCATTTATTACTGTATTTACCTGCTTATACCAAAGAAAACGACAGCGCATACCAAAGAAAACACCCCTGCATTAATTACAGTGTAGTCTATACAGGGGTAACATCGATATTTCACATTCCAGCACTGCAGGAGTTCAGTGTAAACTGTTCAGTACGAACACGGGTTTACTTTTACATTTTCTTTAAGGCTAGTGAGTTTAAAATTAAATTAAAGTGTTTTGGGGGCATATTTGGGGGCATATTCTGGGTTTACACTGTAAAATAGGCATTTTAGGCATTTTTAACCACATCACAACAATGTGGTTTTCACTATACGTGGGTGCTCTGTATTACTACTTACTTTCCTAATCATTTTGGGTTTTTTTTTTTTTTTCATCTCTCCATTCCAAAGTTTACTCCAGGCTTAAGACCAATTGCACAACGACATAGTTTTACAGGTTTTGAAATCAGTGAACACAGAAAAAGTGGCACAGGTAGCCTTTTCTTCCACTTTTATTGTTTCTCATCACCATGTGATCTAAGTACTACACACCACACATGCAGCCGTTTTACACTATTATTTCATTCAGATTTGTGGATCGACTTCAATATTGTCAGGACTGGCCTGCTAGCAGTGATTTGTTACCTTCTCTACAGACTATCACAAGGTAGATCGTTTTAAACGCTTAATTTTATATGTAAGTTTTGGATGTTTCTATAAATCAAGGTGTGTGAACAACGTCATTGAACATTTAGTGATGTGTTAACACCTATTTCTGCTAAATAAGATGTATTCATGGTGTTGCAACTTTATTTTAAGTAGATTTGTATTTTACTTCATTAGTATTGTTGTTATTATAGTTATTACTTTAATTCTGATATTTGATGTGCAATAGAAGCAAAAGAATTTCTAATATCTCATATTTTTTTCCCACTTTTCCCCCAGCATTGATAAGATGGCCCATAAGTTTCATATTCTCTCTCACAGGTAACTGAATCAAAACTTCAGTGCTCCCCTCAGGTTTTCTAAGTCATGCACAATGTTTGGTCACTATAACTAAATGTTTTCTTATTTTTATGCACCAAAATGTATTTCTTTTCCTTCCTTTTCTTAGGACTGTCCTTCCTGTGGAATCTTCTGGGTCATCTTGTGTATATGGCCCGGGGTATGGTCCTCACTCTTTTTTCATTCATGCTTTTTTTTTTTTTTTTTAAAGAAATTATTTCCAGGTTGAATCATTTCTAAGTCTCAGGCTCTGTTTCTAGGCTTATTTGCTGTATTGAGATGGTCAACACACATGTGGAGCTTTGTTGTTGGTGAGACCCTAAATATTGTCTGGTGTGTCTCTGATTCCCCTTGTGTTTAATTTGTAACACCACATTTTCTTCTGTCTGTGGCAGTCCTGTTGTCCCTGTTCTCCAAAATCAGCTGGGTGCCTGATACCTTCAAGACTGTTGCTGGTAATAAAATCAAAATTAAACAAATTCCCAAGTGCCAATCTCACTTGTGCTTTTCTTCTTTGAAGGATCTTTTATAAACGTAAAGCAGTTTTGTGAAGTTATGACCAGACTGCCCCAGCACATAAAAGGTATGTGTGCCGAAGTGGGCCAGTTGTTCTACTTAGGATTTTTACAATATACTTGTAACAGTAACAACGTGACCTGTCAAAGGCGTTTCTCATCATGTTCACATGTGCAATATTATTTGCCTCAGAATATATTTGCAAGTTGTGTAAATGGGTCATTGCTTTTCGTAACTGACAGTGACTCACTTGTTAACATCTCCAGTGGCATGTGGCAGTGATGTAATTTGGATCTCATATATTCTAGTGCCACAACCTTCTAAGGCTTGGCCCTGTCACTGGAAGATGACTAGTAATGCCACAGCCATCCATAACTAATAGTCCAGGAAAGCGTAACTGACCTTCCTCTGTGGGTGGGTAGGATTTCCTACCATCACTCAGTATGTCACCAGCTGATATAAGAGAATTGCCAGTTAGCGTTCTATTCCATGCGTGCTGAACTGTCCAGTGGTGGTTGCCTTCATATGACTCAGTGTCAGCTCTCACCCTTTCAGGAGTTGGCAGCTGACAAATTGAGGAGAAACTTGGGCAAAATAGTTTTCTCACTATTGCGATGTCTCATCAGTAACTTGCTAAATCATGTAAGTAGCAATATAAGGGACACATTTAAGTCATTTAGGGGGCACAGGTGACCCATGGCAACTGGGCCTTCTATTGACATCCCCTTATATTTCTACCTTCACTGCCAGTAGTTATGTTGGTGAGTGTGGCTGTGCAACAAGAAGCACCTTTAATTGGAGGCTACAGTACCAAAGTGCGGAAATCCATGTACTGAAATTCTCTCTTTAATTTAAATTCTAACAATATAGAAACATATATAACTAATATATAGTGTTCTTATTTAGATTTCTGCTTTATACATCACAATAGTTGGGAAAAACTGCTTCATAACAGTGTCCATATTAGTTTAAGACTCTTTATGTCAGTACAATGTAATTTACGTCAAAAAAAAAAAAATTATGTCATCTTTCAGGTGGTGCTTTGAGCTATTCTTAAATACTCAAGTGTTGCTTTATAAATGTTATTGAAGGCTTATGCATGTGTCATGTTCCTATAAAGATAAATAAAACAAAGTGTTACCAATTATTGAAACCTGAAAATATGCTAATTTATTTTAAATCAAAACTAATCTAGTTTGTGTTTTTTTGATTATTCACAGGTTTTTCTAAAGCTTCCAATGCAGAACATTTGCACACAGCTTTAAGGCCTCACGTCAGAGACACTGGGCTTCGGCTTATTTTGCTGGGCCCGAGTAGGGGAGCATGTGTCTCTCTGAGAGACAGCTTGATGGGGTTCAGTTCAGGAGCCACAGCACCTGATAAGGAGAGCACAACCTGGAGAGCAAAGATTGATGGGAGAGAAGTGATTGTTGTTGAAACTCCTGATCTCCTTGGGACTACTCTTGGTGTAAAACATCGAGCCCAAGAAACCTTAAGAAGCCTTCAATTGGCCTCACCAGGGCCCCATGCCTTTCTACTTGTACTTCCAACAAATTACCTAGATAAAATTGACCAAATAAGTGCACATGACGTCCTGTTGAAGTTGCTAAATTTAGTTGGTGAGGAGGCCGCTAACTATGTGCTGGTGGTTTTTACTTGTGTAAGCCAATGGGGTGCCTCCTCCACTCTTGACCAGCTTCTGGAAGAAGACTATCTAGGAATCAAAGCTGCTCTTCCTCTGTGTGGTAAGAGAGTTGAATTAGTTTGCGTTAGTCCAGGTCACTCCGTAGACAGCAGGATGGAAGAGGGCCGGAGGCTGCTGGACAGGGTCTTGCGCATGAGAGCCCAGCAGGGTCACTACCTTCATGAGTTCCAGCGGAGGGAAGATAAAATCAGGTATGATCTACTAAACCACATGGCTGGTCTGCTAGCTCAGAAACTGGAAGGGATGGGGATAGAGTAACATTAAGAGAGTGCTGTTCATTAACAAGATTAACAACAAGCATGTAATGAACTTCTCACATACCATTGCACTCGGAACCAAACCTTGTATGTCCATTTTAGATGTTTTTTAACACGTTTTGTATATTCCAGCTGTCATTTACATGGAAGCAAAATTTTATGACTTAGAGAAATGCCCGTATCTGCAGCTACATCTGTGGAGTTTGTGTTCAAAAGCAAGTTGTTCACATCAGTTGTGATGTATATCCTGAAATGTATGTAGTTTTGTTTGTCACCTTTTTGAACTGTTCAATGATTTCCAGAAATCGTTGTGTTTATTAGAAAGGCTATTACCTATTCTCAGCTAATTGTATTTCTAATATCACCAGCTAATTTGCTATGCTAATTGTACTACATGTCTAGTTAAAAGGCTAGTAAAACATGCAGTAAAATATACAGAATGTCTTTAGTTGTGTCTGTTTAAGAGACTGTAAATTGAGCGCCTGCTTTTTAGTAAGCTGAAAAGCTTTTGGCTTGCAGGGAATCATTCTCTCATTTATTCATTTTTCTCATCATCACATTGAGTGCTGACACCTTTCCAATTATGTGACAAAGCGGCCTATGTTGACTTTTTTGTTTTGCATTATGTAACACAGAAGAGGACCCTTTATAGGACAATGTTACTGAAGACACGCCTTTCTCAGCTGCAGTCCAGCTTTTGGAACTCAACAAAATTATTTGTGTGTGTTGATGCAGAATCAATCCAATAATACATATGTTTTTCTGATGTACTGTACAAAAGTAAATTGTTTAAAACCACATATCTCAGCAGAAAGTCGGTTTTTGGCTGTAAAACACTTAATTACCTGACAAATATACAAATACTCTTTTCAAGAAAGTAGTTCACCTCTTTCGGAACTAGAACATAAAGTTTGACTCCAGTCTTCTCCTCGATGCCCCCAACCTTGTAAGTTCTCATTCAAGGAGTGCTTGGGCCTGGAGTGATTTTTGAATAAGCCCAGTTACACCAGAGGTTGTTTACATATATCCGTCTTGAAGGCAGAATAAGAAAAACAGATAGATGTTTAATTCTAAGGGATAGGAAAAGGTAGGGCAGCTGGTGGCCTGGTGGTAAGGGAGTTGGCCCTGTGAGTAGAAGGTTGTGGGTTTGAATCCCAGGACTGCTAGTGTCACCACTGAAGTACCCTTGAACAAGGTACTGTCCCCAGACACTGCTCCCCGGGAGCCATGTTCCTAGCTGACCACTGCTTCACTTGGTAAATGGGTTAAATGCAGAGAAAGAATTTCACACTGTGTGCTGTGGTGTGTTTGTGTGTGACTATAAGGGCTAATCTACGATTTGGAAATGGGCATATAAAAAAGACTCTTTTACTGTTTAGGGTTTTTTTTACATAATACAGCACAAATATGACAAACAAACCTTGGAGACGAATATAAAATAAGACAAAAGGAAAAAAATATATAGGTTTTGGGCCCTTTAAATAAAAATGACCCTTAAAAATCCTGTTTATTCTGAACCTCTGGGTGTGAGGAGGCGGGGCTACAGTACACAAGTTGTTCATGACGTAACCACAGAAAGCGGATGACGTCCTGCGCATGCTCATGTTGAGACGGAGAGCTATAAGGAAAAGTGCGAGAAACAAAGGAATAAACAAACCCAAGAAGAGAGGTAAAAACAACAGATCCAGAACAGGGGAGCAGCGTAAAGTCCTAGGTATTGTGTAAGGCAGGGGTATGATGGGTTAGAGACTAATCCCGTCTCTCCTTTTGTCTCTTTTTGTAGTAAATAATAATAAACGCTAGCTCGTACCTGGAGTGTCTTATAAATGATGTGAGAGACTGTTTACATTCGTGTGTTGAACAAAGTGTAGTGTAGCTTCTTCAGGTAATGCTTAAAGTGAGGAAAGAAGTCGTTAATAAACGGTCTGTGAAGTGTTTTTCTTCTCCCCATGGACCTAGTGTCAGTCAGCCACCAATAGCAGGAAGTTTTGGGCCACTGGACTGACAGCTGTGTAATTTAGCTCAAAATGAGAGTAAAAGGGCTCAGTTCACTCCCCTTCATTACATCTTTACTAACCTTAAGTAAAACAGGCTGTTTTAACTGTGGGATACCGTTTGTGTATCACTGTGTGCATTATTTTGCTATGATTTGCAATAGTCTAGTGTGAAGTATCATACTACTGAACTGTACTGCGTTCAGTGACGTGCTCCTATCATCTATGCCTTCAGTAATTCACTGTAAGTTACTTATCTATACTGTCTGTACCCAGCATTTGTGTATGTAGCATTGTGTATTTCCTACTGAGTTATTTCTACAGATTTTTTTTATCAGATTTAGTTAGACTTTATATTTTATATCGTTCTTGTCCGTGTCTCTTTGCAGTCATAACAGAAGCAATTTCCTCTGGGATCAGTAAAGTTTTCAGATTCTGATTAGTGTAGTGTAAACTAGACAGAGTTCTTACCAATTCTTCATCTGTTTCTTCTGTTTTAAGGCATTGGCGGGTGATTCCCACATGCAGTTTTTACAGCATTAACCTGCCACATGTTGTGGAGTTGCACTGAGTCACCTGAATCCTGAATGCGTATGCTGGATATCTGTGTGATCCCATCTGATCTAAGTAAAAATGGAGAGAACTGCTTTCTGTTAGTGGCCACTTTGGTCTTCGGTAGGTCTATGAGAGAGCCACATGGACAACATGGAGAGGGGATGCCAGTGCTGAGTTGAAGACTCCACTTTTTTACCATTTGCCAATATTTTCTTTATTTTCAGTGATACACTCTCAACAGATACTTTGAAGTGGCTTCTTTTCTCTCACTGTAGCGACCTACCCCTCCCCTTGCCACACACTTGAAGCAACTGGGTGGCTGCTGTGGAGATGACAGTGTTGTAGTATCTACAGGGATGGGGAGTACTCCATGTTCTGGTAAGGGGAGGGGGGTAGGTGGTTTTCAGGAACTGGGCTGTATGCCATGGAAGTTGAGTAAGCAGAAAGGTGAGGCTGCTGGAGGTGGATGTGGCCCTGAGGCAGATGAAGGGCCAAATACCAGAATACCTCCTCTGGCCCCACAGCCACCCACCATCTACCATGAGAAGCAGCGTCGAGAGCTATGTGCTTTGCATGCCCTGAACAATGTCTTCCAGGATGGTGCTGCCTTCAGCAGAGATGCACTTCAAGATATCTACCAGAGGTTAGTGAGAATGAGCATGTTGTTGTACAAGTGCCCTGCAAATTGGCTAATCGTGCTGCATTCCATACTGCAGACTAGGGTTTAATTCCCTGTCTGGGCAAGCACACAACACTACACTTCTAAGAATCCTTGGGCAAGACTCCTAATGTTATATTTATCTACAGTTGTAACATGATTAAATTGTAAGTCACTTTACATGGAAGCCTCTGTCACCACTCCGCATTTTCAGGAGGTTTGAGAAATTATGATGAGAAGAATTGTCTGGTTCATATTTAGAGTAGGCAGAAACTGCTTTCAGTTAGTTTAAATATATACAGTACTCTGCAAAAGTTTTAGGCAGTTTAAAACTGTTAATCACAGCAGTATTTTTTAATTGCTTGTAAAAATGCTAGATACTACTGCAATAAACACAATCATAAATACAGACAAATCTAACATGTTGCATGTTTATTAAAACATTTTAGTAGAATACAGTCAGAAGAACACAGGTTTGAATCCTGATTTTTGTTGAATTCCATTTGGAGCATCTAATTGAATTGGACTATTTGACTGAAGCAGGATGGTGGGCTTCCTCAAATAAAGGTTTGCAAATGGTTAACACACACATATGAAATCATAAAGTAGTGCTGATTTGATTATGTATATTTGTCCTGATAATAGTGCTGTTTGAACAAATGCATGCTTAGAGAAGTGGTGTTATCTCATTCCATCACATGCCTTGGACTTCTTCAAAGTATTGTTTATTTAACTATTTAAAAATTAAACAAGATACCTGCATATTTTGTGGATCTAATTTACTTTCACCGCACCTGTGGTCTATCATGCCACCAAAGAGGAGCAAGCAGAGTTCATATAGATTAAACATACAGATACAGTAAAAGATGCAGTATCATAAACATCTTAGGCGTGGTTCTAATGTGTTGGAAGTTCTGACGTTCTGATCTTCTTTCTTACCAGGCTCTCCCCTAGCACTTTGGTAACACCCCACAAGAAGAGCATGCTGGGAAATGGCAACTATGATGTCAATGTCATCATGGCTGCGTTGCAGACTCGTGGGTTTGAAGCTGTCTGGTGGGACAAAAGGAGGTATTTCTTCTGTCAGAACAGCATTTAAAAGTTCAGTGGCATATAGATGTTCTGTCTGCTACTTTGTCCTTACATTATTTCCTTATAGGGATGTTTGCAGCATTGCCCTGCCAAACGTGACAGGCTTCATTTTGAACGTGCCATCCAACCTGCGCTGGGGTCCTCTGCGTCTGCCACTTAAACGGCAGCACTGGATTGGAGTGAGGGAAGTGGGCGGAGTCTACTATAACTTGGACTCAAAACTGCGCAGTCCTCATGCCATCGGAACAGCTGATGAGCTCAGGTTCCTTAAAAGCTTTTCACTTTATATTTATTGTAAAAGTTTTAGCTTAATCTTATCTTTAATTTGAGTCCAGTTTGGAGGTTTTGCAGACAGCTCATGTTACAGCCTCTTGTTTTCATGGTTTTGCAGGAAGTTCTTGCGTCACCAGCTTCGAGGGAAGAACTGTGAACTCCTGTTGGTTGTGCCTGAGGAAGTGGAGGCCCACCAGACTTGGAGGTCTGATAATGTTTGAACCTTTCTGATAGCTTTCTCAAAATCTTCAACTCATGCTCAGGAGGGAATGTAAGGTTCAATCAGGGAACCAGTGATATAGAGCAAATGGAGTTGCACTCAACCAGTCACGAAAGCACACTGGCCAGACTTTGTTTACTTACACACACACACACTCACACAAAGAAACACGAAATGCTGGACTTGAGACTAAAACAGCAATGGACAATACACACAGGGATATTACAATGTAACACTACAATGTCCTATAAGAATTTTGTTCAGTCATTTGGGATTCTGATGCATTTTTATATGTTAACTATTTGTTGTTTCATACTGTTTCTTTCTGTTTTGGAGAAGAGATATATGAAATGATCAGTGATGCATTTTCTGTGTACATTACTGTTACACTGTCACCTCTTTATTCCATTTGACACTCTGTGATTGCGTAAACCATTTGCCATGCTCCTCCTCCTCTTCTCTCCCATCACCTCTCACAGTGGAAAGGTGTTTGCATGGCCAGCAGGGTCCTGGCAAAAGACTTGGAAAAGTAACATGAAGCACCCTCGCCTGACTGTGGTTTATGCATTGTTTAGTAAAAAAGAGAGTTGCGAAAGAAAAGCAGTACAGTATAGCACAGTTATAACTGGATATTTATGTTGGTCTCCCATAGAGTAAGACAAATCAAAATAGTCACTTTTGTTCTTACATTTCACCATTGCTACCTGATGGTTTTAATTCTTCTCTTCAAGAAGGTACAATTAATTAATGCCTTATGAAGATTATTCAACGTTGACAAGTGAAAGATGTATCTTCTTTTCCAACTGCCAAACAGCCTGTACTGTATTTTGAAGTGGTTCTAAGAATTCTTTGATGATGGATAAATGAAAATGGAAACGGGATTGAAGCTGGAAAGGTTGGGAAGATTAAACTTAAACGAGGAAATTAGTGATGAAGTAAAGAGAGTAAAGAGGCCTTTTTGTAAAAGACAGCTAAAAGGATAACGGTGTGGGATATGACTCTTGTCAGTTCTTGCGTTTTATGCTGGATGATAAACTTTACACTTTACTGTTATTTAGCGTAATTGAATCTGTATCAATATTCTGTTTATTGAGGGAGCAGGTTATACTGTTACGCAAAAGGGAAATCCACATGTTTGCCTCAGGTTTTCTTGCAGCACTCACATTAATTAACTGCTGGATATAGAAATAAGTCACAAGTCATGGCACTACAAAAATAAACATTCTCAATAAACTCCCATATACGTAAATGAAAAATAAGTCTTAATGTTAAAGAAGGGACATTCCACATTTAGATACACAGGGTGCTTGGTAAAACTGTAGAAGTGTTCTGATTTTTTTTTTTTTTTTTTTGGCCATGACAATCTCAACCCCCACTCCAAAACCTTTTTGCAGGGGGAGGTATAGTCCTGATGTGCTCATGCCATTGTTTCCCATGCAAATGTCTGTAATGGCACTTTATGTTTAATCCAAGATGTGCTGTGACATCATTAAAATGTCTTTATATGTACTGGTGATGGTCTGTGTGTTCATATTTGGGAAGGAATTAATTTATCAGTCACATAGATCAGAAGCCACCTTTGCCTACTAGTCTGCATGTGCCTGTGTTTTGTAGATTGTTGTTGTCAGGACAAAATACAAAATAGAACAGTGAGGCTAACCTACAATGTCAGGAGCGACAAAATAGTCCTGCCCTTAAAGAAAAAATTGGTTTTGCACATATGATTTTCACACACATGTGATAGAAATGTTAGGTCACATGTAAAAAAGCTTTTGATTCCATGGCGTGACATCACATGTGATACATATTATTCACATGTTTTTACACACATGAATTATGTGACTTTTCTGTAAGGGTGACTTTTTAAATGCCATTGTGGCATAATTTAAACTGAAAAGGCAAAAATATATGATATATATATACACACACACACAGTAAACCCCCGCTTATCGCGGGTTATGTTCCAAGAGCACCTGCAAATAGTGAAAAACCGTGAATATGTGATGTGGTAAAAAAAAATGCCCAAAATGCTCATTTTTATAGTGTAAACCCTAAATATGCCCCCAGATATGTTCCCAACACACTTTTATTTCATTTTAAACTCAGCTTAATACTTTACCCTTAAAGAAAACGTACAGTTAAACCCGTATCCATACTGTACAGTGTACAGTGAACAGCTGTCTCCCCTCCCGCAGTGCTAGAATGTAAAATACCAAATTATATAATTGGATGTAAATTTATTATTTGGATAAAAAATGAAAATATCATTGATATCCATTAGCGTGAAAATTTAAATCCTGGAAATGCCCCCTTTGTGACAATTTCAGTATGATGGGGTTGTACTTTAGTTTTATTTGGCACAAAATACAAACATGCTGAGGAGGGAAAATCTGTTTTAGTAGCGCTCTGTCATTAAAACAAAAAACTGAGGAAAAGCCTTGACATGGAAAAATGTCAGATCCGTGTGCAGTGGTCAGAAGCCCTGCTGAATGACTCATGTATGACCCCACAGCCTCGGGAAATA
>JBBIGA010000106.1:32618575-32630560 GCA_037576975.1 Alestes dentex | reverse complement strand
TGCTGCTGCTGTTGTTGAAGCTGCTGCTGCTGCTGTTGTTGAAGCTGCTGCTGCTGCTGTTGTTGAAGCTGCTGCTGCTGCTGTTGTTGAAGCTGCTGCTGTTGAAGCTGACTCATTGGGGCCATGCCTGCCCCTTGGCCCATGTGCATACCTGGTTGAGCAGTCCCAGAATTCACATTTATCTGCTGCCCATCCATGACTGCCGGGCCTGGGCCTGTACCTGTACCTACAGGTCCACCTCTCCCAAGGTATCTGGGTGCACGTTGCTTGATGAAGGTTGCAAGAAGCTGAGGATTTGAGCGCAGTATGCTCAAGACCTGTTGCTGTTGTTGCTGGGAGCTGGGAGACCGCAAAGTTCTCAGGAGGTCTTTCACAGCACTCTGACAGGGACCTCCAGGGCCAGTGCCAGTCCCTGCACCTTGAGCCCCGCCTGGACTACCCATCATACCCATCACTCCAGGATGCCCTTGTTGCTGCTGCTGTGGAGGAAGCTGCTGCTGTTGAGCAACCTGCTGAGGCTGTTGAGCTGGAACCATTCCTGGATGACCCATCTGACTCATCATTCTTTGCTGAGGGGGCATTCCAGGTGACCCCCACTGCTGCTGTGGAGATTGAAGCTGAGCCCCACTCTGTGGGACTTGCTGTGGCATCTGCACCTGAGGAGGTAGTTGGTTCTGAGGCCCTGCTTGTTGTTGCACAACTGCTCCTACCATACCTTGCTGCTGATCCATCGGTGTCCTAGCTACAGCTGTCTGCGCTTGTGGCGGCATTCCCTGGGCTCCCACCATTCCTGCTCCAGGATGGTTCATGCCCATCTGGTTTGGAGCCTGAGATCCCTGGTGCAAGGCATGTGGTAGCATCATCCCTGGTCCCTGATTCATGTGGCTTTTTTGTTTAGCCATTTGCCTTTGAGTCTCTGCAACTCGCTGAATTTTCAAGGCCATTTCCAGGGCAGCAGCAGGGGGGCCAGAAGGCTGCTGTGGGGCAAAGTTTGGCTGCCCTGGGTTTGTCTGTTGTTGCTGAGGCAGGCTGGTTGGGCCCATGCCTGGTTTCCCCATAGACTGAGGGAGTGGCGAGGAGCCTGGAGGTCTTTGCACATATGGAGGGAGGCTGTTAGGATGCTGAAGCTGTTGCACTGAAGGTGGCTGTGGTTGCTGCTGTTGTACCAACTGCTGTTGTGGAGAGTTCATCAGCCCTGCACCTGCAGGCAGTTGCTGGAACTGATGATGCTGGGCCATTCCAGCGAGTTGCTGCTGTGGACCTCCTGCAACTCCAGGTTGAGGAGCAGGAGGTGGACATTGCTGAGTGGGTGTCTGTGGTGTAGGAGGTTGAGTACTTGGCGTGGGTGTGCCAGGGCCTGTAGTACCATTGTTCCCTGGTGATGGCAAGCCTCCATTTCCACCAATCGCCGGCTGGCCTGTTCTCTGCATGCTGGCCACCCTTCTCCGTAGCATTTGGGCCTGCTGAACTCGGTGCTGAAGCTGCTGCTGACGCAGTTTCTGCTTAATGTTGAGACAGAACGGCACAGGACACTTGTTCTCTTGGCAGTGTTTAGCATGATAACAGCAAAGTGCAATTAGCTGCTTGCAGATGGGACAACCACCATTGGTTTTGCGCTTGCAGCCCTTGGTGTGCTGAACCACCCTTTTCATCTTTTGACAGGATGGAAGTGAGCAGTTGGCATTGCGGCACTGGCAAGCGTGTACTAGAGACTGGATGCAACGCTGGATGCTGAGGCGTCGTGAGTCTCCAGGACTCTGCATGGAGGCTGCAGCTTGATTGTTGCTTTCATCATCAAGCCCTAGACCAAGCTTCTCCATCTTGTGCTCATGACTCTTTAGTTTATAGCAAGTGATGCAAAGGTCATAATCCTATGACAGGAGAAAAAAAAAATGTAGTAACCATAGAATGATTACAGTTTCACATAGATTCTGGATACTATCTGCTACTTCCTTAAAAAAACAAAAAACAAAAAAAAAAACAAAAAACAAACACTACACAAATATTATCAGACAAATTCCTTTAAACTATGTCTGCATATAACTCAACAGATATTAAGCATTTTTAGCCATTTATATTTACCTCGCAGACAGTACAGTGGAAGCGTGTCTCAACATGATGTTTGCATTCATTACAGGTGTAGACAAATCGATCTTGACTCTGGTTGTGCAGCTCTACCAACATACACATGGAGCTCCATTTGGATCGCCTCAGTGAAGAAAACTCCAGGTGCTTGTCCCGTGCCAAGGTCAGGAAAGCATCTCTCCCATCCATTAGGTCACATGCCATTAAAGGATCCGGGTCAATTATGGGTGGAAGAGAATTGGAATTGGGTCCAGCAATCAGCCGGATAACGAAGAACACCTTACATAGAGGGCAAAATTTTTTTGTAAAACACCACAAGCTTCTAAAATGAATTAGTTAGCAGTAGCTTGTAATCCTACCTCTTTGTGCTTCTCCATAGTAGCATAGAGCTTCTGCGACAGGTCATTGGACACATTCGGCA
Source organism: Alestes dentex (assembly GCA_037576975.1). Classification (NCBI taxonomy): domain Eukaryota; kingdom Metazoa; phylum Chordata; class Actinopteri; order Characiformes; family Alestidae; genus Alestes; species Alestes dentex. The sequence continues at coordinate 32,628,054 of JBBIGA010000106.1, read as the reverse complement.
TCCCTGGTTTCTTTTTGTTGGCTCGGCTCAGACTGCTCTTGTTCTTGCTAGTCTTCTTATTGTTCTTTTTCTTGGCATTTTTGCTATCACCCTTTGTTGCCTGTAGGATGCAAAGCATTACAGAATCATGACTGACGTATACAAAAAGATAACACAGAAGTGTATGCTCCTAAACTTACATCTACACTTTCACTGGAAGTACTATTCTCCTCTCGTTTTCTTTCTTCTTCCTCCTGTTCAAGCTCCTTAATGCTTTCTTCAAGCACGTTGGGCCAAAAGTCACCCTCAAAATAGGGCAGTTCTTTGGCGCTAGTAAGACGATCCTCTGTTGCCTGCTTGAAAATATCCTGGAAAGGAGTTAACAGGAGTTCATGCATTTTTAATTTCTGTTTATGTTCTTTGTAAACATACATGCCACTAATTGCTTTCAGAGCACATTAAACACAAATCTTGACACATGACAAAAGTTAACACATCATTACCTTGTAGTCATGTACAATGCGCTCTGCAACAGCTTTATCCAACATTTTCTTATACCATTCTTGCAGCCGCTTAGGTTTGGGTATCTTCTGGTCGGCAGGGTGACAGTGGAAAATGTAGTCATCACCCTCACTGGGAGGGCAAGCCCAAATGTGGCCAGTGGTAAACCTGAAAGAAAGGCCAAAGAGTCAAGCCTGGCTTTCCGCTTGCTTGTGCAAGTAAGTACAAGCAGCAAACATTAAGAAGTCACACTACATGTACAAAATTAAGGTTTACAAAGGCTCCTAATTGATGATCATCTGTAATTTAAAAAAATTAAATATAAAGTTTGATTTTTACCCTAGTTTTTTGACATATTCCAGATACCCAATGAGAATCTCATGGTAGACAGTTGTTCTTAAACAGCGTGGTTGAAAAAAGTGAACGCTATCCAAATAGGATATGTATACCCGCCTAGGAAAAAAACAAACAAAACAAAACAAAAAAAACAGCATTAATGACCGCACTCTGAGACTCAAACAAGAGGTGCAGTGCAATGACATGGTTTCAGAAACTATGCACAAAAGTATATACACTTTTGATGGATCAATGAGACTATAAGCTTTCTCTGCCTAACCTTTGATTTGGGGGTGGACAGTCTGAGCTATATTCCTGTACATGCATGCCAAAAAAGCAGACATCAGCGCCATCAATGTCCTCAAAAGCAAAGAGAGCTTTTGATCTATACGGGAAAGACTCAGCCATTTCACCGCTGTCCACAAACCTTAAGAGAAGAAGTATAAGCTATTAATATAATGGAAAACAATAATAAAAGACATATACATGTAGAGTTCAATTTCTCTCACCTGGACTTCATTCCTGGTTTGACTTCCACCACCTTATCAGAGACATGGACAACACGAATAGTGACTTCACCAGACTCTGGGTGGCTTTGGCGCTTTAGATAGTCGTTAACCCGGTTTTCTAAGTAGCTGCCCAATTTAGTCTGTGGCAGCCCTAAATGAGAAAAAGGAGTGTTACTGGTGAATAACATTTCTGATTATTAATAAAATCATTATTATCAGATGATTTTACTATCAGCTAACTTGAGACATTCTCAAAAAGCTTAGCTGAACATACTTTTAGCAGCATATTTATTCTCTTTACGGGTCTTGTTGGACTTCTTCAGACACCCATTACACACAAAGCTAAAAGAACAAAAGAGACACCAGTTAAGATGCATATTCAGTAAAAATAAAATAAAATACAGTTCAACAATTACAATTAAGGATTTACCCTAATGGCCAAATAGTTTCATTGTGCAGAACACATATCTGATGCATTTTCCGTCCACAGTCCATACATTCCACAAATCTGAAACAAGACAGAAGTAAAACAAACTTTACGGAGTCTGTACACCTTGTCAGGGTTTAGGCACAGATACACTATTTCAGAATGGTTCAAGTAGTATTTTTATAAGACCTAAATGACCAATAAAGATTAAATAACTTACAACTCAGGATCAAGTGTGTCATTCTTTTTCTTTTCAAACTGGTCCTTGTTGATGGACCTGAAATACATATAAAGCATTTTGAAACAAAACAAATGAAAAACAATTTAACAGCAGCAGTCTTTACCAGAACCATGTCCTGTTTCTGTATTGTGTACCTTTAAAAACATACTTAATTACAAACAAATGGGAAAGAAAACAGAACTTATGACTTAATGTGTTTTTATTAATTAAAAAAAACACAGCTTGCTGTTTACTTGTGTAATATACAGTGCCATACATGTATGAAAAGAGAGATACTTACGTCTGTGGCTGGGATGGATCATCCCCTAAAGACACGCTTTCACCCTGGATCTCGTTGAAACACTTCTCGCAGAAGTGGTACCTGTCAGCAAGAAGCCCATATTTTGGTGAACTACACCATTCACCAACACCAGAGCCAATCACAGAGAGGCCATGAGGAGGCAGACACCAATCAGTGCAGGGCAAGGCAGGGCAGGCCAAAAGGGAAGCAGGCACAGATGAGGAGCGCAGAACAGGGTCGCCGCCAGAGGAGCCAATCATGATGCACGGTTTTTGAGCAGGGTTTTTGAGGAGGGGGATATGGTGCAGATGATTGGTCAGATGAAAGCAGGCCATTGCAGACATGACAGGCGTTGCAGGGAGGGGAAAGGTGTTGGGAAGAGAGAAAATAAACATGGGACATTGGACCAAAAGGAAGAGATGGACAAATGGACACGGAGACAAACAACAGACAAGACAAGCAGAAAGCCAAAGCAAAGCACAGATTAGCGTTTGCATGTGTAATGAGTAAACCATCACAGCTAAACAAGGGCAGAATCAACTGCAGGGGGAGGCAAGGGTGAGGGGAAGCATTTACAGACACATGAGCACATTTAACATATACACACACAGCAGAAGCAAAACCATCAAATGCATTTTTATGAATTTTGCCTTTCATGGCTGATCAGCTCTGATGAAAGTCCTGTAAACCCCCACCTCCCCTCACGTATTGGTGAACATTTCATAACAGGGCAACAGAAATGGCCTAGAAGTACATGAAACTGAATCTCATTACACTTAAATCTACTGCAAAAAGAAAAAACCATACATTGGGTCAGCAAAATAAAAGGATGATCTTTCACTCATTTAAAATGACTCTGGCTTTACACTAGTGGGAAAATATATTACATACTCTTATAAGTCTGGGACATAGTCATTTATTTTAAACACCCCATCAGCTCTAGGTCTCAAAAAAAAGCATGGCACCATAACGCAAATGCAGGTGGGTGTTAAGAGTTCACGTTTTTGGTGCCAGCTGCCCCAGCCCTTTTCCCTTACCTGTTCTGGTAACTAAAGTAAGCAGCATCCCGTGGTATAGTGCATAGCTGCTTCCCATAGCAGCACAGTGTTTGAGGGGAGAACTCCAACTAGGACAAGAGAGAGAGAAAAAACCCCAACATGATTTACGTGGTGACAAAGACACAAAGATGTAGCAACCATTAAGATCATTACTTAACATGACAACCAAAAGTGTTGGTGATTGAGATATATTTCCTTCCTGATCAACTGATGTTTTCTATATTTATTGTTTAATAATCTTTCTATTTTTAATGCCTGCCTTGTTTCTTTCTTTTCTAACCTGTAGCCCTTTGAGATCTTGTGATTATTATTGTATTATTATTTTATTGTTCTTTTATAATTTTGTTGTGTAGTGTCCTTGAGTGTTTTGAAAGGCACTTTTCAAATAAAATGTATTATTATTATTATTATTATTATTATTATTATTATTATTATTAACCGTTTCCAGTATCTTGTAGTATTTAGAACATGGAAACACTCCTGTTTACTTATTTGACTTTACTTTCTGATGGTAAACTTACATGAGCCCACACTTTACATTTTGTGGAACCTCCAAAAGGTGTGGACTTATTCATATTTTCTCCTCACCCACCCACATGCTCACCTTTCTCCCACAGCAATAACCCAGGCTCTGCATGACAGGGTCAATCTCCTGCTCAAAAACCTCAGCCAGTTTGGAGCAGTACTTGTAGACCCGTGACGTCTTGCGGTTGTATAGCCAGGCATTGTTGAACATTAGCCAGATGTCATCCACATACTGCCATGGCTCCTGATACTGGCCTGTGTCAAGTTTCCGTTTGATAGTAGACAAGTCCATGGGATTCTTCACAATGTCAAAATAATCCTGAGATCAATAAAATAAGCACCTATTTTACTTTTACATTCAAATATAAAAATGTCATGTTATAATTAGTTGGAGAAAAAATATTCTAGGGCAATAAAGAACTAAGAATATGACTGAACTGGTCACAAACAAAATGAATATTAAACAAATGACAAAAAAAACAAAAAAACAAAAAAAAAACCACACTCCCTGTTTAAGACTGCGTTTAGCACTTAATTAGTGTTCACAAGTGTACTACAGGGAACACATACAGGTATTCCCAAAAGTGATGGATCCACAGGCTGGCGGAAGGGGAGAGACTCAGGGTCCTGGCGATAGAGAGACTCCAGTGTGGGCATCAGTGCCTGTCTCAGCTCCTCAGGCTTGAAGACTGACAAGACAAAAATCACACATAGCAAGACTGGTTTAGTAAATATGTGACAGACATAGGAAACAATTAAAGAGAAAAATATGCATTGTGTGTGGAAAGGCCTTGAAAATGTTCTCACTCTTCTTTTTATTGGCCACTCCAGAGTGGGGTGTCTGGGAAGCAGTGGACCCTGCACTAGAATCCTCCTCTTTAGGCTCTGCCTTTAGCTCAGGCTTTTTGTCATCCCCAGCCACTTTGGAGGTCTCCATATGTGTACTTTTGCATGGTTCAGAGGACACCTCTTCTTTCTTTACCTAAGGACAGATCAAAACAATGTTACACTTCTTACACAAGTTACAGAATTAAAAAAAAAATCCCTTGCTCAGTTTCTCTTTGTGTTTACCTCGGGTTTTTCCTCAGTTTTTATGTCTCCTTTCTTTCCAACTCTTCCTCCCTTCATGGACTCATCCTCTTCCTCCTCCTCCTCTTCCTCTGTTTGCTTGACCTCCATCTTGGGCTCAAGGTTGGCAGTGACGTCGGGAGGAACCGACTGAGAGGACGCGTCTGCGCTGCTGACAGAGGCAGGAGTGGGAGCCTGGCCATCTACCGGCAGAGAGCCCTTCTGAGACAACTGTTAGGGAAAACAAGAGAATCAGACACATGCAATCTGAAACAAAACAAATTACATGACACAGTGGGAAAACAGCACAAGACAGTCTTTACCTCTTGTTATCTCATTAATATTCATTTGAATTGTTTGAATTATTATTATTTAATATCTATTATTATTATTCAGCAAGCTGTTGGGTGAGAGCACTTACTGGAGTGGGCGGATGCTGTGGAATAAGAGCTGTGTTGGGTGTTGCTGAAGGAGTTCCTCCTAATGGCTGCTGTTGTTGGAGCTGCGTGGCTTTGTCAGAGTTTGCAGGCTGAGGTAACTGCTGCTGACTTGCACCCGCAGCCAAATGGGGCATGTTGGGGGTATGGGGCTGAGGGGTCTGTGACCCTGGAAGGCTGGGAGGAGGGGTGAGGTGTGGAGTGGGTGTGCGGCTGCGTGCTGGAGAGGGAGAGCTCTGCCGGACGGGTGTGCAGTGTGGAAGATTCATAGACTGAGAGGATGATGAGGATGGGGGCATGCCAACTACACTGTTTGGCCCAAGAGAGCCCACCGAGCCCCCAGTGCTCATTCCTCCAGCAGAGCCAGGCTGGGCTAAAGGACTACTGGCCGGCAGAGACGGTGGGTTCGACATTGGCCCCTGCTGAAAGACCAAAAACACAGAAGTGTTTCGAACACATTCATAATTTAAAGCAAAATGAAATATGTATGACTGAATTACTTCCATGTAACAGGACAAGACTTTATGGTCAGTGTGTGAGAGAGAGAGAAAGGGAGAAAATGCTGCATATTTCTGTTAAGATATTTAAGAAGGGAAGCACCAATTATCTTGAAACATTATCATGACAGTTTCTATTAAAAGTAGGCATCCCTCAATCTTCATGATGCCTACAGTATTGTGCATCATGTTGTTCCCATCACTGATAATTAGCTAATCGGCTGAATTAGTAATTACACACAAAAATTTCCTCTTACCTGGGCTATGCTACCCTGAGTGCCTTGTTGTGTCATACCAACAGAAGCAGAGCTAAGCATTGGGCCTGAACCTGGAAACTGACCAGGGGGTAGATACTGATTTTGCATTTGAGCAACATTTGGCGGTGTCATCCTTGCAGGCCCCATACCCATCTGAAACATAAAACATCAAATTTGGTGTACAAGACATAACCATTAGTACACATCCAGCAAAGCTGCCAACCCATGAGGCTTAAATAGAGCTTCAAGTCAGATACAGGTGTAAATGGACCACTGAAATTCTGGAACACTCTAGAATGGTGTCACTGGTTTCCACAGTCTGGAAATGGCTCTCTGATGTCAGTGGTGTGCATTTTCAATGTATATGACAGCTGTTAGCACAATGGGGCAATAACTACTTATTCACACCAATGCCAACTGTTGCTGTTTGTTTTAGCTGTTTTGGAATGATAGATTTTAATATCTTAGGTGTCTTGTGGTCTTTAACAAGCCACATCCAATAACTAATAGTTTCAACCTGTCTGCCATAATATACATGCCCTCACATAAGCACATAACATGCTTCACAGACCAATTAAGATCAGTTTCTAGAAACTCCTGCAGCTAAGTAACTTTACCAACCTGGTTAAGGGGTGCACCAAGTGAAAGAGGAGGTGTGGACCTCTGGCTCATGCCCTGCATTTGATTAAATGGACTCATTCCTGAATAAAAAGAGAGACATGTTATTAACTCCTAATATTTCTTTGTTAACATTTACCACAGACAAGAACTGAAGCATCAATTTTGACATCTAATTCACTGACCAGCAGGGTTCTGCATTCTGTTCACCATCTGGTTTGGTCCAGTAGGACGCGCCATTGACGGATCCGGGAGAGGCCCGTCTGCAGTATGGGAAAAGGATTAACCAAGTTTTATTTTAACGATAAAAATTGCATACAGTTAAGCAGAACTTAGCACAGGAAAGTCCCTATATTCCAAATTAACCAAATTTGTCAGTGTCACAAAATGTGCACAGATAACATTCTTAATACATTTTAATATGTAAATTACGTTTTGCCCATGAAAAGGACAAATTTTTATCATCAATGCACCAAAGATTAGTCTGCTCACTTGGGGGAAGTCCTGTAGCGGGCCCTGGCTGCCCCATGCCAGGAGGTCCCTGTTGCATGCCTGTGGGAGGCATTCCAGGTTGAGTGGGCATCATGCCCTGTTTCTGCAACCGTGTTCGCCGCTTCTCCTCCAGTTCCTTCTGGATCTTATAGATCTTCTCTGCTAATAGATGGTAGTACTCTGCCTACAGGATTAGATAATAAAAAATCTTCTATGTTGTATTTTCTACATTTCTATGACATGCCCGAAAATAAACACAAGCAACACAGCTGACAAGTTACTGTAAATCACGTCTCTACCCTGCTGTTTGCAGATTCATACATATCCCCCTCTACTTTACGAGCGTAAGCCACTAGGTTCTCCATACGCCGGTCCTTCAGTGCAGCTGGGTCTGGGGTAGGGAAGATGGCTTGGACACTGTTAGGAGAGAGGCAATACAGATACTTAAGCACTTGGAACAAGAAAAATGGGGACACTGTTACCTATGTAGCACTGTCTTTTCTCAGTAACATTGTCTAAGGCTCACAGAATAAAGAAGTGCATACAGTTTGTGCACAAGGTGGTTGCGGAGATCCTGCGTTATGTCTTCATGCCAACTCTTTCTCATGCCAGGACCTGCAGCTGGAGTGGCCACAGGCATGGATCCCACACCACTGCTGTCATTCATCAGACTACAAGAGAGGTACAAGCAATGCCTTTATAAATACATGGCACAGTTCAATGAAGAAAAGGGTTATCTTCATTTGCAGAAATTATACGATGAACAAAGACCATTCCAGAACCTCAAACCATAGGTTTCCAGAACTGCAAAATGTTGGGAACATTTTTTACTTACTTCTGAGAGCTCATGTTGAGATGCAGCATTGTATCTTGAAGAAGGGTAGATGACGGATTCTGAGGTTGGACACCCACAGCCCCATTCACACCCATTGTGTTTCCACCTGATAAAACAGAACCAGTTTTCTAAGGGCTGCTTTTAAACACTCAAATTAAGTAGGCTTTAGTATGGACCAATTTTCCCTTTTTGTGTGCAAAACAGAACGAGAATTTAATATAAAAGCACATTTTCTGTTTTTCTAGAAGCATGTCAGAGCTTTACTATCTGCATCATTTTCATGTTTTATCACTTGATTCTGAACAAGAAACAATATTGCTCTTTTGGTCACTAATAAAGGGAAACACAAATATAATATAAACATGAAATATTGTCACAATAACTCAAGACTCTAGTGTGGACTTTAGCAATTAACCAGGGTATGAAAAGGAGGTTAGGTCTTACCCATGGGGTTGAGTGACCGAGGTGTTTGCTGGGCAGGTTGAGAGGGTGACTGGTTACCCTGATAGGTGAGGCCCAGAGCTGCGTAAGCCCTCTCTATGGAGCTGGGGTCTATCTGACCTGGGGTATTAAGATTGGGAGCACTGTGTGGACCTGGTGTGGTACCCAAAGCAGTGCCTAAACCCACACTAGTGGTCCCAAGCAAGGCTGTAGGAAGTGAGAAGAGGGAAAGTTAACAATATCACTACAAAATTTCTTCTAGTTATACAAATGAGGAAAAAACTTCTCTACACAAAAAAAAAGTGTCATACACAGTTTGAAGTCATTCAAAAATGTGTAAAGGGAGGCATCACAACATCAACACCCCAAATTAGGCATTTGTTTTTCATAATTTTGCACAAAAGCAGAATCTGGTGGACTGATACACACACTCACACTGCTGATTCCTCTTGTCTCCTGCATTCTTCAGTGGCAGACAGACAGGGCAATCATGCCGTGTGCAGTTCTTCCAGTGTGAGATGATCTGTCTGGATGAGGCACAGTGTGCCACTGCAAATTGGATTGAGAAAAAATAAAAAATAAAAAACACACAACACCTTTTTGTTCAGTGCTCTCATTTTTTTATAAGGGGAAAAACAAGTGTGTGAGGTCCCCTGTTCCTAACAGTGTATATCATGAAAAATTAAATACTAAACAGCTGAAAATACTGTCTAATGCAAATGATATTAGTACTCCATGAATTAGACATATACAGAAGGCGTTCACTTAGGCCATGTCCACACGTACACGGGTATTTCTGAAAACGGAGATTTTCCGTTTTCCTTTTTTTTTTTAAAAATCGCGTCCACACGAGCACGTTTTCAAAAATATCTCCGTCCACATGTAATCGCAAAAAACGCTAACAAAAGCATACCAAGGCAGCAGGTGGCGGTATAACCAAAAACCGTATGGCATTGGTGACCAATCAGAAGCCTTGGA
>JBBIGA010000106.1:32582151-32599147 GCA_037576975.1 Alestes dentex | reverse complement strand
CCTTACTAGATATGACTTTAATGGTTAATGGTTTACCTATATTTGGCAATGTCACCCACACTGACACTTGACTGTCACCCAATTGAAGGCATTATCCATTATACTAAACTGATCATTCAAGAGGTTTACATTCTTTCAGACACAAATCATTTAATATTGGATCACTGCTTCATTAACTAATGAAAAGCATATCATTATTTCTTCTATTTTTCTAGTTGTATCTTTACCTATTGTTATGACTGACTCTGGTAGTACATTGGGACTGGTCTCACCTGGTCATGGTCTCAGATGGGAAAAACTGCAGCTCATTGTTATCAAGGCTGAGACGGGTAAGAGTGAAGAGGCCAGCAAAGGCCTCAATGTCAAGGTTATTGAGAGCGTTGTGACTGAGCCTCAACCATTTAATGTTCTGCAGGCCCTGAAAGGCCAGGTTCGGTATATATACCAGTTGGTTGTGAGTCAGTGAAAGGAGGTTAAGAAAGCCCAGCTGTGAGAAAGCTCCTGGCTGGATCTCCTCTATTCTGTTGTGGTCAAGGAGTAGCTGCTTCAGGGAGGATAGCCCATCGAATGACTCCTGTGATCAAAACAAAGTGGAGTAAATGATACTGAACATGAACATGGTTTAGTAGCGCTAATGAGAGTTAACCAGATCTCATACATGAATAAGGCTTAGATCACCTGGTAGAGGATCTCAATGTTGTTATAGGCCAAGTTGAGGAAAACCAAGCGGCCAAGACTGCGGAAGGCACCTTCTCGCACTTTATGGATTTTACTTCGCTGGAGGGACAGGTGAGTGAGGTAAGGTGTGTGTAGAAATGCCCCTGTAGGAAGCTCCTGTAGGTTATTACCTCTCAGGTCCAGCTTCACCGTGATCTGGATGGATTGAAACAGACACAGTCTTAGAAACTGCAAACAGGTTAATCATTGCTATTCTTTCCTTCTAGCACCTGTTCGGTGTGCCAGAACTGCTGTACCTCATCAATGGCCATTGGAACCTCAGTTAAGTTCTTGTTGACACAGGCCACTGTAAGATGGATACTATCACATATGCAGAATTTGGTGCACTTTCCTGACCTCACTTCATGGACGCAGAGAAGAAGCAGCAATGCAACTGGCCACGTTCCGAGGCTGCACATCTTGGTCTATACAACACAAAAAGATGCGGGGCTTACTCTTGTACTTTGGCACATAACTTTTGTTTTTGATGGTTTCACACTACCTGGCATAGACTACTTATGGAGGATGCTGAGTGTCAAACAAATATTAATAAAGCATTACATTAACATGATAATAGATTATTGGTGATAAAAATAATACATCTGAAAAAATAGTAATTCTAATTATAAAGTTAAGAATGATTATTTTAAGTAATTCTAAACATAATTAAATGGAATATCTAGATACTAGTAATTTGGGCTTCAGTGTTTTTAAATGATGTATTTATTTAGTTGATCCCAGTTTAATTTGACCTGTTTGCTGCTGAATTCATATTTTATTGGTTTGTTTTTTTAAATCTCCTATTAAAATATCAAATTAATAAATGTAAATCTGGATAAAATAAAGCTATTACTGTTTATGTGGCACCTGAGATCCTCTATAAGCACCACAGCCGAGTGAGTGTGTTTAGAGCTCTGCAGCATTGGGTCAGTTTGCTCAGGCTGCATGAACTCCTGCTGCAGATACTCACATTCCACCGACTGCTCTTCTCCTCCCTGAAAAGAGGAAAAATAACCAATGAGCCGTGAAGCACACTCGTCTACTGCTGATCTGGAGAAATCCTCTTCCCAGACGAAACAGTGGCGTTAGACTCTTCAGAGTTGTTGGGATTAGAGAAGGAATATCGAACACAATCCCATGAAAGCGGAACACTGAGGACATTCTGGAGGTCAATCAAGTTATTATGCAGTTCAGAACTTCGACTTACCTTCTGCTCTGAACACACACACGCTTAGTCTGGTCTCCTCAGTCAGCAGTTCACGAGAAACAGGCACATCTATAAATTATAATCACTCCATCCGAAAACAAGCCAATGTCCCCAAATACCTGAGAGTGAGGGTGCAGACCTGCTGCTCAGAATGCAGCTATGGCAAAGGAAACACACGGAGGAATTTGCACAAGTGAAATCAGTATGTGTGTGTGTCAGACCGCAGCTCAGTGGCCGTCCTGGCTGTACACAAAGGCGCTGTGTTTCACCCGAGGCTGGAAAGAAGCCGTGGAATTAAGAAATGTCCTCTTCAGCTACCAGCACCAGCCCGAGGACGTCTGTTATTTATTTGTTGTTTGTCTGACTATATTCATTATTATTGATTAACTTATATTTTTCGATTATATTCACTGTGCGTAAAAGCGCAAAATCACCAACAGACTGGGCAAACGTTATTCATACACACATATACAGAGAGAGAGAGAGAGAGAGAGGATACTCACAGACCAGGGCTAAGGTCCGTCCGCTGCTGGTAATGAGTCCTGTCCCTTTCACTAGTCCTCCCACAGCTCTCTCCCCACACTAAATAAACTTCACTTATCCCCCTTTCACTGGTGCCCAGTGTGCTCTAGTGCCCAAACTGAACAGCCCTTCAACAGTGAGCTCTGAAGTTTCACGGTAGTAGATCCACCTCAGAATTCAACTCCTACATTACTGCACAGTCAGAACCACAGACCGACCAAAATAAAAACATTTTAAAGTACTTTTTACTAAGCAACCATAAGTCACTAAATGTTGTCCTCTGCGGGGGACATGAGTTTAAGACCTCTGAATCAAGCATCATTTGTCCAATCTATTTGGAGTCTCACTGCGCTTTCTAGCGTGCCATATTTGGGTGGTTCTGGCTATCAGAGCACATGGATGTTCTTTTCAAAGTGGTAGGCATCGCATCTTCCAAATTGTATGCCAATGAGGGAGTTAAGTGATAAATGACGGAGTATATTATACAGTACAAAGACTGACGACCAACCTCTTCACTAAGCACTTAGGATAACACCATGTTCATGTCATAAACTAACACAAACTTCCCAAAAAACAAACGTGTGTGTGTGATCTGATAGGTTCCTGGTCATATACTACTTCTTTGGCAGAGTCTTGTAGCAGCTCTTAATTATAAATCTAGGCTAAGTAGTATGGGGGACATGTTTTCTTGTGCACAGATAAACACGATATGGACTAAAGTATTAGGCTGCATGACCATTACACCAACAGGGACTTTAATGGCATTGCATTCAAATACACAGACTTTAATATGGAGTTTGTCCCCCTTTGCAGCTTTCAGTCTTCCTGGAAGGCTTTCCACAAGATTTCGGAGCTTCTGTGGGAATTGGTGTCCATTCATTCTGTAGAGCATTTATGAGCTCTGGCACTGATGTTGGATGAGAAGGCCTGACTCTCAATCTCCGTTCCAGTTCATCCCGAAGGTGCTGGATGGGGTTGAGGTCAGGGCGCAGTGCGAGTCAGTCAAGTTCTTCCACACTGAACTCATCCAACATGGACCTTGCATTGAGCACTGAGGCACAGTCATGCTTGAATAGAAAAGGGTCTTCCCCAAACTGTGTCCACAAAGTTGGAACCATGGCGTTGTCCAAAATGTCTTGGTGTGCTGGAGCTCTAAGGTTGCCCTTCACTGGAGGTAAGGGCAATCTTAGTCCCAAAAGTGTCAATACTTTTGTCCATATACTGTACATCACTCTAGATAAGAGCATCTGCCAATTGATGTAAATGCAAATGTATGTAATCCTTTTAACCCTTTAAAAACCAACTTTTATTCAAGATCCTCTGCAATAGAAAGCAAGACTTACTACCTCCTCCAGACTTAAAGCTGTTAGGAGGTGAGGTGGAGGACAGACTGACAGCAGAGCAAAAAGCTGAAAAAGCAAAAAGCTCGGAGGACAAATCAGCTTTTGAGTAGACTGAACAGAGTCAAAGTGCCACAGTCCATTCTGGTTAAGAATGTGTAAGCTAGATCTCTTATGTTAGTTGATGTTACAGTGAGTTGAAAGGCAAACGTGTTATAGATTAATTCACACAGACATACAATACACAATCAGCTAAAAGCTTGATTAGCCAACATACTGAAAGATTGATCTATATAATGCTACATTTGCTAAAACTACACCTCTACTTTCTTTTTCAATTAAGTTTCAACCTTGTTGTTGAGAATACTTGAGAATGTCCACTACAAGGAACAGATCATAAGAACAAACATTAAAAAAAAAAAAAAAGCTGTAACACGTTTCAACTACAATACTTAAATGACCTAAAAAAATCAAATACCAAAACTTTTTTTCTGGGTCTCAGGATGATGTGTCATATCTTACAGTTGCTCTGAATAAAGCCAATATACATATTTTGATGCACAGCACCTCATGTAACCGGTCTAGAACTCACGTTTAGTAGGCATCAAGATAATAAGTGGCATAATGTCATTAGCAGTCAAATAGCTTTTGATGCTTCATTAGAACATTTGAAGAGTAGAAGTGAACTGGCTTGTACCTCAATCACTCAGGCCATTACCATGGTGTAGCCCCCTGCATCAATGTGCTTGTGAAGTTATTATGAAATCATATACAATTAAGACAATAAGCCCTTCATTCACAAAAATAATTTCTCTCTTTAATTCAAATACACTGGAATGCATTGAGTACATTTGTATAGCTGTATATAGTACATAAGTTGAGTACAGTGCTTTTCACATTTTTGTTCTATTCCCTTAAACCAGCTGTTCCCTGAATAATTTCACTATAAAAACTTTAAAATACCAATTTTACCATTACGTTATACCTAACTCCACACTTCTTGTCAAATATATCAGTGTAGAACTATAATACGTTGTAATTACCATTGGTCAGTAGCTCAGATCCACAAACTTAATTATTCAGCACTAATCACTTTTCATCCATTACTTTTTTTGTTTTTCTGTATTTTACGTAAGAAAACAGAGGTAAAGATATGCTAAAGTCAAGAACAGACCCAAATGCTTTAAAGGGAGTTGTTTTTTGGAAATTGTACGACTAATAATCTGCAAGACAGTCAATTAAAAGAAGGAGGCTGTTTTTCTGGCCTTTTTTGTTGTCAGTACTTAGACTTACCATCTAATTATCTTTAAATGACTTATGCAACAAAAAAAGACCACTAAAATGTCTTCTTTTTGTAGTTGTGCCAGACTGAAATTGTGCATCAAGACCTTACATGATCATTTTTTCACTAGCTGTTTTTTTTTTTTTTTTTTAAATATAAGTTTGGCTTACAATTTTGTATGTAATCATTAGGCACTAATTTTCACTGCACTTTGTAAATTTCAGACCTTACTGACCTTTTCATTATGGTCAACATGTTACCAACAACTGAATGTTCGAGTGGTTTACAAATTATATATGGAAAAGTCTGTGAGCATTTCAGGTTCTGTACTTGGCCTGTGCGTTTGACCCATGTGTGTATTTAGTGACTGTACACAACGCAAGGCACTAAGCAGTGATCCTGTTCTCCAGTGTACTTTTGAGGGCATCTCTAGCATTGGAACAAGATTCCAAGACTTTGCCATTTCTGAAAGAGAAACACATACCATGAAAAAAATGGATATTGAAAACAGAGGTTTCCCTACCTTTGTTGATAAATACAAAAAAGCACACACTAACCGAGACAAAAAAATCTCCAGAACATTCGCCTGGTCCACAGGGAAGTAGTCCTGCTTAACACAGTGCTCCAGTGCAGTGAGCTGACCAGGCAAGACACACACCTTTTTCATTTTCGCCTCCCCCTGACAAAGTAGCATGTAGCAACAAACAAATCAGGTGATGAACCAAGACACATCAATAGTAATCTGGGGGAGAGGGTCAGGTCAACATAAATAAATAGCACTAATAAAAATGGTACCTTTAAGAGCCCCAGGTTTACCATCAGTGAAGAGGTAAAAATATATGGCTGAAAGTGAGGACCGGAAAAGGCTTTCCTCAAAAGGGTATCTGTGTAATACAGGGGAAGAGGGTTTCAATATTCAGTGAAAGAAACGCTGCTTATTTTAAATTCATGAAATTATACACTGGGTTCATACCAGTAGTTTCGAAAACGACTTGCTTCACTTCTGCATCTTCCTTATACACTGAGGAGATCTGAAGAAACACCTCTGCAATTTTAGCAGCATCTGAAAAATCAAGCTGTCACATTGAAGGACAGATTGTTAGAAAATATTCTTTCAAAAATAGATCACAAACAATGAACTAACTTTAGTCTGGTCTAGAAAGGATATGCTCTGTAAGTATCATGTTATAAAACAGGGGCTTGCCCAGGAGATCTGTTGTACCTGCTGCTCAATGACCTGCGTTCTTTTAGCTCCAAGATTGAGCAATTTATCTGAAGATGGGGAGTGAAGGAAGGATAAGAGATCAGGACTGCAGGTAGTCACCTGTGGAGAAAGAATTTGTTTATTATCTTGAATTCCACCGAGAGCTGAATGATTAATAGGTTTATTTTTTCATTGAAAGCATGGTCTTTATAAAGCAGCTACGGTGATTATGTGGACAGTAACATCATCATTTTATGTTTTCATCAAGTGTTTTTGGCGCAATAGCAACAAAATGCATCACCCATGCTGTGCACAGACTGACACAGCCACAACTACCCAAATAAACTGGCACTACAACTCCTTGATCACAGAAATTGTAGTAGACTCCAATTCCAATATTAACTGATGCCGCTGATTCCACACTAATCTCAGTATCAAAAACCAAAACACTATATTTTATTTTAAGAAGGAAGTCTGGAAATATGATGCTAG
Organism: Alestes dentex; assembly: GCA_037576975.1. NCBI lineage: Eukaryota > Metazoa > Chordata > Actinopteri > Characiformes > Alestidae > Alestes > Alestes dentex. The sequence goes on along the minus strand of JBBIGA010000106.1, from coordinate 32,592,383 downwards.
CTCAATTAAATTAGTTGAACGTGTTGGTACATAATTCTCCTTTGTCAATTTCTTTAGATGGGAAGGATTTTGGCACCGGCAGTGCTGTCTGATTGTAAACCATTTTTTGTAACCTTGTTGTTGTTGTAAAACACAGCTCAACTATCGTGCGTGTTGTGGAAGGCTGCAATTGTCAAAAACACTGTATAGTCAGTAATATCAAAATCTTCCTCAATCTGTGTGGACCTGAAGTTCAAGTTTGCACACACTACACTTTTCTCTCAAATTTAGCCATGAACTCCATGAAACACACAATGATACCACCAACACTGAAAGGGTGAAGTCTAGCACGACTAAGAGTCATCACTGCATCTTTTGGAACTGTATCTAACGCAACATCATTGGACAGTGTAACACATTTGGAGAACACTATTTGCAGTCAATTAAAATATTTTTACAAAATTGTTAAGCTCTAGATCCCACTGTTTTTGCAGAAATTCTAAAAGAAAATTGTGCAAAGTCTAATTTACCTTTACTGGGCTTCCTTCAACTTGGCCATTGTTTGTTGTCCCATTCACACAGTTTTCCTCTTCATCATCATCATCATCTGAATCCCCATCATCTTCCTCCTCATCCTCATCTGGCTCCCCTTCATCATCACTACAAACACAGAAGTAAAGGGCAATACATTGGCAGAAACATTTGAGAAATCGGCAAAATACTTGAGAAACACATGTGCTTCCGCTTCCTCTCCATAATTTCAGTGCGCAGCAAGCATTACACACATTCAGCCAGACAAGTGGTTCCAAACCCTGGTCTGGTAGGGCCCTTGAACAGATGTATACAACAGGGCTGGTAACCACTGAGTCAAACCAAAAGGATCAAGATCAAAGATAAGTAATTATGAAATGACAATGTGTTGGTATAAGGTGAAGACAACAAAAACATGTTAGAAAAAAAAACAACACAGAAAATATACTTTAGGCAAAAACCTGCAAAATACCTGAGAGACCCAAGTACATCTGCCCTGTTCACACTGTCCATAAACTCTTTAAGAGCGTCACAGCCATCCTCACCCAAGCAGTTTCCTGTAAACCAAGGAAAATCCAAACAACTCATGAAGACTGACCTTGTGACTACATATGTGTTTCTAAGTCATTTACCAATAGAACAAGGGTTTACTTTAACTCAATCATTCTATTTCCCACAAGACCTCATCCTCAAAAACACACTGTTTCTAAATAGTCATGGTAAATAACCATACTTCTGTAAATATGAATAGGAACTCAAGGTTTATATGTATGCTCTGTAATTACTAAGGATTGGTCATGATTGTGTATACAAACTGTCAAACATATATAGTTAAATATGAGACTGGCATCTGATCGTTAAAAAATACACTTTCCGGTGTTTTAAGCCACTGTCACCTGAGCACAACTGCTCACCATGAATTTATATTTATTTATGTATTCATAAATATAAGTATTAATATTTTAAAAACAGTACGATTTTGTGGACTACAAAAATGTCATATAGAACCTTCTGTGCACAGAAAATGCATAGAAAGGATCAGGTGGTGGTTGGTAAAATGCTTTGTGTAAAATGGCTGATGGCATTTCATAAATCCATGAAAATACAATTACAGCATACTAAAACAATGCATTGTTAAGTCATTTTTAATAGTTCCTATTATTTTAATAGTTCCTGGTGATTTTTGAATAGTACTTTTGCTTGAATTGTTCAGGCTTCGTAATTATGTTGACACTTTAAAAAAATTACCATTGAGGTCCAGTTTCTCTAAATCAGCTTTGTCTCGTACTGCATTGGCAACTACTAAAGCTGCAGCTTCTGAAATCTCCCCATAAGACAGATTCAGCTCCTATGGATATGAGAAACATTTATGGGTTTATGGTATATGTGTATGGTCTGAATGCATATTTCATGACAAAGTGCACAAGTAAGTAGTGAAAGTGTGTATATAAATGCAGCATTAATACATAATGTAAGATAGCAGTTTGAAATACTAACCTTAAGAATGGGCAGTCCTTCTTGTAAGGCTGCTGCTATGGCAATGGCACCTTCAGAACGTACAAGACAGTCTCCAAAATTAATGACCTGAATGCTGCGCAGGCGCCTGAGTGCCTAAAAAGAAAACAGAAGAGGGAACAAAACACAGCTGTATTTATTCAATTCAGTTCAGATACTCTAATCAAGGTTTTTTCAAATATATACGAATGTTTAAGTTTCTTCCTGTTTGGTCAGAATTTAAAAATCGACTATGGTGTTGAGTGGTATCCACTTTTGGCGATACATACTGGTAAATAACACAAAATTGCAATGTTTTGACAATCTTAACAAAATATTGACGAAACAATTTCTATTTACTAGATCTTAAATATGGATCATACTTGGGCCATGGCTTCAGCTCCTTTCTTGGTAAAAGTATTGTCATTGAGGTTGAGGACACGGAGTTTGGGATTGTGCTGTATTGCTTTAGCCAGAGCTGTGATTCCAAGATAGTTGATCCCATTCTGTGGCATGATAATTTCCTCAAAACTACCAATCATCTGTACAAGAAAAAGAGAGAGGACAGTCAAAATGAAAGAATCAACACCATTTGAGCTGCATTAGAGGAAAAAGGCAAGAATAAAAAAAAAATTGCCTGAAATGCATGGGCAAGAGCGATAGCCCCATCGTTCTCCAGACGATTGCGTCCAGCTATGAAGACTTTTAGCTTCATAGGGGAGCCAGCCGCACGTGACTGCTTGTAGCATTCGGTCAAGGAAGAAGCCAGGATCTAGAAAGAAAAACAACAGCCATGCAATCTTAAGGGTTGACAAAGCTTTAAATTGTAAAGAATTAGTTACATTTAGCTCTTCTGCCTCTTACCGTCCCCCCTCCAATGCCCATGCCACAGTTATTGAGCCTGAGTTCCTGCAAAGTATGGCACACAGGGCTCTTCAGGAGGCCTTCAATGCCCTTTACTCCATCTGGACCAAAAGCATTGTCGCTTAGGTCCAGTTCTGTAAGCCTGGTCCCTGAGATCATCAATGCACTGCCCAGCGATTTCTGAAGAGATTATGTTTAGGTTATTTTTCAATATGTGTAAATGCACAGCATGTATAATATCCATCTAAGGTACTGACTCACCAAGGCAGAAGGAATTTCAGAGCGAAGACGACCTGTAAACATGTCACTCCAGTGACAACGCTTACAATTCAAATAAAGGAAACAAAAGAGATCCCATGATGAACTGCACTGCCAAAAAATGTGAATGCTAAGCAATTCTGTAAATAAAGAAAGGTGATCAAAAGTACCTGCAGTTCCTTTTTGGACTCAAGAGCCTTTGCTATGGCCTGTGCAGCTTCCACCCCAATAGTATTACCTTCCAGTCTCAGCGCCTTCAGATCCTTCCACTGTTCTATCTCTCTAACTATCTCTTCCGCTGCAGACAGAGAGAATGTGAAGTGAAGTGACCATTTGTCATATGTGAACACAGCACAGCACACTGTGTGAACAACACAAAATTCTTTCTCTGCAGAACTAATCCTGGGATTCAAACCCACAACCTTCTGATTGCAGGGCAACTCCCTAACCACAAGCCCACCAGTAGTATTTAATGGATCATCCTTATTCTCAAATGCAACAGACGATAACCGCTCTGGCTCACTTGAAAATTACCTGACTTTTTGTCATCCAACTTCAGTCCTCGACCCTTGTAGCTTAGCTCTTCTCCAACATGGGTCTTGGATAGAGCTAGTGTTAGCTGAGCAATCTCATCTGAAGCCATTTGATTTCCCTTTGAACCACCTAGCCAAAAAAGAGAAGGAAGCAAGGTGTTACACATACACATCCATATAAGTAGGCCAGTACACCTAGTTTGATGTAACATTTAAATAGCCCGAAAACTTAAAGCACATACAGACAACAGGGCTATGGGTGGCTCCTCAGCTAGTTTTCCTAAGTAAACAAAGGATGCTAACTGGTTTGCCTAGATACATACATAAAAAACAATTATATTACTCCTTAAATCAAAGCTAGTTCGTAACATAGCCTCTCAGAGAACCAGTACACCTCTATTAACATACATTTATTAACTAATTCAGTTTTTAAATGGCAAGTTAATAAATGTTAGCTAGCTACGTTTAGTCAACATTTCCTATATTAGCTATATATTATCTACATAATATTAACTCCATATTATTATTTCCTCTATTACAAATATTTACTTTAGTAACGTGCTAAGAAATCTGAGCTTTAATTAAGAAAGTTCAGTATTATGTATTATCAACACTGAACGGCGCTAACGTTAGCTAAATAGCTAGCAACTAAGAAGATCCAACGTTTGTTTTGACAAAAAGGAGTGCTGTCAATTTTTATTACCGTCCCAGCTTTCAGCTTGAGCAGTTCTTATATTACTAACCAGATATTAAATGTACCTTGCTGAATTTTCCGTCAAAAACGTCAAGCTGAGGAAGTCAGCAACTCTCTAGTACTGGTTTAGGCTGTGCCTCAACATGGGACACATGGAGGTAGAAGAGAACCTGTGCCGGTTCCTGATATATTTACTTCAAAATAAAAGCCACAGCACTGCAAGTTAGACAGTAGCTCCTCGGATCTTCACTGTATGGACAAAAGTATTGGGACATATCTTAATAATTGAATTTAGGTTGCCATTTGGCTACTTCCAGCGAAGGACAATCTTAATGCTTCACCATACCAAGACATTTTGGACAACGCCATGCTTCCAGTTTGGGGATGGCCCTTTTCTATTCCAGCATGACTTCGCCCCAGTGCACAAAGCAAGGTCCTTGAAGATGTAGTTGAATGAGTTCGGTGTGAAGGAACTTGACTGACCTGCACAGAGACCTGACCTTCATTTTTAGACGTATATTCTATCTCTGTGTCTCTGTTTGTCTTTGCAGTCATAACATAAACAATTTTCACTGGGATCAATAAAGATTTCTGATTCTGATTCTAATTCCAAATCCCGTCCAACACCTTTGGGATGAACTGGAACAGAGATTGTAAGCCTGTAGCCTAAGCCAGGCCTCCTCGTCCAGCATCAGTGCCTGACCTCATAAATGCTCTATAAAATGAATGAGCACAAATTCCCACAGAAACACTCCAGAATTATGTGGAAAGCCTTCCAAGAAGAGTGGAAGCTGTGATAGCTGCAAAGGGGGGACAAGCTCCATATTAAGGTCTATGTATTTGCATGCAGTGTCATTAAAACCCCTGTTGGTGAAATGATCAGGCATCCCAATACTTTTTGTCCATATCGTGTATAAGAAGATAACAAATACATAGATAGGTAATTTAAGAATGAAGATTGAGGAATATGCTTGGTGACACATTACAGTGTGTGGTGACAGGACACTTAGGGTTAGAACATGTTTTCAGATTCTACAACTGATAGCAGTAAAAAGCATGGTATCAAACACTTGATGACCCTTGCAGTCAAATAAATGATATAATGAGATCCACGAGGTCTATCAAAAGATCCAGTGTCTATGGAATATTATAAGCACAAAAATTCAAATAGCAATTAATTTTGCAATTGGCAATTCAGTATTCAAACAGAGCATGCACTTGTCAATTCAGTATTCAATCTGAGCATGTCATTTGACAATACATTTTTTGACTGGCAATTCAATGTGCAAAGTGCTGATGCAATCCTTAATTCATTTAAAATTTTGAAAAGCTCTGATTGAATATTGGTTTGCCCACTGCAAAATGAATTGCCATTTGAATTTTTGTTCTTATAATCTTCCATAAGTTCCCATTTCATGTATAGCAACCATGTCAACTGCCACCAGCTATTCCTTTTCATCCATATAGTGAAGCATAACTTGAAGGTATATATATATATATTTCGAACGTCATATATATTTACAGATTTAACACATCTATCGATCTGGAAAGCAATATTTGACTAGCCAGAAACCAGATAAATATATTTTACAGGAAATTGATACCATGAAATTTGGAAGTGAACGAGAAACTTTTATCATATAAATATCATATTATTTGTGTTAGCTCCATCCATAGATACCATCCTGGGTGCCCCTCATTGGTGGCAGCCCCCTGCTTCACTTGGTGAATGGGTTAAATGCAGAGAAAAAATTAACATTGTTCACACTGTGTGCTGTGGTGTTCCCTCGTGACTATAAGGGCCACTTTGCTTTATTTCCTTGATTTAATATGTGATAATGGGAAAATTGATTCCTGACCTGCCCCAGTGGCCTAATGGATAAGGCACTGGCCTCCTAAGCCAGGGATTGTGGGTTCGAGTCCCATCTGGGGTGATGCTTCTTTTCATGTTTCACATCTCTCCCTGGGCAATCTCTTCATATGTTGCTATCAAGTTGATAGATTTACAAAAATGCCCATCTCAAGGACTAGTCCCAGTCTCCACATGTCATACTTAGTAAATAGCATCAGATTCCTACAACCACATTACGTAGAATGAAATTTCCAGAGGATTTTCCACATGACGCCGCTTTGTAGGGGCTCATATCGCCAGTGGCGACACCAGCGTTATAAGTGGCGGTTCTGGCGTTCACTGCAGCCCGGATTGATCTGTCCACCCACGGTTTCTGGTTCAGGAACGACTTGACCCTCACCGTAGGGCTGATCTCCTCTGCTAGCATGCTAACAAAGCTAACTGCTACATCCTTAAACTCGTTGATGTTGTCCGCGCATGACCGGAACATGTCCCAGTCTACATCATTGAGCATGTCCTGCAGCATAGCATTGGGCAGACCAACGTTGCACCTCCCTCGTGACTACTTCACCCCTACGTTTGCTTTGTTTATACTAAGGGATGAGGAAAATTGCATTGTTGTGAAACAGTTGGATGTGAAACAGCTTTGTAGCCCTGCTTGTAAGCGCTCTCAGCACATCATGTAGTTCAGACAAAGCCATACCTGTGTCTGCATGACGTGGGATGTAGACCACCGTGGTGAAGACTGAGGTAAACTCATGGGGCAGATAGAATGGGGGACACTGAATGTTCAGTATTCCAAATGAGGCAAGCAGCTGCTGGAGAGAGTAGAAACGCCCCTGGGATCGCACCACTTGCTGTTGACCATGAAACACACTCCTCCAACTTTTGTTTTGTTCGACTCTGCCATTCTGTCATGTCCCCTGGTGTTTCTTTGTTCTACGCTGCGGGCGAGCATCGCGTTCATTGATGTTGCACGAGCCGCCCAGTATCTCAGTTGGCCACGACGGGTCAGGTTTAAAAGTGTCTGAAATTACGTGTGCAAAGTTGTTACCGATGTTGAGAAGTGTTCTGCTATCACATACTATTAAACCAGCTGACTTCAGAACATGAAACAAAACAATAAATAAAAAAACCTAAAAAAGAGCACAGTCTGTGCGGAGCGGTCAGGAAGGCATCTGGCCATACTTCCTCCTTAAGTTTTATTATTAGAGTGTTGTGGTTTAATTTTTAAAAATCAGCCCTGGCCCCCATGACAGCGCTGTTGCTTCACACCTACAGGTCCTCAAATCCAGGTTCTGGCCTTGTGTGTGTGCAGTTTGCATGTTCTCCTCTTGGTGGTGTGGGTTTCCTCCAGGGTCTCCGGTTTCTCCCACAGTCCAAAGACATGTGCGTCAGGTGAACTGGGGATTCTAACTCGACTGTGAGTGTGTGTGCCCTATGGTGGGCTGACGCCCCGCCCAGGGTGAGTCCCTGCCTCGTGCCTTTAGACCCCGGGATAGGCTCTACGTACCCGTGACTCTAGTAAGGATTAAGCATTTTTGGGAAAAAGAACAGTTCACTACACCCATTTTAGCCACCCTTAACTATAAATGGCTTGGCAAGAAAAAGCACATTTATGCCTGCTGTCCATGGTTCAGCAGTAAAAGGAAGTATACCTTGAAGGAAGAGAAGCAGAAAAGGTGCTGTGAGCAGTTTATCATTTTCTTACACAAACTTTTTTGGCCAAAAAACCAAAAACTCTGAACACTGGTTTTATAGCCACCACACAATTATGCTATGCATTTTTTTGCTGAAATGCAGTCTAGTATAATATTAAATATTCTTATAAATTAAATTAATATTCTTTAATATTGCATGGGAATTCTTTTTTTTTTTTTTAACTTTGATCAGTTGATCATGAACTGAGTTGTGTCCATAATGTTTAGGGAGAGAGAGCAGTGGAGCCAGTCGCATTATGAGTCTATATGGGGGAGACAGTCTAGTGAGCATTGTAATGTCATGCCTGTGGTGACCGGAAAGCGATAAAACAAGCTTGTTGCATACACTTGTGGGTGCCTTCCTCAGCTACCTTAGCAGGTAGTTGTAGACGTTGGCCAGGAGCAGATGTCATCAGGTGGTGCACAACCTTCACTGAGTGTTTCGGCCCTCAACCACAACATTCTCCAGTGAGTGGGTGGGCCTGCAGCGGGTGCCCATCTGCCCCAGGCCTCCAGCATTCCTCCCCTCGCTTACTCCAAATCCAACATAAGGTTCTGCCTCCTCCCCCATCCTACAAGCAGCTTGCTTCTTGCTTTGCTCGTCCAGACCTAGAGCTGAAAGGAAACGCCATGCCGACTTAGCTGGGAAGCCCCTGCAACCAGTCTCCACAGGGAACAACCACGCCTGCCAGCCCTTGTCTCTGCAATCTTGGATTAGAGGTTGGTACTTTGAGGCCTTCCACTCACGTGACCTTGCGCTTGGGCAGATCCCATTTTGTCCAAGCCCCCTGGGAACCCTGTTCCACTGCCCTGGCTAGCTGTTTCTCCTCCTCCCTACTCTGCACCTCCGCCTGCACCATGCCTCGTTTGGTCCTTGCACTTGCGTCTCCCCAAGATTGGAAATGAGCAGTACCAAGGCTTTGCCGATGGACGCATTGGTTGCCAATGATGTCTCGCAGCTTTAGAGAGCTTGCTGCTTGCTCCACAGCTGCGTTGGCAGCCCACTTGCATCCAGACCTGGTTGTAACGCCTACTTGTTTTACCAGGTCGTTGTTGGAATCCCTCAGGCTTAACACAACTTTGCATTTTGCCACCTTATACTCCTCAACAACTGATGACAGGGGGAGTTGCAACTGCCAGACAAATATGGCTTGCGTAGCTAAACACACAACAGACCCATGAACAGACTTCAAAACACTAAAGCTCAGGTCAGCTATAAAGAAAGACATGTGTCACTGTTGCGGTTTAATTAAAAATAATCAGCCCTTAGGCATGACTACAAATGCTTTTCCCACCTGTTTTTGATGGAGAGTGATTCGCTTCACCTGTTTTCAACAGTCCTTAACCATAAATGACTTGGTAAGAGAAGGCAAATTAACTGCCTTTTTTGGTTCAGTAGCAATATTGTGCAACACAATAGCAGAACAGAACAGAACACAAGACCACAAGTGCAGACAGGACAAAGAACGAGCAACAGTACAATTAGACGAGATAGGACAAGACAATGTTCAGTGCAAATGACAACAGCTACAGCGAGGATAAATACAGTATTTTGACAAGTAAAAACTGTATTCTACCAGCAGAGAGTTGTGTGCAAAGAAGTTACATGTGCAAAAAAAATGCAGAACAGCAAAACAGAATTGTAGCAGCGATGCAGAACAGCACAATAAATATGATTGTGCAATTGTACAATTGTAGCAGCAACATGACAGAGAATGTAGAATATAAAAACAGAAGGTATTTAACAGGTAGTTAAAGTCTGAGTTGTTCTAGTTCCATAGGGTGAGGAGGGGTGTGTGTGTGTGTGTGTGTGTTGGCAGCGGAGGCGCGTTCCAACTGCCACTTGAAGCGCTGCCCACAGGAGTCAGAGACGGATGGAGAGACACAAGTCCGTGCTTCCCTTAGTTCTACACAGGCTGTAATGATCATCCACCTCGGGCATGTCAGAAGGCTCACCATCCCAAGGGCAGAGCAGGGGTTGATGCCCAAACACACACTCAAAGGGCGTCAGGCTAGTTGTGGAGTGGCGCAATGAGTACTGGGCATACTCTGCCCAGCCGGGGAACTCCACCCAGTCATGCTGATGCCCATGGCTATAGGCCTGGAGGAACCGTTCAGCCTGACCATTGCACTCCAGATGGTAGCCCAAGGTCAAGCTGACAGTAGCCCCCAGATTCTTCAAAAATGCAGTCCATACTCTGGACAAGAACTCAGTCAGACTGGATGTCCTCCGGGCTGCCATAGGGCAGAAACATGGCCTGGAAGAGGGCCTTGGCCACTTGGAGGGTGGTGGGCACTGAACGAAAAGGCAAGAACTGGACCCCCTT
>JBBIGA010000106.1:32544957-32582051 GCA_037576975.1 Alestes dentex | reverse complement strand
TTTGCTTTGCATTCCTGGTGATGCCACACGAATTGAATCAGAATGAATTTCCTTAAGAAAAAAGACAACGAAAGCAACCAAATGATGTTCGCGCTATGTTTACGATGACTCCCAGTTGTAGAAAAGCGTGGAATGTGTTTTCATCTTTCCTTTTCTCAAAGTGTTGAGGCAGAAGTGACGCGCTGGGGGACAACCTGGACACTTTAGCTGAGCTTTGCTTCATTTGAAAGTATTGCTTCTAAGTTAGCGGTCTAAGGCACTGGATTAAGGCTCTTGTCTTTTTGGGGGCGTGGGTTCGAATCCCACCGCTGCCATGGATTTTCCCTTTCGAAATTCTAGACAAAGGTCCACCACACTATTCACTGACCTTCAAACCTCATGTTCTGTGCCTTTACTGAATAACAGCCACTGCTTTAAATGGGTTCCTGATATGTTGTTCCACTTCACTTGTTTGCATGTTTAACAGAGGACTACAAGAGACTAAAATGACAACAGAAGTGACGCGTTGTGGGAGATCGTCAACACTTAATCTCAGCTTTGCTTCATTTGAAAGCATAGCTTCTTGCACTGTTTGGACATGTTACATTTCAATGATTGCGCTTATGACATACGACATAGAAACAAGTGCTGCACTCCTCCTATGTGCGACAAAGCATAGCCCAGCGTTCTAAGGCACTTGATTTAGGCTCGGGGGCATGGTAGGGTTTTTCAGTGGACACAAGATCATTTTAAGTAATCTGTTATTTTTAAACCTTTGGAAATGGGGCATTATTCAAAGTGTAGACTTTGCTTTACATTACTGGTGATGCCACATTAATTGCATCAGAATGAAGACAATGAATGCAACAAAATAATGTTCACGCTATCTTCACGATGACTCGTAGTTGTAGAAATGTTTGGAATGTGTTTGCATCTTTCCTGTTGAGGCAGAAGTGACGCTTTCTGAGAGATCGTAGACACTTAAGCTCAGCTCTGCTTCATTTGAAAATGTAGCTTCTTTCACTTTGTTGACAGGTTATATTTCAGTTATTGCGCTTATGACATACGACATAGAAACAAATGCTTCACTTGTCATTTTTTGCAATGCACAGCTCAAACCATATTAAGTTTGACACAATTGTGGTGGATTTGATCAGGTGGAGGTGGCATATAGAGAGGAAGTGCAATGCCTAACAGACTTTTGCAGAGCTGACAACCTGTCTCTGAATGTGGACAAAATAAAACAAAAGTTTGTTGACTTTAGGAGGGCACGATGTGATTACTCTCCGCTGAGCAGTTATGGCTCCTCAGTGGAGACTGTCTAGAGCACCAAGCTCCCTGATGTTCACATCACAGAGAACTTCATATGGACCCACAACATCAGCTCAACAGCCACGAAGGCCCAGAAGCATCTCTACTTCCTTTGGAGACTTAGAAGAGCACACTTCCACTCCCCAACCATGCCACATTCTGCAGAGGGACTATCAAGAGCATTCTCTGTAGCTGCTTCACAGCCTGGTATGGGAATTGTAATGTTTTGGATCACAAGACCCTACAGATTGTAGTGAGGACAGCTTAGATGTTTATTGGGGTCTCTCTCCATTCTGTTGCAAACATTTAATTTACACAGAATTGTGCATCTTCAAAGCTACCAGCATTGTGGATGACTCCACACACCCCTCATACACCCTCTTCACCCTCCTCCACTTCAGGAAGAGTGGAAGCTGTTGTAGCTGCAAAGGGGGGACCAATCCATATTAAAGTGTATGTATTTGAATGCAAGGTCATTACCCTCCTGTTATGTTGCAGGTCAATTTGACCCATTTTGAATTTAAAAAATCTTTTCAATTCTGACTCTGATGATTCTGATTGAATTCTGATGAAGAAGCTGTTATTCATATTCCTCCCAGCAAGGCATTTATATCATAAAATGGTGAAATACAGTGATCTTCATCCTCAAATATGCACCACGCAAAACTGTTCGCAGAAAACATAATAAAGACCAGAATAAAGAGCCAGGGCCCACTAGGATGGCAGTGACTTGTGTGTAGGGTTTCTAACCGTCACGAATTGTCCGGGACATCCCGAAATATGGGTGATTTTGATTTGTCCCATCAGGGACAGCTCCAGTCCCATATTCCAGTCACAGCCTCGTCGGACAGTAATAGACTACTATAAGGGGCAAAACTCATGCAAACATTGCTATGAGACATGGTTGTTGGTGTGCGTGTGTGCATTGGCCACTAGTGGTGAGCGGTGACAAAATTATAGACTGTGTGGTCAAAATGAACCGTGAACCTGCTAAGAAAAAACGACTGTGTAGCTACAAAAAGAGTGGTATGAACCAGGGCTCTCAAGTCTCACGCACTGAGCGTCACGCGCCATACATGGCATTTCTCACACTTAGAGATGATTAACTTTACCGCACAGAAATTCCTACAGCGTGTTTTACAAACAAATCAAAGGCAGACTACGCTCGGCTTTAAGAGCTCTAAGAGCCGATTCTTTGTAGTAAATCAGACGAGCCGACTCCCATCGAGTGAGAGCCCCGGCTCCCCACTTTATTTCCTTTCGCTGCTCAGCTCTCACTCTCAGTGGCAGCTCTGTTCACAGCAGCAATCACATGTGTGGATAAAGGATCATACCATTATGTGAAAACAGAGGACGACAGACGCGACAGTCAGGTGGAGCATCTGTCCGTCCATCCGCAGCAATCCGATCTCACGAGTTTGCGTGCAGCCATCACAAAGTACAATTTAATCAAAATACGTACTCCGATCACGATTAAAGGCTTTTTTCATGCTAGGACAACGCTTCACTTTTTCGTGCTGGGACAACGCTACACTATCCTAAGTATTTTCATGCGCACTGCGTTAAATCATTAGTATCTGCGCTAACTGGTGACTCTTACGGTTAGGTTAGGGTTAGGGTTAGGGTTAGGGTTAGGTTAAGGTTAGGTTAGGTTTAGGTTTAGGTTTAGGTTAAGGTTAGGGTTAGGTTAAAGTTAAGGTTAGGGTTAGGTTAAGGTTAGGGTTAGGTTAAGGTTAAGGTTAAGGTTAGGGTAAGGTTAAGGTTAGGGTTAGGGTTAGGGTTAGGGTTAAGGTTAGGGTTAGGTTAAGGTAAGGAATCAACTCATTATTTCTCTCGTACTGTCCGGGTAGTGAAGCGTTGTCCTAGCCCTAAGGACAAAAAATGTCCTAAATCGTGACCGGAGCACGTATTTTGATTAAATTGTATTTCGTGATGGCTGCACGAAAACTCGTGAGATGGGGCTCTCCGCAGACACTAACTGAGAGGAGAAACCGCATCAGCCCATCCAAGCTGAGGCGTTTGATTTTTCTGAATGTCAGCCTGCATTGAGGACACACTGTTTGGTTACTGTGTTTGGTTCTGTTTGGTTCTGCACCTGCAAGAAAGTGTCCCTCATTTGGGGTTGAGGATGTTGGCAACCCTACTCGTGTGACAGACATCAACACAGCTTTTGAGCTTGTCATGCCCAACTCAGTACAGAAAATCATTCTTGAAATGGTCAATTTAGGAGGAAGGCGTGTTTTGGGGGAGAAGTGGAAGCTGGATAAAATGCATTTACATGCATATTTGGGGGTCCTCATCCTGGCTGAGGTCTATAAATCAAAGGATGAATCATATGCCAGTCTGTGGGATGCAGAGAGTGATCTGATTTGATAGTCGAGAGACAAGGGCTGTCAGTCGGGAGAGACAAGCTGGCAGCTATTAGGACAGTGTGGAACAAGTTAGCAGAGCAACTTCCTCTACTCTATAACCCAGGCGTTAATGCCTAGTGGCATTCAGAAGTCACTGCCCAGTTAGGCAAAATATGTCTTCTAAACCAGCCAAATACGGCATGAAAATCTGGGCAGCGTGTGATGCAAGCACAAGCTATGCATTGGACATGCAGGTTTACACTGGAAAGCTGGGTGGAGGAGCCCCACAGAAGAATCAGGGGACAAGGGTTGTGCTTGATATGGCACTACATAAAAGAAAAAAAAAAATACTAAAAAAATTATAAAACTGATAAAAAATGATAAAAAAAAAAAGTTTTTTTAAACCGTTTTTTTTAAATGAAAAACAGTTGCTCCTCATTGAACCATGATCTGTGAAAGGTAAAGAACACCATTACACCAAATATTGAGTGAAATGGTTAGTAATGGAGTTAATAATTAGATATAAACAATATTTATTGGGATTTTTTGGTTGCTGACACTTTTGGATAACTAAACATGCCCCGGGTCAAACTGACGCGGGAACATTATTGGTGTTCCTGAGAAATGAACATAACAGGAGAGTTAAAGTCCAAGTTGGTGGAATGGTTAGGCGTCCCAATACTTTTGTCAATGTAGTGTATACACGGCCTGGCGTTGCAGGGCATTATGGGAAGAGACAAAGCACACAGCTCCTCCCCACGTGTCCGGCTGTAGGAGCTCTGGAAGCAGCAACATGCTAGTACAGAGAGGAATCTGTGCACCCTGATAAATCCAGTCAACATACATGGACAGACAAACTGCAGAGCGCTGACTCGCTTCCACAGCGAAGAGTAATATTCCTCCTGAAAAACCGAGGTCAGGTTTTAGTCTGATATTCATGTATTCATTAGTATGGGAGCCGAGGCCTGGAAACGTGATGATTGTGTTACGCATGTTTAGCGTTAGCTGGCTGGCTAAACCTAGCTGGTAGTGTGTTGGCAGATCCTGTTTGATCTCACTCGTGATTTTCATGAATTGTGATGATAGGTACAAACGAAATAGTGATTCTTCTGTAAGGTATTACACACTAACCACCTTTTTGTTTATCTCCATGGTAACGAGCCTTGGCATGAATGTCACATGTACCAAGAGACAGGGAAGGTAGTACTTGGTAGTACTAGTTTTACCTAGCAGTTAGTGGTTTAAACACTAAAAGTGCTTATCCTGACGGAAGATAACGAGGATTACATAACACAATCTATTCTACATCCAGTTCAAATGTTGTGAAAACCAACAGTAACGTTTAACTCGTGGGAAAAAGCCTGTGACAGTCTTAGCGTTAGCTCTTCTGCTAGCCATCTCTGAATATAAACATTTTTCGACGGAGTAGTGTGCAAGAAGCACAGTGTGGGGTACTGTTGTGAATCTTGTTGAGTCTACGTTGTTTTCTTCATATACGTACAAATAACTTGGTAACAAAATAGCTGGCATAAGCGTTGTAGTTTTGCTGCTTGACTAGTAGAAATTAAGCTGCTCTCTGACGTAAATGAATAACTGTTGTTTGGCTTTTAGCTTTATTTTTGACATTTCATCTATTGTTTTTGCTGTGATATAGAAATGAAATTGACATTAAATTACGGCTTGTCCTTTAATGCATCATGCGTCATGAAAAAGTAAAAATTTAATTGAATAAGATTAGTTTTTGAAGCTGTATTGAAAGATCATTTGCTTAATAGAAAGAGACAGCTGTTAGTATTTGTGTATGTTTGGTAGTTGTATGTTTCTTTGTCATTGCAAACCCATAATGGGTTTTGCACTGCTTCTGTTTTGGACATCAGTGCAAGGATAGCAGCTGGTGACTTAGTAGTTAAGTGAGTTGCCCCTGCCATCAGAAGGTTGTGGGTTTGAATCCCAGGACTGCAAGTGGCACCACTGAGGTGTCCTTGAGCAAGTCACCGTACCCTGCTCCCCGGTGCTGTGTTCCTGGCTGCCTGCTGCTTCACTTGGGTGAATGGGTTAAATGCAGAGAAAGAATTTTGTGCTGTTCACACTGTGTGCTGTGGTGTATTCATATATGACAAATGGTCACTTCACACTTTACACATGTATGTTCCAGGCATCTGTTGCTTGACTGCTATTATATGTTTAAGGAGACTCCTTTAAATAAAAGAACATTTTCTTTATGAAAGTGTAAAGACAAGCGGATGACCCATAATTCCCTGTAACACCGTTTGCTGCAGCTTAGAGTGTTCCTTGTTATATACAGGCTTTTATAATATTGACCCTGATTAGGCTGTACTTTTATTAATCAAGCTCCTCTATAGCGGCTAAAACTAAGTCAGAATTTCCTTTGTGTTATGTTATTTATTTTACTGCATTTTGTGTACAGCATTCACATGGTGTGCTGTCAACATCTCTGCAGTTCCCCAGCGAGTTTGGAGTTTTTAAGCCTGAGGCAAATTTTCCTCCTTGTCTCTTTACAATGGCCAGCGGAGAGGAGGATGACCCTATTATACAAGAGGTACAAAGCTCTTGATTTCTGTTTTTGCTCAGAGAAGCTGGACATAGCATGTATTACAGTGCCACAGACACAGTCATGTTTTGCTTTCTTTTTCTTTTTAAGATTGATGTGTATCTTGCCAAAAGCCTTGCAGACAAGCTTTATTTGTTCCAGGTAAGACTGACAGCTGAAGCCCCTCATCTCTGACTCTTTCAAGGGCTTTTTATGTTTAAGGCAATAGCTTAAAGTGAATTAAATTTCTCATCTTACAGTATCCTGTGCGCCCTGCCACTATGAACTATGATGATGTAACTCATTTGTCAGCCAAAATTAAACCCAAGCAGCAAAAAGTAAGGTTCCTTTTACAGACCTTAAATCTTAACTCATTAGAATAAATGTAAGTATATTGTCCCGAGAGTCCTGAAGATAATGTTAAAATGACACTTTGTACTCTACATTTCTCTGCTTAGGTTGAGCTTGAGGTGGCCATTAACACCATGAGTCCAAACTATTGTCGCAGTAAAGGGGAGCAGATTGCTCTCAATGTGGATGGCACGTCAATAGAAGAGTCCAGCACTTATTCCACGTCTGTACCTTTTTTACTTGTTTTAGAATTACCCTATGTTTAAAATAAATGTCGAAGATAGACGCAAATGACTAATAATCATTTTTATATGTAATCAATTATAAGCGTATAATTGTTTTTTTTTTTTTATTTAAACGTGCTTGTATGTGTGTGTTTTCTTTCTCCTAAAGAAAAATGATGGATAAGCAAACCTTCTCATCCATTCAGGCAACTATGAATTCATCTCGCTATGCTGCTGCGATTTTTCGTAAAGGTAATTATTTACGATTTCTCTGCATGCATTTGTGAGTGCTGTGACTGGCGTTACGTTTCTTTGACCGGGATCACCTAATGTTGCTGGCAGGGGAGCTTCATCTGACGCCATTACAGGGCATTCTTCAGATGAGGCCCAGCTTTTCGTATCTGGATAAAGCCGACAATAAACAAAGAGAGAGAGAAGCTGCCAATGAAGGTAAGTGAGAGTTTTATGTTTAGTTTCTCACCCTGGTTATTAAGATGGCTTCAAGTATGATGATCCAGAGATACTCACTTGCTGTTTCATTAGGTACATTTACCTTCTAAGATAAGATAAAATAAACCTTTATTAGCCCCACAAGTGGGAAATTTGCATTGTCATGGTAGAAAGTGGACAGAACAAAGGTGAGAGCACCAAAATTAAAAACAATAGAATAGAATAGAATAATATATTATACCAACAGGGCAGTATAAAATGTACACTGTACAATCTAGAAATATAAAATATGGAGATGTGTTTTGTGCAATATATATGTACCTATGTGTACATGTAAACTTAGATAAGTATGTATGTACACAATAAGTACTTGTATGAATATATGTACAGACTGGATATATAAATAAATATAAGAACACTGTGGATATATACACAAACACACAGGTACACAATGGTGTGACAGGCATTGTTGGGCCCCTCTTGTTATAGCAATAACAACAAGTTGGTGTGTCAGTGTTGCACTGGGGTGCATTGCGCATAGTCGTGTTGTGGATTTTTAAAAACACTATATACACTCTGTCTATAATATTGTTGGTCCATCTTGTAGATGTACAGTTTGAGATGATGGCTCAGGTATGGCAAACTTGTAGTCCTGGACAGTTTAGTGATTTTTCCTACCCTGATTCAGCTCTATGGCTAATTACCAGCTTTAGTGGATGTGTAATGTCTGTAATGGATATCTGCACACCTGGACTGCAGTTTTCCTCCTGTGCAATAGCTCAGCTGTTGCTGAACAAGTCATTATCTAGTCCTTCAGGGGTTATTTTCTGGTCAGAGGATGTTGCTGTGGCACTGCTTGGGAAATGACTAAAGGGAGTTTTAATGGCAATATATGCATTTGAACCAAGTTACATTTTTAAAAACTCAAAACTTGTTTGAGATTTATTTGCATGTTTACTTACAAAAGTGTCTTGCACCAGCTGGAGACTCTTCTCAAGATGAGGCAGAGGATGACATCAAGCAGATTACTGTAAGTAGATCAAATGCAATTTCTTGTTTATGAGAAGCACATGATATTTACCATACCTTATCTTCCTCCACCCTCACTGATTAACCATCTGTTAAAAAGGCCTTTGGCCTCACTTTTTATTTACAGTGTGCTGATGCTGCTGCCTTGTGTTTGCCCTGCATCAATTTTTGTGTTTTTATTTTGTCATCATTTGAAAAGGTGAGGTTTGCCAGACCAGAGTCTGAGCAGGCTCGTCAGCGGCGTATCCAGTCATATGAATTCCTTCAGAAAAAACAGGCCGAAGAACCCTGGGTCCATTTACACTATCATGGTTTAAAGGTAGGTGTAAATGATGAGACACTCCTGCAAGATTTGTTCAAAGAAATTATAAAAAGATTTGTGATTATCAGAAATTAGTTAAAGGCCTTGGCCAAATGTCATATTTACATACTTTTCTCCTTACCCCAAATAAAGTGAATCAGCTGAGGTGTACACTGGTACGGGATAAAATGAGTTATGTAGTCAGTGTATAACACACAGCTACTGCTCCCTCTTATCATGGTTAACCTCCCTGTAGGATTGCCGTTCGGAGCACGAGCGTCAGTATCTTTACTGCCAGGCAATGGATACCACAGAAAATACAGAGTTGGTGAAAACCCCAAGGTGAGTACATTCCATCTACAACAAATGCGTTCATGAAAAATCATTGGCCAATTCAGTTAATTCAATATATTCATCTAGTTAAGCGTTTAAAAGCCTATAAGTAGGTGTGCAGTGGTGCAAATGAACTGTGCATCCCAGTGCAATAAGAATTGGTTATTTATGAGGCTCCTGACGGGTCCTATCATCAGGAGATCTTGAGTTTGAGCCCTTGTGATTCTAAAGCCATTTGTGGCCAGGGGTCCAGAACATGAGGTAATGTTGATTGTGTTATAAATGCATCATGTTTGCTCTCTTGTTCTACCAGTGAATACCTTGCCATGCTAATGCCACCACAAGCAGAAGAGAAGATGTAAGTAAAATGACCATTCTTCTTTCCTGACATATTTAAAGATGTCAGCTGTATCACTTCTCTAAATGTTCTGTATCATCAACGTTTTTAGAGTCAAGCCAGTGGGCCCCAGCAATGTGCTATCAATGGCCCAACTACGAACACTGCCCCTTGGGGATCAGGTCAAGACCTTGATGAAAAATGGTAAATTAACTTAGCGTATCGTAACTGGTTAATTTTACCCACTAAGAGCACTTCCCCGTGGATTAGGATCAATGTTTTCTTGTTTCTGTTCATTTTGTCCCTTTTATTCAGTCAAGGTCATGCCATTTGCCAACCTAATGGGACTGCTTGCATCAGGAACAGACTCCACTGCAGTACTACGCTGCATACAGCAGGTGGCATTACTTGTCCAGGGTAACTGGGTTGTCAAGAGGTGAGAGTGATCCCCATCTCTGGTTTTGTCTCACGTTTTTAACCAATAACGCACTTATAACTGCTATGTCACGTTGTCATTATTAGTAGGTCAAATGTCGACACATTACACACTGGTTTGAAATAGTTTGGCTTATAAATGCTCTCCAACTGTTCTGTTTTGTCAGTGATGTTCTGTATCCCAAGTCCACTTGCAGTCCACATAGTGGGGTACCTGCAGAGGTGCTCTGTAGGGGCCGGGATTTTGTGGTGAGTTCTCATAAAACATGGATTCACTTTGTTTATTGAAACTAAGCATACTTTCATTACATATTCCATTTTTATAACACCATAAGGTGCATTGTTTACTTTTGATCATGGAAATATCTGGCTGAAGTTTGTCTGTAATCTTTTAGAAAGCCTAATTTGCTGATTGCTTTTGCATTATGTTCTTGCCATTGTAGATGTGGAGATTTACGCATGAACGATCACTGATGAGAAAAGAAGTGGCTGCTATTATAAAGGTTTGTATTTTAACTGAATTCATTCTTAGGTTTTCTGGAATCTTATAAGCCTGTTATGTAGTTGTCTTTCTAAGTCAGTCATGCTATACGTGTGAAGAATACAACCCAGTTATTTATGTGTAGAATCTCTTTCTCTCTCAAGGTATCTATCTTTGTCTCTCTATGTCTCTGTCTGTGCATTAGTAAGTGTTCAGTAAAACCATGCAGCTTTGTTTTTCTGCCTAGCTCACAAAATATCAGCCATCTTTCTTAAAATAATAATATACACATGTCAAGTGTTTATACAAATGTCAAAAGTAAACTTGGCTGATCTAGAGGACTATACTGATTGATATAGGAGCAGCTTTGTTTGTTTATGATAAGTTGTTCAAGCTCAGTATTTAGTTTGTGTTGTCTGTGCAGCTACTAAAGGTTCACAGTTGTTGGTCTTCTCATGGTATCTATGACATTGTAAAATGATTTGAGTATTATCAACTTCTTGTATATTGCACTCAGAGTTGTTCTGATGGTCAAAGGCCATTCAATATGCTCCATCAATACCTGTGGGGGAAAATCAAGTAATTCCTGTTTGTGTTCAGCTGCCTCCTGAGGATGTGAAGGAGTTCTTGGAGCACATGGCTATTCCCAGAGCTAACAGAGGCTGGGAATTCCTACTGCCACCTGACCATGACTTCGTCAAGAAGCACCCTGATGTGGCTCAGAGACAGCACATGCTCTGGATGGGAATCCAGAACAAGTAAAATTGAGTTGTTTTTTATGTTGTTTATGTAAAACTTAGCTTATGTGGTCGTGTCGGTAATATTTGTGTTTTGTTGTGAAAGTGGTAATTTCTAAACTTTAATTAAAAGTCTCTTTGCAGGCTAGAAAAAGTTTTCAACTTCTCAAAAGAGGACTTTCTGCAGAAAAAGGATACTCAGACAGGTATTTTCTATTCTATGTGCAATGTTTCCATATTTTCATTGGTTACAGCTTATTTGTGCTTTTCATGTTAACATGTTTGCTTGTTGAAGCCATCAGACTTATCTTACAAATTGAGTTTGTGCATATATTTTAGAGCTGCTGCATATTAGTGGTGACCAACGTCTTAAAATGGCTCGTGAAAACGCTCGGGAGCACCATTCTTCTCTGCAGAAGGATTTGGATACCCGAAGACTGAAAGCATGCACCGTGGCTTCTGCCCCTAGTGGAACCGACGCAGCACTGCAAATAAAAGAAGAGCCTATGAGTGATTCTGAGGAGTCAATGGACACATCCAGTGCTCTCATAAATGGCTCGCTCAATGGTTATTCTTCAACAGACTCACCAATCACAGACCTCCACAATGATCATGGGGCTGGGCAGACCTCTACCCCCGAGCTCCAAGAATTTGTACGGAACACTTTCAGAAAGCACTTTGTGTTGTGTCTCAGTGAGGTTAAACGGCTGTTCAGCTTGCACCTCGCAAGCCTGCCCACAGGCCACTGTGTTTTTGGCCATGTAACAGACCGTATGCTCCAGGACACAATCCTCTACAGCCACTGCAAGCAGATCCTTGTGCCTGTGAGTATCTAATGGCATTGATACATCAAATTGCAATCAATTGTTTACATGTTAGCTGGGATTGTCTGGCAAATTGGTCATTTTCAGCACAACAGCATACTGTTCTTCCCTTTCACAACAATTAGGTATGAATGAAGGAGTGTAAAACTTTGTAAATCTGAGTGGCAGGTCAACTTGGATCTGTTTGGGCTTGGCAGACTACCTGTTCAGGTGTTGCATTCTTGTATGTAGCCTAATCCAGCTTTGTCTGGGTTTAAGGCGCAATCCTTTACTCTGGATTTAGAGTATAGAGGGTAGGGCAAGTTGACTGGTGTTATGTAATTGCTATTAATGGCAAAGCCCATTACTGTTAAGAAGGGCCTAATGACAGGGGATGGGGCAGTGTCTTCTTACATACAAGCTGACTGTATTCATGTTTGTTTTTGTGCTTTACTGTAATCCTTGGGTGGTCTTCTATTGAACCCTTAATTCTTCATGTTGTTGAGCAATTTTTTTTAATGTCTGCTTTTGCATGGTTTCCTGATACTAAACAGAACTCATTTGTAGGTGTAGAGTTTGTAGAGGGTTTTCAGTTGTACGAGGCTTGGCCACGTAACACTACCATCTTAATGTAATGGTGTGGGTTCTTTTAGGTGCCAGTTTGACACAACTAGTTCTGAGAGACCTCCAGCATCTTCAAGTGCTGGAAATAACTGAACATCCAGGACATTCTTACAACTAAAAAAAAAAAAGTTTTTATTTTTACATGGTTATAAAGATGATTTTATAAGTCTGTAAATATAATTTTGTCATGATCCTTCATCAGGGACAGTTTTTCGTCTTCTGTCCACAGCCATATTGTAAAAAAGGCTGTGTAATTCTAAGACAAGTATTGTAGTGCCATGAAGATACACTTACTGTTCACACCTCCTGTCATTATTTCAGAAGGTGAAGTCTAAAGTAAATACTCTTGAGACTAAATCAAACATGTGTATTTTTTTAGTCATATACAGTTGGTTAGAACAAATATGCTTTTTTAAGTTGCTGTATCTTCTGTATCCTCCATATTGTATAAGCCAAGATAACACCTTAATGCTAGCATTTGCAATGTTTCTACTGGCGTACCTATCAGTGCTAGTTTCAGCTTGATACCAATTCAGGTCTCTGTAATACTTTATTATTGTTTAATAGAAACTGACTAAAAAGATGTGTTTTGGCTTGTGCATATTTACGTTTAACAGTAGGAATTCCTTTTTCCCCCCTACTTTTCTAGTTCCCCCCTCAGAGCAATGCTAGCGCAGATGAACAGAAAGTCTTTGGTTTGTGGGAGAGTGGTGAAACCTTTGATAAGGTAAAAGACTGCTTTTAAAATTGATGCACACCTTTCTGCACACTGTTTGCATGGTAACTCACATTGTCAGTTGTCAACAAAACTTTTGATTGCTGATCTAACTATTTTAAACACATGCTTATCACTCTTTTTTTTTTACTCTTTCTATCCAGCATCGCCAGATTCTGTTCGAAATCTTTATGAAGAATTATCGGGTAAGAAGGAATGTTATCCAGACCCGACTCACACAGGAACTTGGTGATGCTGTCACCAAATCTGATGTGGACAGACTACTCAAGGTATTACTTACACTCTGAGTTGGCATTCAAAATGTGCATTTTATACCTGAGCATGTCTGAGCCATATATGCTTTGTTTTATCTTCTGTTCTAGGAATGCTGCGTCAGCTTAGGAGGAATGTGGTACCTTAAAGGCACAGTGCAGTCTTGACAGCAGGGGGTGGAGTTTTAGGGGTCTTGCCGTTAAAAAAAAAAAAAAAAAAAAGTCTCCCTCTCAGTTTAGTGAGAGTAAATTCTGCAGGTGGAGATGGAGCAGACACACAAATCAGTCACTGCCCTCAGCTGGCAAAGAACAGGTATGAAGGACTGAGAGGTCCATTTGCTGCTCCAGAACGTTTGTTTTTGTTTACCTTTCCGGACACATAGCTGAGCATAGCCAAAATCAGAGCTTGTGGAAGTTTGCGGAACACCTCGCAATTCATGAAAAAGGGCTGGAAAACCACTTGATCCTATGGAAGTTGACTAATAAAATGAGGGAGATGTATGTACAAGGACATAACAAAGTTTTTGTTTTGTCATGGTTTAAGTTAAAATTTGGCAATACTAATAAAGATGAGGGGAGATAGTATTATCTTATTTGTGACCTTTGAAAGTATAATTTTTTTGGCCTTTTCTAGATGATTGAGTTGTTTCTCCAACCCCCACCCCCTTGGTTTTATAAACATTTGATGGTTGAAGGTTTTTTGGGTGTTTTTATTTATTTTTTGGGGGGGTTTTTTTTTTTTGAGGGGGCGGGTCACAACGGCATTTACTCTGAACGTGTCAAATATTGATTCTTAATTTAATCTGTAAACAAACACTTATTCTATGCACGTTTGTGCCCTGTCTTTCTGTATTGTTTACATCCATCCTCAAAAGACCTGAAACAGTTGAACCAAAGCTCTCACTCAACTGAGAAATGGAACTAATATTCAGAGCAGTGGACAGAGAAGGTTAATGCAGATAAAGAAAGAAGCAGTACTAATGAACTCCCCCTGCGGAGTCTGCTTTGGAGCCATTGTGGAATGTTTTATTGGTTTACTGGTGAGAATGTTATTGAATGGCATGGAAGCATATAAAGAAATAGGAAAAAAAAAACTATTATTATGTGGCCTTTGAGACTGTAGTCTCTGGGGTAATCTCTGTTTTAAACTGACCTGAAATGCACATTTAATTAACTATTTAATTCTCTGCTAAGCAAATGTCAGGACAGCAGTATGCATTTAGTTTCACACCAGTGCTGTATTCTGACAATGCAGGTTAAAATCAGCTTTCCACTCTTGCCATGATGGACTATGCCTGTGTTAGTTTTGCAAAATATGTGTTCAGTCAGTCCGTCTTGACTATCAGTCATGTTTTGAGTGAGTTTAGTTTTTTGTAAGAAATCTGTATTACATGAGGTGGAACTGAGGCTGCCCCGCCAGTCCGAGGTGCTGGGTAATAATAGCTGTGAACAGGCAAGTGTTGCTTTGTTTAGGAAAACTATATTCTGAGTGACTTTGAAGTGCTTTTTTAGGACAAGAAAGTGCCTCTAAATTATTCAGGGGAAATACGACCATTATTCACTTCCTTTGGTTTGTTATGGAACAACTTTAGTTTCACATCTAGCCCCCCATTCGTTCCTGACAGAAGACTGCTTGATATGTTTGGGACGTGTTGACCTGTTCAGCTATTTTAAGCATTCCATATGTCCAGTAATTCACCTTGTTGGAAACTCACCCAGTCATGAAGGGGTTTTTGACATAAACATGGAAGTCACCTGTTTCATTTGGATATTATGCTCAATAAACACTGAAACCAAAGTATTACGTCCACTGTTCTGTTGTTTGCTTACATGTTACAGCTAAAAATTAAAGCACTTATATGAACTTGCACACTTTATTTGCCGATACTGTATACAATGCAATTTTGATTAAAATAATTAATAAACCATTTGCCAAAAGACAGTTCAAACATGGAGTTAAGGAACAGCAAGAAGTTTGTAAATAACGAATAAGGGACTGTAAATAAGATTTATTACAGTAATTTTATCTGATGAATATGAGGCATTTGGATCTTAATTGTGAACATAAATGCTGTACAGCTTCCTCAGTCATTTTTGAATGATCTGTAGTTTTATTCACTTATTTCTTCTTTACGATCTTAAATTTGAAACCTAGGAGGGCAAAAGTCTCTTGAGTGATCATGTAGCAGCAGATTGACACACTATGAATATAATTTTATTGTGAATGTCTAAAATGTTCATTGCAGTAATGGCTAACCTGTGCTTTAAAACAAACTGATGGTTGAAAACTAGTTTTCCAGAGGAATTAAGCACAGTTTGAGCAGCCTTAGTGTCACTTGAACTGTTTTGATGTACGTACATTTCCAGATGTTATGTTACTTGGAGTTTATCTGAGTAACTGAAAATGTATTACTCATGTTCTAATAAAAAACTGCTTTCTAAAAGCTGTCTACTAGCAAATTAATTTCAAGACAAAGCCACTACAGACAAGCCTGAATTCTGTATCTGCTCAGTGCCAAGTTTGTTTATTCATTCTTTCACTATCAAAGCTGCTTATCCTTAACAAGGGTCGTGAAGGGTGCTGGATCCTATCCCAGTGCTCATGGTGTGAAAGATGGAAAAAAAATTCTAGACCGATCGCCTGTCCAAAGTTTGGCATACACACAAACACTTTCACATACACACTCACACCCAGGGGTAATTTAGCATTTCCCCATTGCCTGACATGCATGTCTTTGGACCGTAGGACAATACCAAAGTACTTGGCAGAAACCAATGCAGAAACAGGGAGAGCCTTCAGGAATCATACCCACAAACTTCTTGCTGTGAAGCATGCTATGCTTAATAAAAGTCTAAAAGGAATTATTAACACCCTCTCAAAAATTTGATGCTTTGACAGTCACTGCTCTTGTATTGCTTCTTCAATGTAAAAGTAAATAAAATAAGCTCCTCAAAGAGGATGAATATGTAATTCTGTTCCCAACATATACATATAAAATAAGATAAGAAGTAAAGCCCTGAAATATTTCTGTTGGTCCAGACAGCCTCTTCAGTGCCTGACTGCATCTGAACCCCATACTGGGATACTTGCCAAGTCTTTGTGGAGGGCAGAGCAAAGAGGCTTGTAGAGTACAGGCATGGTGGTGCGTTACTGTAATTAACTGGACTTCGCCCCGTTCTCTCCTAGGTTCTCTTTGCTCCTTTGGATACAAGAGAAAATCTCATGGAAAAGGACTTTGTATTCAGGCGGTGGAGCAAAGTCCTGTGTACTGACCCCCTGTGAACAAGTATGCTTGGCTGGAGATGGTGTCAGGAGCTGGCTGACTGCAACTGTTTGCACAGCTTTGTCGCTCTGTGGCTGCGGGCTGTCATTACAGCGGCGTAAGAGAGCATTGTATTTCTTCTGCAGGGCGCTGTACTCAGCGTCCACTTCATTTAGCAGAGAGATGCCCTGAGGGTACCTTGCTGTCTCCAAATGTCTCCTGCAGACATTAGCATGCCCTGTGTCTCTCCCACAATCACTCTCGCTTCCGGTCTCCCGCAGCTGTCTCTCGCTTTTGCAACGCTTCAGCATGCGGCTCCCCTGCCACCCCTGGCTCACATCTTCCTCTGAGGGGAAGAACACAGTGTCGGGCAGCAGCAGCCTGTGGGTGCGGCCCATGCTGCCCGAGGCTGAATCGGAGCGCCACTGCTGCCTGAGTTCCTCGACTTCAGCCTCCAGCTCAGCCAGACGGGTCTTATAATCTTCCAGTAGATCCACTCGTGGCTCCAGTTGGCTGATTTCTCGCACCAGAACATCAGTGTCCTGTTCCGCAGCCTCCCTCAGGGCACGCTCTGCATTCAGCTGAGCCTGCAGCGTTTCCACAGATTGCAAAAGGGCTGAGCGCTCCTCTTCCCAGTCCTCCTCCTCTACAGACGAAGTGCTTGCAGAAACAGAATGCTCAGAGGGTGCGTACCTAAGAGAAATGCACAATAGGGAGAATCAGATACATATGTTAGATTAACCCTGATTTACTAATCAAGTCACCAGAGATACGTGACCCTTTAAGACCTTTTATGAGCTTTCTGTGCATTATCATATTTCCTATCTCTTCATTAAACATGACCCTGTCTTCATTTTTTAAAGTGGGTTAGGTGGAGGTAAGCTTTCATTGACTTGCTGACTAACAGTAAACTGACTGATGATGTTTTTACGGTGTGTACATAGAAGCATTACAAGACTGTATTCCTAAAGATTGAGAAAACTGTCCAGCACTCTTCACGAGTATGTGTACAGGATATATTTGTCCTACAGTCAACTGTTTCAGTATAGTAAGATTTTTACTTGTGTAATGGGTGGGGCTCCTTCCAGCAGGCAGGAGTTGGGCTACTGGATGGCCTCAGTGGCTCCAAGAGGTCTGGTGTGGTCTGCCCAGATGAAATAACCTTCAGCTCTTTTACCTCTGTCTGTAGCTCCTCCACCTGGAACTGCAGGCTGTTTATGGTCTCTGTGAATCTGGACATGAACAAAGCATCTTCATTTCAGCCTTAAGCTCAATTTCATAATGAGCAGAAAATACACTGTATAGTACATCATTGCTGCCATAATAAAACCTGGTGTTTCCAAACTGGTAACTTTACGAGAGAGGGAAACAATAACAAGCTTTAATATACATGAATGTATACAGACTTTAATATTTCATTTTGGAAGTTTTATATTGGACCCTCCATCATTAAATGTTCTGGCCTTTTGGTTTGATAGCAAATATATATGCCTTACAATTTCTATCATCATGCCTTGAAGGTAATTGTAAAAAAAAAAAAAAAGCCATCTTGTTAACTTATTGACTCCGAAAACGTGCCGTACCCCTCAATCTTGAGATGCGCTGAGCGATTGTCCAGGAGCAGTCTTTGGTTGCTATGCTCCAAATCACGTGCAGCTGCGTCCAGCTGCTCATAGACCTTGGCGTGCTGATCATTCATTGACCTGAGCAGGTCCACCTGCTTAGACAGATACTGAACAAGAACAAAAGGCTTAGAAACTTAAATCTACTTCCATTACAATTTAGGTAAGCATATGAAGGCCAAGAAAACTAGTTACGTTTTAGGTTAATACCAGTATCTAAAAACTGTTATTAACTAAAAGACCAGGCTGTTCTTATTAGTACTGTAGTAAAACTGTACAGTCAAACACACTTCTATCTCAGTTCATGTTTTATATACCTCAGTCTCCATATCTAGGAAACAAAGGTCACTCTTATTAAGCATTTTACTAGAACGGGTTGGTTTTTTTTTTTATCACAAGGACCAGCACTGATATACTGTATATTTTATTATTATGTTAATTATTCAACAACACTTAATCAGTCCTGATTTTTCAACTCTTCTAAGCCTTTGGGTCCCAATCCTGGGGAGCCTGTGTCCGGCACTTTTTTTGTTTTGTTTTCGCTGCTCTGACACACCTAATAAAACTAATCAGCTCATTATTAAAAATAAGATAGAAGCCAAAGACAAAAGACAGAAGCCCCCCCAGGGCTGGAGTTGGGAAACACCTGTTTAAAATGAAAAAAAAAAAAAAAAGAAGCAATCATGTTGTCATGTTTTTCTTGGCTTTAGCTTTGGTTGTGGTGTACAAGGGATTACAAAGATGAATGTCACGTCAGACAAGAAAATTACTAGCATAATTCTAGAATCTGCTGCGACTGATTCTTCCAATTCAAGGTTGTTTTCTAATTAACTGCAAGTCATGTGGTAGCTTTGAATGTTTGGCTTACTTTTTATGAGTACATTCTGTTGTGAGCCCATGCCATTCCTTCATTATAACAGACCAGACTGAATAACTGAGGAGAGAACTCTGAGAACTTGGGCTGGAATTCTGGGTGGCTTCCACAGACCCCCTTTTTAATGAATGCAGACAGAGCTGAGAGAGGTCTGAGGAGCAAGGAGGTTGGGAACAAAAACTTTGTCACAAGAAACACAAGGTAGAGATTGAAATTTGTAGGACATTAAATTGGAAGAAGGAGCTTCAGTCATGGTCCACCTCCCAAAAGTCAGTTATTTCATAGCTCCATTAATACAAGAAATTTCCAGGTCCAAGATTTGCATTAATGCATTTGGAAGATGTTCTTATCCAAAGTGACTTGAATCATTGTACAAATGTAGGTGAATGTAGGGTTAGGAGTCTTGCCCATGGATTCTTATTGGCACACCCAGGCAGGTAGTTAAACTCTGTACTCCTGGTGAATGCTAATGACTAGGCTTGTCACAATCATGACAATTTAGCTGTTGATTAATTAGTAGGTAAATAATTGTGTTACAGCTTTTAAAGTACAAGCCTAAAGTAGCCAAACTGGCTGGTTAGTTGTTTTACTTCCTAGCTGTCAATACCTAGCAGCTCCCAATGGATAGCAAACGCAGGTCATGCTCAAGTAAACAAACATTACTTGAACAGGTGTTGGTGCACCAGTCGGAAGTCAAAACATTTGATGTTTTGTATGACTCATGATGTACCTCAGTACACAAATTTATATGTGTTTACTTCAACCATTATTTTCCATAGTTACACGTCATGCGTTTATCCTAAACATGGGTTGTGATTTCATCTGTTCATCTTTGTGATCCACCTAAGTGATTGTGGTCAGCTCAAACAATTGTGTACAAGCAATTATGTAATCATTTTGGCAGTCACACTTTATGCCAGGGTTATGATAGTGTGTCAAAGATAATGCCATAGACACATGGCACAAATACTTTATGCCAAGTACTGTAAGACAACCTGGTCACCTAAGCAGCTCCTCACATTAGACATGAGACTCTTGCCCCATGACATGATCAAACGACATTATAATTACAGTGATGCAATACTGCCCTCGAATGTCCTGAGAAGACCTTTTGTTCGATTTCTATGCCAGTACCTCTATTTCCTGTTGCTGCTCTTGGTTGGTGGTGTACATCTGTTGGAGTGCTTGCTCCAGATCATGGTTTCTCTCCAGGAGGGTTTTGCCCAACTCAGCAGCCAAATGAAGATCTGTACACAGAATTAGAAACATAATCACGTAAACATGTATTATAGTTGTCCAGCATATACCAGTTAATTTGGAAAGTCTGTATTTTATATATTTTTTTCGTGTTTTTCAAAGATAAATGGCATTGCAGAAAAGAATATAATTTATTTTTTAAAAGTAACACTAGCCAACTTTTGAGTTAATTGAACAAAAAATAATGTAAAAAAGTGAAAGCGTAAAAAGTTAAAGTTGGTTGAAGGTAAACCGAGTTTTGCTTAAACTGAATTTTAAATTATAAGATAATCAGTATAAAACACAGATTATTATTCTGCCAGTTTACTGCTAGACATTCAGTAAATTCAGAATTTGAAATCAAACAGGTTTATTAACTTTTTTCATTCATTTGTTGCATCATTTTCAACATTGTAGTCTGAGGAGTTTACAGAAACAGACACAATAACTTCAAAGCAAGTGCACTCAGTGAGGAAATAAGCTCAGCCTGACCTTATGAGCACACATTCAAGGCTATCTGGACTTTTATCAGCTGAAAGACTTCAGTTTGTGATTGAAACGATTAAGTCTCATCCCATTAACTGACACCACTTAACCTTTGCTTCCTTCAACTGTCTTGAGGTGTGAAACTGCTGACTTGTCACAGGATGTGGTACTAAGAGAACAGTCATCTCAGTGAGCAGCCATTCAAGAAAGCCACATTTCCGCAGTTAAGCAGACCTTGATTTTCTAAATAGTTTGAAGATGGAAGTTCCCACAGAGAGCATAGAAAGTAATACATCCTCATAGCAGACTGAGCTCCAGCAAACAGACATGAACATCACCTTCTTGCCTTTTTTAAATATAACTGACTGATAAGCTGTTTAACCGTTTAACTTTTGTCTACCCTTTATCAGTAATAATATCCCTCTGGAAAGAAAGAAGATTAAAACTTAATGAGATTTTCCTTTGGTAGAATTTTCCCAACTGGAGACCACTACTATCTAGAAAACCATTAGAATTTATTAGAAGACCACTAAAAGGGCCATTTTTTACACTATTAGGTTTCTTTAATTTGTGATATCAGGAAAACACAAAACACCATTCAACATCATTAGTAAACCACCAGATACTGTTGGTGGGTTCTATTACTTTTGTCAGCAAAGACTGTAAAGTGAGAGCTGTCTTACCATGTTCCAGATCCTGGTGGTCGTACCACGGCTCTTCCTCCTTGATCTCGAACTCTTCCTCCGCTATCATGACTGAAGGTTTCAATGAGAAAGGCAGAAAAGCGAGCCATGCATTGCCCAGCGGGGCACACGCCTTTCCTTCTCCTGTTTTATTAAACTAAAAACCACAGGTTCACGAACGATCTGCTGCTCTTCAGATGTGCAAGTGTGAAAGAGGACTGGGCTGCAGTTGCTCCCACTCGGGTCTCTCAGCAAGAAGACCATCAACGTGGCGCGCGCTCTCTGTACTTCAGATCCAGATAACGCAGTGACGCACCAGGAGCGCCACTTTCATCAGCCGCACCTACAGCCACGCTCCAGCTCTGCTGTCTCTCGTAATGAGGGAGTAAAGGAGGCAAATACAGAAAAAAAAACTGAGGAAAAGTGCACTGATGCCTTGGCCGGCTGTTTTTTTATTTTATTTTATTTTTTTAACACCTGCGTAAATAATTCCACACGGATAAACCCCAGTATAAGTGAATGTATTGGCAGTTACAGTTAGTGCATGTCACTTAAGCCCGTTCTAAAATAACAATCTGCTTTCGAAAGTTCATTCGTTCTTTCGTTCATCAGTCAGTCAGTCTGTCTCCCTGCTATTAGAATAATTACGATAAAAACCTGACTGTTTTGTTTCCTAACAGGAACGCGTTTAAGAGACCACTGTTTTTTGCAGAACAAATTAAATTAGAAGAGCTTCTAGACTCAGACGCACCTGTTAGACCTTTAGGTTCCTTTAGTTTGTTATATCAACCCGAAATCACTCACCATATAGACATCATTATCTATATATGTACCCAAATGATTGTGTGCACTGAATCATTGTAGTGTAAAAGAATATGTCGAACTTCAAATGATTTCTGGTCAAATTTTCGATACTGAACATTTGATGGTAGCCAAACCTTAATTCAATATCGATATTTGGTGATTTTTTTCAACACTGAAAATTTGATGCTGAGTCAGCATTGATATTACTGAAAGCACTCAACATTAAAGCGAGGTTCTTTACCGTTGAAACGATTTGTCTGTCTATCTGTCCGTTTGTATGTCTATCTATCTATCTATATGGATAAATGTACTGGGACGCATGACCACTCCACCAACAGAGACTTTAACGACATTGCATTCAGATACTGAGACTTTAATAAAGAGTTGGTTCCCTCTTAGCAGCTATAACACTTTTCTTCGAAGGCGTTCCACAAGAGTTTAGACGAGGAAGCCTGGCTCGCAATTCATCCCAAAGGCGTTGGCTGTGGCTGAGGCCAGGGCTCTGTGTGGGCTTGTCAAGTTCTTCCACAAGAAAGTGTACCCACAAAGTTGTCCAAAATGTTGTGGTATGCTGAAGCATTAAGATTGCCCTTCACTGGAAGTGCCACCCGAATTCAATCATTAAGAGGTGTCCCAATACAATACTTTTGTCCATATAGTTTATCTCCGTCTATGCGGTCTGGCTTGAGTGTAAAAGAAGGAGATGATCTCCTGCTCCATCTGCTGGTGGTCCGAGCTGCTCACATGGTGGTTTTAATGATCGTGTGCACATTTAAACCAGGAAGCGATTGGTCTCTACCGGCGTCTGTGTGGTTGTTTTCTGGGTTCTTTCACACCACACACACTGTTTAACGCACGGTTTGTTTAACGGATTACTCGGAGACATGATGTGGCTCTATAAGCTCCACCACACCTCCAGGTCTGTTTGTTTGTTGGGTTATTTTGTTGGTTTGAAGGGGATGGAGGGTATTTCTGCAAGCAGCTGCAGATTTTGCTGCAGGAGGGTCCGAGAGTCTGGGAGAGCAGAACACCAGCTTTTTATGGTAGTTGTGTCTTATATCTTCTGCTATGTTCTGTCTACAGATGAGGACGCTGCTTTTTGGTGCCTGGGTGGTCTTCTACGTATCGGTTCTGCTGGCAGCAAGAAGGATGTGGTCTGGGAAGTATGTCCGGAGCCCCCTGGCTCGGGCTGCTTTTATGAACATGGTGACCAGTGTCGAGTTCACAGGACAAGAAGTCCAGGAGGTAAAGCTCTTCCAGTGTTTACGTTTATCCAGGCTGATACCTTGGTGTTTCTCCAGAATCTGTGCTTTGAGAGAGCAGTGAAGTTCTCTGACCTATGCACCACTCTGAGAAGAGCTTCATGAGAAGAGCAGTAGTTAGAACCAGAAACCGTATTGATCCTGAAGGAAACTGCTTATGCAGAGGCAAGAACAGTGTACAGCCTGAATATGTCCTATAAAAAACCCTGCAGAAAATAAATCTATACAAGATACACCATGTTATATACACAAATGATGAGTAAGTAAGGTGGATCTCCTCTATTTTCAGTGGTACCGTTGCTGTCCTGACTTGCTTGGGGAGACAGTAAGGCCGCTGTTCGTGCAAGGTCACTTAGACACAGATACTCAAGCTTTTCTAAAGAGGAGTGTGGAGAAATCCGGCTGGCTTTTCACCCAGCTCTACCACTCATTGTTCTCCACCATCTTCAGCCCCATCATCTCAAGAACATCCATCAATGGGTATCTCTGCGTTTTCCTTGCTTTCTTCAGTAATTGCTTATAGCACGTAATTGCATGTTGCATTGTTGTAGTCAAGATGGACCTTACTCGCACAATCACATAAATCGTTTAGTCACAGGAGACTCAAGTATTCCTCCGTTTTTCTCTGGCTGACAGGTTTCTGGGCCGTGGTTCTATGTTTGTCTTCTCACGGGATCAGTTTCAGAGCCTCCTTAAAATTGATCCAGACTGGAGAGCAGAAAGACTCCTGGACCTCGGTGCTGGGGATGGAGGCGTCACAGAGGTCATGGGCTCCCATTTCAGGGAGGTTTACACCACTGAAGTGTCTCCTTCAATGAGGTGGCAGCTCCAAAGAAAGAACTACAGGTGCCTTTCCCTTTTAGCTTATGCTTCCCAGTAGGGCTGCACCACATGGGCAAAATATTAGTTTTGATTATACTGCTCCACATTGCGACTGCGATGCCTTTCAATGTATTAAAGGGCCCAGATCTCTTTTGATATGTTTAAATATTGTTGTAGTTTCCAAAGATTTGTTTAGTCCTCCATGCATACAATCTATATATGGAAACAGTCAATTGTCAAATCTCAACATTTTTACATGTATATCTCCTATTTCATCCTGTAAGGTCATTTGTAGTTTGGTACACAAACCCACGTAAACATCATAGGGGGAAAAATGTAGAATATGGGTCTTTAAAACACCTTGGCCAGTCAGTGTCTTTTTTAATGGTTATAGATTAACCAAAATGATTTTACTTTTGTTGGATTACATGAATAGCATGATTCTTCAGAACACCCAGTAACTCACCCAGTCAAAAACACTATGAGTGGTTAGGGGCTCATTTGCAAATCAGGTGGAGTTTGTAACAGTTTGCCCTAATTTGCCAGTTTTTGGTTCGGTCGGAGTAAGACAGCACAGAGAAATGAGAAGCTCTTGATCTTCTTGAACAAGTGTGAGGCCACTCTCAAGTATGTCAGACAGATATTTTCATTTTGACTGTAATCTGAGTATTGCATGGTGAGTGACTCAGATTTCTTTGCTCAAATTTCTCATTTGAGCAAACATTTTTCTCATCAAGCCTGTTTTAATGCATGCTTTGTGTTCAGTTCACCTCAGTGTGTGGTCGCCAATTGTTCAGACAAAATAAAACCTGAAGATTCAGGAAGTGTGAAATACCCAGTGTGTTTTATAATCTGTTGAAACTTTTTAAGGTTGTGTAGTGAATTCAAGGCTTGAAGGTGCACTCTGATCAAAAAGAAAAAAAATAAAAAAACAACTGCTACATGCACTGTAAGCTTGCTTACTCACCTTCAGCCATTTTTTCAGTGGTTTCTAGAGAAAGATGTTCCCATTTAAAGAAGAAAAACCTTCTGTATCTTGAAGGTGGAATGAACTTTTAAATTTGAGCAATTTTTTTTTTTCTAACTGGCTAATGAAGCTAGCTAGCTAACAGATACTCTGGACATATTATAGCAACAGTATAACTGTTGACTGTCTTACAATCATTACAGTGGAGAGAATGATTTACTTAAATGGCAGAAATTATTGTTGTCTGAGGAGGACAGCAGGCCTTAAGCCGGGCATGTTCTGACGTATCTGTAGAGGCCTGGCCTGGCTGCAGGTTTTCATTCAGTGCACACCTCATGAATTATTTGAAGACAAAAACCAACTAATAAAACAAGTAGAATCCTGAAATGACTGGAATATAAACCTACAGCCACACTGGCTCTTTGCCAAAAACGCCGCTGCTAATAAGCCTCCTTCTGAAGGAAGGCAAGTGAAACGTCTTTACATGAGATTGCGGGTCCTGCATGCATGATTTGTCTTCAGGTCTTGATTGTTTCCTTTCTCAGGGTGTTGGAAATTGATGAGTGGCAAACAACAGAGTTTCAGTACGATCTCATCAGCTGTCTGAACCTGTTGGATAGATGTGATGAACCCCTGGAACTCCTTAAAGATATTAAGAAGTCTTTGGTGCCAGGTTCAGGGAGGCTGATCCTGGCAGTAGTACTACCCTTTTATCCTTATGTGGAAACAGGTAAGCTGATTCATGAAGTTGTAGCCTGTATTTCTATGGCTTATGTTCAACTGTGATCGTTTTCTGCTTTTGATTTTGTATGAAAGTATGTTAGTAACTTGTAAAGTAGTTCACAGTTGAAGTGTTCCTCCCAGGTGGAAGATGGCTGCGGCCAAAAGAGCAACTTGAAGTGAAAGGCAAGACTTGGGAGGAGCAAGTGACAAATCTGTCTGAGGAGGTTTTCCAGAAGATTGGGTTTGAGGTGCAGGCTGTCACACGTCTGCCATACTTGTGTGAGGGCGATATGAACCAGGAT
Organism: Alestes dentex; assembly: GCA_037576975.1. NCBI lineage: Eukaryota > Metazoa > Chordata > Actinopteri > Characiformes > Alestidae > Alestes > Alestes dentex. The sequence continues at coordinate 32,555,723 of JBBIGA010000106.1, read as the reverse complement.
TATTACGTGCTGGATGATGCAGTGTTTGTACTCAGGCCTCGGGAATAGGTTTATATTTAATTCTCTATTATGCTGAGCTTCAAAACACACATATCTGCTGTAATGTATTAGTCTGGAGTATCGTTAGTTTTGGGGGTGGAGGGGGGGCATGGTTTTAAGGGATTAATATGATGCATCTTAAAGGGCTCAATTTTAAACTGACGTCAGTGACTACATCTCAGGATAATTTTAGCATTTAAACCTTTAGTAACATCCTCATCTGATTTTTAAATCCAATACACTGGATTTAAATAAGTGTATTTCTTTATTGTAGTGAAGGGGGTATAAAAAAGGTATAGAGTTTTCCAATAAAATTGAATTAAAGTTCTAGGTAACTGTTAGTGTTAGTATGATACAACAATGTAGTGTTAGATTAAATAAATAGAACTGAGCATCTGTGATTGAAGGCTCTTGGCCACTTCCAGTCTGCTATGGCACTGAAGCAGAATTAAACACAGCGTGCATGAAGAGAAATGAAACAAGCCTTTTATATTGACGCTGTCCAAAAAAGGCATGGCCAGTTTTTTTTTGTTTTTTTTTTTTTGTTTTTTTTTTGCCACACCAGCTGCTGCCCTTTACATTGTGTGTTACAACTTTTATGATGAATGTACTAAATGAAATACTCCAAAATTACTTGGAATGCAAATGCTTTACTGTAACTTCCATTAGAAGTCTATAGAAATGTTTTGGCCTTCTCCTGTTACCATTTTGGATATTTAATTTTTCCTGGATAGCGACAATATGCAGTAGGCTATCCTTGTTGTGTCCATCACTCATTAAAACATTGTCCACCTTTTATATTTTTATATAAAGCAAGTAATGTTCTTTTCGACTTTGTTGCTGGTTGTGCGTCCATCGATACTCTTATTGAAACATTATAATTTAGTGAAAACAATAGACACCACACAAGAAAAAGCAATAGTTATTATTTTTACTTTTTGGATAAATAACTAGCTAAATTGTTTCCTGAGGTTCTTGCATGTATAAAAGGCAAACAGTTATCTTTACAAATGGTCATTAGATGTCTGGTGGTGATGTGCAAAGCATTGTTCATGTCCCTCTTGTTGAGCCAGTCTGGTGTCATTTGAAAATAGCAGCAGTGATAGAATGCCTTAATGTTGCATTAATTCCGATAGCAACATTGTTTATTTTGATATTGACCGGTCAGGAATCAGTGCCAATTTAGTATCAGTTCTCGGTACCATGCCGTGCCAGATCAGGCTTGTGATTGGTAAGAGGACTGCTGATGTATGTGACCCAACATTATGTTCTCTTATATCAAAAGAGATTTTTGGAAAATGCACTATTTAGACAAAAGTATTGTCATGTCTGACCACTACAATAATTTTAATTACATTGTGTACAAATACATAGACTTTAAAACGGGGTTGGTCTCCCCTCTGCAGCTATAACAGCGTCCACTCTTCTTGGAAGGTTTTCCTCAAGATTTTGCTCATTTATGCTCATTGTTTCTGTAGAGCATTTATGAGGTCAGACACTGATGTTGGATGAAAATGCCTGACTCGCAATCTCCGTTCCAGTTCATCCCAAAGGTGCTAGATGGGGTTGAGGTCAGGGCTCTGTGTCAGCCAGTCAGGTTCTTCCACACTGAACTCATCCAACCATGTCTTTATGGAGCTTGCTTTGTGCACTGTGGCCCAGTCATGCTAGAATAGGAACGGGCCTTCCCCAAACTGTGTCCACAAAGTTGGAAGCATGGTGTTGCTTGATCTTGCTATGCTTAATGTTATACACCTGTGGCAACTGGTATGATTGAAACACCTGAATTCAATAATTAAGAGATGTGTCCCAATAATTTTGTCTATATAGTGTGTATTGGCCATTTAGTGGACTTTGGAAAGGATGTGGTTTGTACTCGTATAATGTGCGTCAGTTGCATCTTCTTTAAATTAAATATACTATTTATATAGTTAAATACTATGCCCTAAATATACAACAGATTAGATGTGCATCAAATGAACTACATGTGTCCAGATCTCAGATCTCCAGCAAGATGGCTCAAAATTCTGTACATTTAACACTAATGCAGTGAAACTGCAGTGAGCAACTTTGGATCTTTATGGTAATGGTCAGTCAGATTATTCAGCTCAAAAAGTTTCTAGGGAAATGAATCCCAGGAATGCAGTCTTTCAGATGAAATTGTATAATTAGTTTGATCATAGACATACAATATGAAGAGGGCAGCTTATCCAGGGGGGTTGGTTGGGTGGGGGGGGTGGGTGTTAGGCTGGCCTTATTCCCCTCTACTGTACTGTACAGGCTGCAGTCGTGTGAGCACTCCAGCCCTACTTACTTCCTGAGACTGTTTTCCAGCCCTACTTGCTTCCTGAGAAAGACAGCTTGTTATGGGGTATGTTTGGCATGTACTTAGTGTAATTGGGATATTTTGAATATATATATAAACTGTTTAGGCACCTACAAACAAGTCTCTCTGTCCATTATAGGTAGCTGTCATAATCACAATGTGAATATGCCTAAATTCTGATAGAAAACTGTGCCATTACACTTGTTGTGCCTACAATAAAATCACCTGTTCTTTAAAAAGCCTCGAAAGGTCCAGACCTCATTTGAATAGGAGTATATGGCTGATACACTAAGTATTGGGGGTTTGGCCATTTCTAGCAGGAAGGTTTCAGGCTGGTGCTATAATCAGTCACATCTTTATTAGTGACCCATTTCGAACCCCCTGTCTGAACAATGTATGCTACAATAAAGCAAATTACCTGACTTTTGACTTGGATCCACAGTGTGGCCTCGGGACAGCCACGTGGTCAATTGCAGCATGGCATTTGCAAGTTAGGTATGTTAAGCCTTTAGGTCTTTTGAGGTGTTTTTTTCTCAGTTTCTCAACAACAAATATGCTTTTATGGGTTTTTTTATACCAAACAAGTGACCAAATAAGTTTGGTTTCAATTCTATGCCTTCCGATTTTTCTCAAGTATTAGCATTATTTTTATACTCTCTGGTGATTCATGTTAGAATTCATTCAGAAACATGATATTGATGTGTCTCTTCATGACTGTGGTTTGTCAAACTGTGAGAGATATTTCCAGTTTCCTGTACAAGGACTGTCTAGTCTTGGGCTGAATTGCAGTGTGAATGGAGTTTCATCATTGAAAATCCAAGTTTAGGCCCCAGCTTAATGTTGGTCAGGGGTTTCAAATCCAATTTACTCTTGTAGTAGGATGCATGATAATTGTTTTGGTTTCTAGTAAGATTTTTTTTTTTAAGCAACTGGTACAGCGATTACTGTTTTAAAGCTGAACGTGTGCTCTTTAGGGCTTATCCATAAGAAATGCAAAAAAAAATATCAACCCTGATATTATGCCTTGCATCTGTTTCTGTTGCTTTTTGTCTATCTGTGGATTATGTCTTCCATCAAATGCGTTGTGTAATGTGTTTCATCACTCTTAGGCTGTTCATCTTTTTTGTCGGTTATTACCTTGCGGTCATAAATAAATACATTTAAATATATTGTAATGTGAGTCATTCTACAAAACATGTGAAGTTTTGTAATATCAAGGATAGATTTTTTTTTTTTGTCCTCCATTGTTTCAGCTACATAAACATCTTACTGACAAAAACAAAATTTCACACTTCAGTAACCTGGTTTATTATTTATGACAAATAATGCCTGGCAGCACAACACATATCACATATAAGTAACAGGGTGTAGTAGTTCAGGGTATAATGGCCACAACATTTCAACATCAAAGTTAAACAGTGAATAACAGGACGTTTTGGTAAATAAGAATATTTAAGAATATTAAGAATATTTTTGTTGATGTTTGTTTGCTTTTTATAAGATGTCCTACGGTGCTTTAAAAACTAACTGGAACCTGAATTTCCCCAAGCGAACCTCCCTAAGGGATCAATAAAGTTTCTATATATCCATCTGTCCATCTATCTAAATATTTCCCATACACACTGATCGGACAAAACATAAAAACTAGTGACAGGTGAAGTGAATAACACTGATTATCTTGTTACAATGGCACCTGTCAAGGGGTGGGAGATATTAGGCAGCAAGTGAACAGTCACTTCTTGAAGTTGAAGCGATGGAGGCAGGAAAAGTACCCACTAAAAGGATTACTACCCATGAAAAGTGGTCCTAGGGCAGCTAGTGAACTGGTGATGGCCTAATGTCAGTGACCAGAAAAATGTTCAGGAATGGTTTGAGGATCATGACAAAGAGATCAAGGTGTTGACTTCCAATTCCCCAGATCTTTATCTCATTAAGCATCTGTAAAATGTGATCCATGAAGCCTTCACCAACTTACAGGGATTAAAGGATCCGTTGCTAACGTCTCCACCGCACACCTTCAGAGGCCCTGTGGAGTCCATGCCTTGACAAGTCAGTGTTGTTTTGGTGGTACAAGAGCTTACAGAATGTTAAACAGGTAGCTTCACTGTTATGCCTAATCAGTATAGAGCCATGGAAAAAAATTAGAGACCACTTTTTCCTTTTTTTCTGTTCGCTGTTTGTACAATTTGGGGCAGTGTGTGGGTGTAACATGCACAAGTTGCTATTACTGTTGCAGTGTGAGTTGTGTAAAAAACAAGAAATGCCTCCATATGTGCTGTAAGTGCAGTAGTGCTTGTATAGCCACTTTTCTATGTGCTGTATTCCAGCAGCTTCACTCCTGATTCAGTTTCTTGATGGGATGAAACAGAGCTCACACAGGCACACACTATGCTCTTAATACTACTATTTTAATTGTTGCAATTGTAAAATAATGTAAGAGTGTTGTGTAGTTTAACATTTCCAAGGTATAATTAATTATTTATGTGTATTATTTCAACATTTTCTCCAAACATTTTTTGTTTGGAATTTTGAATCAAGTGTGATCAATAGTGTATAAAACAACAGTGACATGCACATTTGACAGACACACTCCCACAAATTACAAAAGCAATAACCAGGAAAAAATAAAAGATGTGGTCCCTTAATTTTTTTCATGGCTATATATAATGTAATGTTGAAAAGATTTTTTCTGCTTTGTATGATGAGGTGCACATGTGCTTGATGGACCCTGGTACAGCTGGAGAGAACAACACAGTAAAATTGACCAGCTTTTGAGCTAATATGATAGTACATTATCTTCATGGCTGTGTTTGGTGTGATGGGGAAAAAGCAGAACTCTGGGACACTTCTTAAAATTCTCTTAAAATTAATGTGTACATACCATATGGACTAAAATATTGGGACACACCTCTTAATTATTGAATTCAGGTGACCCCTTATTTCCAGTGAGAGGCAATCCTACTGCTTTAACATACCAAGACATTCTGGACAACGCCATGCTTCCAACTTTGTGGACACAGTTTGGGGAAGAACTTTTTCTATTCCAGCATGACTGTGCCCCAGTGCACAAAGCAAGCTCCATAAAGACATGGTTGGATGAATTTGGTGTGAAAGAACTTGACTGGCCTGCACAGAGCCATTTGTCATATATTTGTCATAACACACCACACACTCTTGAAAATCTTCTCTCCATTTAACCAATTCACCCAAGTTGAATCGGCGTGGCAGGCAGCAACTAGCAGTGTGTGATGATGGTACCTTACTCACTGGCAGTCCGGCGATTCAAACTTATGACCTCATAGCTGATGACATAGTTTTAATTATTTATTTTTATACAATGCCAGTACTTGAATTCCCTGAAATGAATGGCTGTCATTATTATTATAAACCTATAATAATAGGTAGTCTGCAGTTCAAAGCTGAACAATCCTGGTTTTATTCACTTAAAGGAACAGTAAGAAAGAATCGAATGTAGTCGTTCGTTTCCTTAACACGTTTTAATCCTTGTTTGGTGGTTTATCCCGCCTCTTCCGTGGGTGTGTGTGCTCCCCGGTTCTCCAGCCCGCCTCGCCTCGTTCCATTGGCCGCGCAGCCCGCTGGCCACGTCCCCGGGCCACGTCGAGCTCCACCGGCCATCTTTCAACTGGGAGTGGGGCAGACGCCGTAGGCTTGGTTGCCCGTCTTCTCTCTATCTCTTTTGAGATCCCATATCTGCTGGAGAAGAGCAGTCAGGCCTGTCTGCGTTTTATTTGCCACGTTTGAAGGCCGTCGCCGTGCCTGCGCTGTAACAGAAACATGAACATTTTCAGACTCACCGGGGACCTCTCTCATTTAGCAGCCATCATCATCCTGCTGCTGAAAATATGGAAATCCAGGTCCTGTGCAGGTAAGATGATCACTTTTACCACCTCGCCTGCACCCTACTGCTAGGGAAATAGACATTTTTCCTTAGTTTAATGAACTGCGAGCTTGCTACATTGCTAAACAAACCCAGGCCTCAACTCCACAGAGCTGCTTTCACTCTGACAGCCAGCTCTGGCCAGTGTATCTAACACTTAATTGCACTGAAGTCGTTTTTCAGGGGTGAAGAATGCTTTTGACAGTTCGAGGGGCGTTTTATCACCTAAAGCAGCCCCTAAGTTAGCCATGTAGCGTCAGCCACTAATCAATAGGTTTATTAGGTGCATCAACAGATGATCAAATTTGGTGATACTGTTCGGATACTGTGTCAGCTTTGTGGCCTCGTATGTTAACCTAGGTGTCGTTTGAATGTATTTGGACATCATGATGTGGGTTATGAGCATGTTAAAACTTGCTTTATTGAGTGTTAGCCTTGCAGACTGTGTGCAGAGTCCAGCTTCATTCATTCTCTCTGCACGCCTGTCCGTGCGTGACCTCTGACGTGGCAGGATGTACTACAGAGTACAGCAGTCATCAATATAAGAAAGCAAACACTTTGCCACCCAAAGCCCTTTTTCTTTACATTAGAAACCATGTTTATGTCTCACATCATGTCATTTTTGTCTGATCTATGTTAGTTCTGTATTGTTGATGCTCAGTAAACATGTGGAAAAAAAGAGCAAAAGTGCTCTTAGACTAGTTCTTTTAAGTGTGTGTATATAAGGAGTATCAATTGGATGTTTAAATTATCACTGGTTTATAAGGAGTATGTATTGGATATTTAAACCATCACTGGTTTATAAGGAGTATGTATTGGATATTTAAACCATCACTGGTTTATAAGGAGTATGCATTGGATATTTAAGTGATCACAAGTTATAAGGAGTATGTATGGATTATTTAAATCATCATGGGTTTAAAAGGAGTATCTATTGGATATTTGAAACATGACTCGTTTAAAAGGAGAATCTATTGGATAATTAAATCAGCACAAGCTTTACTTGGTTACACAGCTTACTATTTAAGTAGGTTACTTGATTATTGATTAAAGAGGAATTCAGTGGTTGAGACGTAAACAGTAATTCAGAGTGGTTTAACGTGAAATGGCTGTTTCAGAGAAACTGACTGATTTCAGCAGTAGTGATAGAAACCAGGGGTCATGATGTCTTCAGAACAAATATAGATCTTTCATTTACTTTCCAAAACGACCAGTACCTCTCCACCATGAGTGGATTTTAAACAGTAAATTTGGGGCTAAATTCTTATATAAAAACTCAGGCCTAAGGCTGCATACTTGTAAACATTTCCTGTAATAACTTTTAGAGCTGTTTAATGCATCAGACGTGTGGATCCCGTGACCACCGTTGTTCTGACTTGATACGTTTTTTTTTTTTATTCTGAATTACATTGTTTGAATCATGTTGATATAATAGGGAGTGGTTGGTCATGATTGATGAGCAAATGCTGCATTATTGACACTGTTACTATTGACATTATGGTGCCCTTGGAGTAAGAATGGCAAAAGATGGCCATGAGAAGAGTGCTGTGTTGGTACAAAAACGATGGTTGATTTTATTATTTTTTTTAAATGCAGGATTGTACACTTTAACAGAACCTTGAACATTGATTTTCTTTTTTCTGTCTCCTAGGTATATCTGGCAAAAGCCAGATTCTGTTTGCCTTGGTTTTCACCACTCGTTACTTGGACCTCCTTACCTCGTTTATCTCCCTGTACAACACCACCATGAAGGTGAGCTGGCAGTGACTGCTGAACTTTCCCACCCTGAAATGTCTGCACGTTCATCTCCTCTTCCAGTGTACCAAAGTATTTAACAGAGTAACACTGAGATCAGTGTACTGCCTAATCCAGAAATATGTCTTGATCCCTTGATAACATTGTTTTCTGTATGTTTCTGTTGTTTTTGCACAGATTATCTACATTGGATGTGCATATGCCACAGTGTACCTGATCTATGTCAAGTTCAAAGCCACCTATGATGGCAACCATGACACTTTCCGGGTGGAGTTCCTGGTGGTCCCCGTGGGTGGTCTTGCCTTCCTTGTCAACCACGACTTCTCTCCTCTTGAGGTATGATACCAGAGGGTCCAAAGTCTGTACTTGCGATACTTGTTTGTGCACTCACATGCTTTTCAGTAAGTGTTCAAGGTATGTCACGTGTCTACAGACCACGACACGTCCAGTACATGCACCTTGTCTTTAATACTGCACTGAAACAGTACTAGTGTAACTATATATCCCAGACTGTCAGAGTGAAATGTTTAAATTGTGAGAATGTCTGGCACTAGCTTATATGGTGTTTTTGCAGTATTCATGGGACCACAAAGCTGTCCCATATGTACTGTAAAACACCACATAATAAATGCAAATAAACTGCAAAGTAGCAGGATCTTCCTGTGTTCTTAAAAAGTACCTGATGTTTTACGAGCTGGCTAGAAGAAGTTTGGTTCTGGAGATCATCTTGATGCATCCAGCAATTTTATATAATCTTATAGAAATCTGCAGACCTGATTCATATTAATGAAAAAACAGATATTGGTTAATAATCACATATAACCCTGGGCTGCTATTAGGAGATGATGGGTAAATAAATACATTAATATACATATTGTATGAACATGATTTGTAGTTATTTTAATTTTATTGTTTTATATAAGCAAATAAATCCGTAATGCCCATATAAATAGCTTGCTAAAATATAATTTTCTTAGATACTTACATTGAACCATATATCCTTACACTTGCAGAGGAAGGTAGAGCTGGCCTGAATAATATGTATGCTCAAGTATTTGTATGCTGGTATTTGATTCTGTATTTATTTGTAAGCTTTGTCTTTATTGCAAACCACCAAATTTTAAGTCTAAACTACAAAACAGGTCATGAGCATACAGCTTTGAAAAGGACAATCATTGTTAATATAAAGTAAAAAACCAAAACTGATATCTGATTTAGTTTAGGCATCCATGCCATCTCACCTCATGGGTGCTTTGAAAAAAAAAAAATGCAACCCAACTGCATCCCTTATCACCCGGCCTTGGAAGCTAAAATAAAAAGAGGAGATTTTTGGACAACAAGGAAAATGCTCAGTGCAGAATTTGACATGATGTCACGGTATGTTTTGATGAATCATCTGAAACTTTTAAGTGTAGTGGTGGTTTTCTAAAGAGGCTATGACTAGTCTGGTGAGGGCAAAACTGGGAGCTCGGAGCCTGACGTTGCTTCTGTCACTGATAAAATTATAAAAGTAAAATGATCATTCAGAATGACCATTTACTTCTAAAAAATAAAAAAACATTTATTAATTAATACATCTAATTCATCACACACCTTCCATCTAACTTTGCACAATGCGCTTTAACATCCCAACATCGTACAGATGTAAATCTGCCAGATTGTTGCTTCACTTATAACTTAAAATACTCTAAGCTTTCATATTTTATTTCTAACTTGTGTATCTTTTTTAAGTTGTTTTACTTTTATTTTAGATTTGTTTTTAAATTTAAATTCGTACTTATTTTTATTTTTGATAATGTTTGCACAGTCAAAAAATACAGGATACATTTCACTGCGTGTTGTACTTGTATAACTATGCATGTGACAAATAAAGAATCTTGAATCTCTTGAGTCTTTAATCTTGAAGCTTTCATGACTCACAACAGCTGTATTTGAATAATCATAGCATGTATAGTAACAACAATGTTAATATATAGCAATAACAATGTTGCTATCTGTTGTATATACTATGATGTACTATGATGACATACTGTCTGTAAAATAAAGATGTAAAGTGTCTGTAAAAAGCTATTCAGGTCAGCCCTACTCAAATGTGAACTGTTGCATGTCCACTGTTTTGAGCGTTAAAGCATTAAAAATGTTGTCGTTCTGGTTATTGAACTCGGCTGTCTGTTGCTAAACTTTTATTTACTGATATTTTTGCTGTAGATCTTGTGGACCTTCTCCATCTACTTGGAGTCCGTGGCCATTCTTCCCCAACTTTTTATGATAAGTAAGACTGGTGAAGCCGAGACCATCACCACCCACTATCTGTTTTTCCTGGGGCTCTACCGTGCTCTTTATCTCATCAACTGGATCTGGCGCTTCTACTTTGAAGGATTCTTTGACATGATTGCCATTGTGGCCGGGGTTGTTCAGACAATCTTATACTGCGATTTCTTCTATCTCTATGTAACAAAAGGTAAGTACGTTGGTTAACTGTGGTTGACTTTTTCATTATTTGCTTAAGAGGAGGTCAATTTTTATTGGTAAATTAGTAATCTAGCAATTATTGTTTTTGATTAGGTTTATTTGTACTCTTTTGGCCAAATTATTGGAAACTCTTTTGGAATTATTTTCAGGGTACAAGTAATCTCTTAATTAAACACAGTTTGTTTTTTTGTTTTTTTCATAAAACCAGACAGGAAAACAGAGACAGTTACAAATTAATTCTCACTACTGAAGACATTCAATGTGAGGAATCTGATT